>JBAMHW010000015.1:13791106-13817575 GCA_037177495.1 Rhadinocentrus ornatus | reverse complement strand
CCCCAGCCGAGGCTCGAACCAGCGACCTTCTTGCTGTGAGGCTGCGGTGCTAACCACCACACCACCATGCAGCCTTTCTTTGGATCAATAGTAATAAAAATCAATACAATAATAATGTCATCAACAATAATAGGAACAATCCTTTTACCTATGTACTCAATAATAATAATAATAATAATAATAATAATAATTATTATTATTATTATTATTATTATTATTATTATCATTATTATATATATATTATAATATGACCTATGAAAATCATCCCTCGTTTTTATACTTTTGGATAACCATGTTCTTTATGATGATTTAAATAAATCATCCCCAAGCCCATTCCACAGTTTAACCCCACAAACAGACTTCCTTGTGGTTCTCACCAAGTGAATATAACCCCCTCTCTCTGGAAGAAAAGATTTCCAATGTTGAGTTTAAAATGCTTACTAATTTCTAACATGATCTATGCTGTATGATAATGAACCAGGCCCTGAAGTTTAAGTAACTTTGATTGTAAAAACAGAGAATGTGTGTGTGATCAAGAAACCCAACTTTGTGTACGATACGGACACCCCTTTTTTGCATTACTGACAGTGAGTAAAGTGCATTTGTATAATTGTTTTCCCAGATTTCTATACAGTAGGTGAAATATGGAAGAACTAATGAGCAATACTGAATATGGAGTGAATTTTAATCTAAAAGCTGCTTAATTTTATTTATGACTGCAATGTTCTTTGCTATTTTTTTTGTACGTGTCAGATGTGGGACTTCCAACTGAGCTTATCATCTAGTATCACACCCATTACATTTTAAATAATTACATTATCAATTTTTATATATTTATTATCTTCCTTTTCATGTAACAATCTTGCTGTGCTTTTGTGATTCTAAAGCAAATCACATCATCCAATATGAATGTAGTTTGCTTTATTTGATACATGTAACAAGCCTGATGAGGATTCGGCGATATTAAGTCTACTCCATATACAGAGTAAATGTATTAAGTAAATGCATTAAACAAAATAAACAAGACTTTCAACAAATTTCTACTTTTAATAATGTCAAGTGCAAAAAGAAATAAGGGCCATATATTGGTGAGTGATTTTATATTGCATATTTCAAAAATATATAATATTTTGAGATCATTTGTCAACCAATGGACCTACCAGTGATTTGTTTTTGGGTCTCAGTAGTATCTGTCTCTTGCAGTAGCTGCAGGGCCTTAGCTATCCCACCACAGTGCTGAACCTCCAGCTTGTTGTTCTGGTCCTTAAAGACAAGATTCCTCAGAGCCCCAGCAACAGCCTGACTCACCTCTGGGTTGGGGCTTCGCAGCAGAGTCACCAAAGCTGGAATACCCCCGAGCTGTAATACCTGTAACTCAGATTTGTGCAGAATTGTGGGTGACAGAGGTGCGATGAAATGTTAATGCAAGCAATACCATTAATAATTTGTTTATTATATCTTCAGAATCTTACAAGATTGCTCATGTGTTGTAAGCATGAAATTGTCTGAAGTAAGTTTAGGGCAGGGCTACTCCATTCATACTCCGCAGTCCTGCAGGTTTTCAATGTATCCCTGCTCCAACACACCTGACTCAATTGAAGTCATTGTGCAGAAATTCATAGGGTGTGGGTTCCATTTAACTTGGCTCAGGTATATTAGAGCAGAGAGACTTTGAAAACCAGCTGGACTGCAGCCCTCGTGGAACCAAATTGAGTAGCCCTGGTTTAGAATGTTACAGGTGCTGATTACAAATTTACCTGGACGTTTTCAGTTGATATTTGGCAGTATCACATGAAATGTTTGAAAACTTCTCATAGGTTTAAACTAACTGACAGAATTTATACTTTTTCCCTAAAAACTTGAGGTGTTCACTTCAGGATACCAGTTTGCTGACCTGGTGGAACTCCAGAGTTAGGTATGTCCTAAATCTTGGTTTATTTTATTTTTTAACCCCACAACAACAGCTGGCAGATCAATCCTCTCTACGCTGTTTTTGATTTTTAAAGTAAGTTTCAATAGACAGACAAAACTATACTGACAACACAAATAAATTGTTTAGAAAAGCAGCCAAGTAAGATTACCAACTTTTTCTGCCTTTTCCTTAAGCCACGTTACACATAGGTTTTCTCAGAGTGTTCGTCCACAACCACCATCCTCTCAAAACACCATGTGAAATCTAACAGCAACATGCTGTCATTATCATGGTAATAAGAAATAGGCCCAGTAGACCAACCTCAGCTTTGGTGCTGTCCTCATTGAAGGTGGTGTGTTGGATGAATGTGGCTCCACAATGCTGGTAATTGTCATCGGGATGAGATAAAAACTCCACAGCCTCCTTGAGGGTCAGATCTGACATGTTTATTGCAGAATTCACTCTACAGAAATAAATAAGAGGGTTGGGTCTGAATAGATTTTGTTGCTGGAAATTACTTGTTTAAAATTTAAAATACAATGAAAGTTGAATGGCAGGAAAAATGTGAACTCACGCTGATGTTTGCTCTATTTTGGCTATTTTGAGGGTACCCATCTTGCCTTCATTATGAGAGTGGATAGAGGGTGGGCGGACCATGCGTGTCTGGCTGGTGGTGATGTATGTGCCATTAATCTTGGAATGGGTGCTCTGTCTATTTCCTCGAGCCTGAACGGTGTTTTGGCTTTGAGCTGTCAGTCCTTTAGCTTTCTACAAGAAGAAAAGCAGTTTCTAATATTACCATGGTGCTTTGCAATACTAAAGAAAATACTAAAGAAAAAGTCAATACCATGGTAGCTACTGGAACAGCAGAGAAAGGTGGAACCAGAGCAGGATCGCTAAGACTTGTTTTCAGCCCATTGGCTTTCTGGGGCCAGCTAGAAGTGCTGATATGCTGCTCCCATGTGCCCGAGTTACTGCCATGTCTTCCTACAGCGGTTCTCGCAGATATCGAACGACTCCGCTGAGTATGCATCTACAGGGAAAGAGGAGTACTTACTGTACACAACACATTTTAAGGTTCCTCAGGAGACAAATAGGCATTATATTTGTAGTTTCGTTTTACATTTTAAAAAGCTTGAAAAAATATGTATAACAAGTGTGCAATACCAAGTTTAAGCTGGGGTGACCTATAAATAAATCTGTTAAATTACAGCCTGACTTTTAGGATTCACTGTAACCCCAACATTTTTCACATGAACAGTTTTTAAACACACCTGCTGTAACCAAAGACAGAGGAATTTGACCTAAATCAAAACCTGTTTACATCTTAGTTTCCTTCCTTTTCTCCGCAGAATGCACTCTACAAAGTAACACAATCTCTCATTGGCAAACCCGAGCTGTTTGCATCAGAACACTGCTGGCACAGGTAAGTGCTTTGTGTGTACAAGTCAGAAAGAACACCATTTCTATCTGTTTTTATGTCTTGTTTTTATGTCTTGTCTTTATGTAAATGACAGCTCAACCTAACATCACTGATTCTTTTCTGTTGTTTTCACACATGTGTACAAGACACATGATCAAGCTTTTCTCAAACAGTGTAACAGAAGGAAATCTTGGAATAGCCTGAGAAAAATATCAAAACAATATGATACTATAGATTTGGTGATGAGTCACTGGTTGAAAAGAAGCATGTGTTTCCTGTTGACTTGTTATAAAATGTAAACAAAAATGAATAATCTGATTATCAGTTGTGAAAAAACTAAACATTACTGATGAAGGAAGATAAGACTCATGAGAATTAACACCCATGCCAAGTAAGCCAATATTACTTCCTATTATCAGAAAGGGATATTTCCTTACTTGGATACAGGTGACACAGACAGAAAAGTCCTGTTTTAAACTTGACTGGTTGCTTTGTATCCAACATGTCATACCAGCAGCTTCGCAGTCAAAGCACGACGGAGATTTGCCGACTGCTCGTTCGATCAGAACGGTGTGTTTACTCTCACAGTGCTGCATCCTCTCTTAGCTTGCGTAAAGTCTAACTGAACCAACAGATATTTTATTACATCAGAGACTAGGAATGCCCCAAGAATAGTGCAGAGTAAATATTAGCCATACAGACAAACTGCCTATGTTTTTATTTGGGGATTATGACTGAGAAAAAAAAAATCCAAAATATAAAACCCATTAGACCTAATTTGTTTTTAAACAAGCGTTCTAATACATAAGTTGGAAACCACCCCCGGAAACTCTGATGGAAAGATACACACATATGTGGTCGTAACGGGTTGAATTTTGCAACAAATAGAAGATCTATGTGATTAGTTCCACTGAAACAAACAGAACTTTACAACACAGTGTGACAAAGTTCTCTCTAATGATGTGATGATTATGAGTAAAAGAACTCCACCGCATTCCCTAGAAATGCCTCAACTCACTGTTAGTAGGTCAGGTCAGGTCAACCCTGAGTAAATACCAACACACAGATACATAATCACACACAAAAAAACACACTGCTGGATTAGTCCAAATGTGTTGATCTCGCCCTTAAGAAACAATTTTATATTTACACAGCTGTTTGTGAAACATGCACAACTTTACACATATCCTTTAAATGTTATTAAAACAAACATGATGCCCAAATTTAATGATCCATGTGATATGAGAGGACTCCTGATAAATGAATCTGTTAAAAAGATGGCCTAATCAGACAGCCACTTGGCTGCACTAGGTGCACAACCAGCATCCTAAAATAATACCATAAATCAGTCATAACTGAACCCGCCTCCCCAGTCAGGTTCAACATTTACAAACAGACATAAGTCAGGCTTCACTAATGCTTTGCACTTGTTCCAGCACACATTTTGGAGCAATTGGCAGATGGTTGATACAACATATTCCTGAATTTAGAAACTTTGACAGCTTGGGAAGCATTTGCTGAATTTTTTTACAAATACTGAAACCATGAAAAATCCAGACCAGGTTGGTGTTCTTCAGTATTTTCAAGTGTAAATGGACTGTATTCAAATAGTGCTTTTCTAGTGTTATTGGACACTCAAAGCACTTTCACACTTCACCACCCACTGATAAACTTCTTAGTCTTCAACCTCAGGTCTGGGGAAGCCAAGGATCAAACCACCAACCCTCCCATCTGGCAGATGACTGTTATCCCTCCTGAGAGACAACTGCAGCAATATAAGCTTGTTTGCAAAGTGGCAAAAGATAATTAAAAACACTTCTGCATCTATTCAGTATCAGCCAGTAGATGGTTAGTTTAATGTAGCATGACGGCCAGGAATGAGAGGATTTACCAGGCCCACTTTAGCATGACAAGACTGTAACTAAAACAACTTTTCAGTGGTATACCCACAAAACAGACATATTTATTCCAATTTGTTCTTATCTGCTGTGATTGAAGTAGATGAACTAAAACTAATCTAAAGAAAAATTGATAAATAAATTATTTAAGTAATTTAATAAAGTGAACAATTTGGATCTTTTATTTAGGGTCTATGAAAGGGAGGCAGGTTTCGCACTCTGATTCACGGCTTGTGGTTACAGAAGAGAAACAATTACCGCTTTGTCGTAGCCTGTTGACATGGTGGAGCTGGCGCGGCTGAAGGTGCCATTTACTTTGGATGGAGAGAACTTGAACGCCCCAAACTCGCTATAGGTCAGAGTTGTTGGAGTCAGACCTATTGGAAGAAAAGTCCATTTTAAAAACAAAAAGTGGAGATTTATGATTTTTAGGAAATACAAAAAAATGGGTTGATGCTTAAATCTGTTTTGCAATGACTTCCAAAACACTGTTTAAAGCTGCAAACATACAGTAAGATTTAAAACCAGTAAATGCTTCTGCTAATCTTTAGTGAGTCAGAAATACAGACCAGACATCATGTCAGTTAAAATTAAGTGACTATGTGTTATAATCTAGGCATTAGCTGAGGATTGTCTATCTGGATTCAGCTCTTTGTTTGTCTGTCTTGTAGGGTGAATCATTGGGATGACATAAGTGTGCATTTGGAAAACCATAATTCCTGTGGTGTGATAGATGCCAGGCTGACAACTAGAAACAACCTATTTTCTCGAAAGGCAACTATAGGACAATTTAACCAAATAAGCAGACAGCATAATGACTCACTATAGTGAAATGAAACTTGCAAAACCCTCCTGTATTTCAGAAACCTGCCTCTGAGACTTCAGCTGCCATTCCAAATCAGTGTGAAGTCAAGAATGAGCAGCAACATGTTCCTCCAGAAAAATACCAAATACTTACAACAATTTCCAAACCTACAGTAGCTGTGAGCAATTTTAAGGAAAATAACTTAAGTGGTGGACAACAGTTTGTATTCTCTGGCTTACTGAAAAGGGAATAACCAAATCCTGCAGCTAATACAGGACAGAAGCTGTTGCATTGCGCTTTAAAAGGCATTTGGATTGATTTGAATGAATTAATGCTGCATGCCTAAGAAAACTCTCCTTGCAGATCTACCTGATGAGTTTGCACATGTGCAACCCATTTCTGCTTAGTTTTTATGTAAGCATGTTTTTCTTCCACCTTCAGTTATTTGAGCACCACAAACAAAAACACTACATTCTTTAACAAACTGTGAGAAACTCTTCAATACAAATATTTTGATCCAAATACTGAAGTTCAAAGCAGGCTAATGACATAAGAGATGTGCTAAACTCAGTTGCTTTACATGTTTCACCATAGTCATTATTACTGTTTTACAACACAATCTTCACAATCATTAAAAACAGCAAAACCACTGTCAGGCAGTGCATGTATCTAATGAAAGCTGTGCAAATGCTGAATTAGCATAACCATCTCTGCTTGCCTAAACAAGGCACTCTTTTTTTCTAGTGAGTCCTACATCTAGCCTCGGTTTTAGCAGATCTTGATAATGCCTCTTTGTGGAAAGCCAAATCCCAGAGTTGTTTTGGAAGACTAAAATGGCATTTTGAATATCTATGTGGGTTTTCATTGCTCTATGATCTGCATTCCTGACTCAGGGAGGAACAGTTCAGTTCAGTTCACTAACTAGTTGGATGTGTTTTACTCTGTGGTTTTTACACCATAACACATTTTGAGTAGAACATTTCACATCCTTGTTAGCTTTTTATAATATTAATAAGTCGAAATAGTTGCTAGTCATCGGTTAACATACCCCCACTGCTGTTGTCTATGATGGGAATGAAAAAAAAAAGGATATAAAATTGTACCAACAAACTTGCTTTCATAGGAAACTGTATAGTTCACCTTAACGTGAGGTCTACAAACAAAAACTATGTGAAGGCTTCATTATTGTGTAGCCAAAAACAACACAGGGAAACAGCAACTCAAGCCACGAATTTTCCTACATGTAGGTGAGGGAGATAGAGCGCCGTTCCTGCTCTGTCTGGACTTGCTCCTCTTAATGGTGTGAACTTGATCCAGCACGCGCTGCTGTCCCGAGCTCAGGTTGTGGTCGGAGGGCAGCGCGAGCGAAGTGTCCTCCGCGATCCCAATGACCGTAGTCGATCGCAGAGGCTCCGGTACCATCATTTTACCCCAACTCGGTGCCTTTTCCACTGAATAGACAAGTGCAAACCAGTTTCCAAAAAAGAAAACACCCGGAGAAGTTCAGGGGAGGTGAAGCAGTAACGAAAACAGTGGATGTACCGAGTATGCAGATGAGTCAAATGTTCCCAGAGATGAGCTGCTGTGGCGGAGAACTCCACCCCGACGACCGCGCCCCGTTGAGCGTTGCGAAGAGTTCACAGGCAGGTGGGGGGCTGCAGGGTGGAGCCGAGGCGGAGAGGTTATACTCATACAGACTATGGTTTTACTACACCACAGCGCACAGTGGATGTGCGACTGCTAGAGACGGCAGGTTTAATATTTCTGCACGTGTGCTATGTTAACTTCAGAAGACCTACTCTAAGTTTTCAGTAAATGTATGTTACAAACAAGGCATTTATTATTGCTTGCATCATTTTTCAGAGCAGAAATAAGAAATTATGAAAGTTACGAAAATAAGGTACTTATTATTGCAATGATTTGCAGAACCTGTCAAAGCAGAAATAAAAAATTAAGATCAAGGTTTAAAATAGCTCTTTTTTGTTAATATGTAAGTCAAGAGCAGAAAGTTTTTTTTTTTATGTCTTAGGAGTAAATGTACCTTGGCTTATCAGGGCTGTGAGATTTCAGATTTAGAATAATATCTACTTATTTATTTATTATTTACAGAACGCCAGAGAAATAATTGCGTGGTGGGATTTCATTTTATTTCAGAGGAAATCTGTTTATAGATAAGCATATTCATAGTTATCATCATGAAACTGTCTCCACTCCACCCAAATTATTACACACAAAAGGAATTTCTCCCTTCCTGTCTCTCTCTGTCTGTTTGTATCTCTTTTTTAGGGGGTTTAATACGAATTCATTGTTTACAAATAGTTTTGTGCATTTTCTGGACTAGCATGTTTAAAGGTGCTATGAAACAATTTCATAATTATAAAAAAACAGTTGTGTAACATGGCATCTAAAAGTACATTTTAGGTGCTTTCTTTCCACTAATCTGAAACTTATGATGGAAGGCAAATAGGCCTCAGTGAACATAGTTTCTAGACTGTCATGTGTGGCCTTAAAGCAGGGATCTCAAACTTTGGTCCACGAGGGCCGCTGTATAGGTTTCTATTCTATATGTTTCCCTGCTTTAACACAGTGGCCTAGAAGACAGGAGTGACATCCTTCTGATGATGCATCACATAAATAAAAGCTATACTTTACCTTCAGTGTCCAGCAAGACAAGTGTGTTTATTCCTGATAAAAGAAGCTATCATTTAAACTTGTACTAGTTCTTCTAAAAGATACTGCAGTTTTCCAATTCAAAATTGTGATTCACTACATTTTTTAGCACATAATTTAAAAGCAATGTTGAAATGGGGTGTCCACCCAGGGCTTTCTTGTTTAAAAAGATCACAATATATTTCTAATAAGAATAAATTACACTGTGAAACATTCAAGACAAAGTAGCTAAATTAAATTTAGTTGTGATTTTATCATTAACAGAAGTCAAAATGTTTCCTCAAAAGTTGTCTACCACAGGGACCGCTTTCATCTGATTTGCACACAAGACAGGATGAGCTCACCTTTACAGGAGAAAAACGAAAGGAGTCAGAACAGAAAAAAAAACAGGGGTGGCCATGATCAAGGAAAATGAAAGGGAGAGGAATACAGAGACAGTGTTATGAGCACGTGCTTTTCCTAACTTGATTATTTTGGCAAAGGTTCTGCAGGTGTTATTTTCCCACCACACCTTTTGCCTGAACACTGCCAGGCAATAAATGCTGTCATTTGTATAACTTGCCTGTCTGCATGCGTGTCTAAAAAATGGAAATCACTATGGCTACGGAAAAGTTCAGTCCCTATGATTCATGTCTAACAGAGTTTCATCTCAGACAGGAAGGAACATGTGTCAGCCATTTATCTGACAAACTGATGGTGCAAAGGAATTATATCAGGGTAGACTATTGGTCAGGAGAAGGCCGCATTGTTGGGTTAAGTTTAATAACTTTAGACCAACGGGGGAAAGGGGGAAAAAGAAGGACTGTCTGCAACTTAAATTTAGTAAATTTAATATTTTCCACTACATAAAGTCTGCAATATTAGATATGTAACGTAACAAACACTGTTCATCACCTGCAGGTTTGAAGGCATGGTGTTGGCAATGTTTGGAAAAACAGGAAGTCAACAGTTGTCCAGTTTGTTCAAAACTTCACTGACATCCGCTATAAAAGCCACCTGTAAAAAATCTGCCACACTTTCTGTACTCGTTCATTCTGATTTTAACCAGCTGTCTGTTTCATTGTTTCTATCGCTATATGCTTAAAGGCACAGTAAAACCAAGAGAAATGTCACCACTTTTTTTCTAAAATGCTGCACAGATAGTGTGGAAGCAAGCTGATCACTTATGGGAAGATTGCCAGCATGAATACATGCAATAAAGAACTTTTGACAGTCAAGTCCTAAAATGTCAAGTTTTCTGATTAATTACAACATTCACATTGCATGATATATTGAATATATTAAATTGATGTTGGAGGTCTGACATTTCATAGGTAACAACTTTGCTGCTTTAACCTGTAGTATCACTACATGTCGGTACTTTTCTTGTCTGCATAGCTGTGACCTTTGAGCTTACTCATTTAAAGATGCAGGTCATTGGATGCAAAAACATATTTTAGGTTGTTAAAACAGGGCAACTGATCAATAAACACATAGAAACACATCTACACTTTTGACCAGAGGGATAAAGTCTTTCCAACATCTGTCCAAGGACTCCGATCATTAATAGCATTGTTTGATAAGAACTGAGCAGGTGTGATACAAGTGTAAAAGCTTAGTATCTGAATTAAAAGTCAGTGAGCATGCAAAAGCTGAAGCCTTGATGTGATTATATTTAGATGCATGCTTGTGTGTACATGTAAACATGAGGTGACAGCACCATCTAGCAGTACAATTGAGTACTGCACACTGAAGAAAATTTTCTCCATATGATGCAGATTAGTTCAGCTTTGATGCGTTTTCTCCTTTACACAGAAATTCCTTTGGAGTAAAGGCTATTTGGGTTCATATAACATTCCCATTTATCTATACTGGGATTACAATACTTCTCCAGATACATAATTTCAAAGTCTGTAAATATTCTTGTCTCAGTGTGGAATTTAATGTTACAAGAAAGTACTGGACTGGTCTAAAACTACAATTATAGAATAAAAATTACTGTCTTAATTATCCCAGTTGCTATTTAGAGCTATTTCTCAGCCAGGACATAGGGCACAGAATAAAATACACGTTAAAATTTGAGTCAAAACAGAGTACCATTTTTATTTTAGAATTTATAAAGAATGATTTCCTCTCTTTCCACCATCATATGGTTTTCTATTGATACAGCATAAAAGCACAGATTAAAATCTGTGAGCAGACTGGACCAAAAGAGTGATGTAGCAAAGCCAGAGTACACAGATATAAAAGTGATGGTATAATGCAACACTTCTGGCTTACCACACAGTGAAAATTGACAATCTTTGTTTATTCTTTTTTTTTTTTACAAAACAGAACCAAATGACTCTTGTTGTCATAATAGTCAGACAAATCTTTTCCCTCCACATGGTTAAAGATAATCCCACTAGGAGAGGGTGTGATGGAGTCAAATAAGATATACGCATATAAAAAAACAAAGAAAACAAAAAAATGCTGGTAGCCATATATACCAGTAATCCAAAACATTACAAATAACACAAAAGAAAAGTGTCAGCTGGATAGTTTGTTAGTGTTATAAGGCAAAAATCTACCCCAGTGCACTGTGGGTGACCTTAGTGTGGTCTGTACCATACATACAAGAAAAAGATACAACCAAAACATCCATCATTAATGGTGTTTAGTGTACTGAAATACACACACAAAAAAGAAAGAAACCTTACAAAAAAGCATCTATTTATCTTGTTTGGCTTATAAACAGTACCATTACAAACGCAGTGTACACATCCTATACATCAGTGCTCCTCTGCTTAAGGCTTTAAGAATCAAAGCACATTCTTTTCCCAACTCATGTGGAGGTAGAAATACTGCAGCGAGCCCACATAATCAAGAACAAAACCATTACTTTGTTTATAAACATTAAATGTATTTTTCTTATTAAAAAAGTGAGCTGATTTGGACCTATTCTGTTGTTTCCCAACAAACACGAGCCAATACTTTTACACACCTCCTTGAGATTTTCCCTCCACATGCGTAGCGCAGGAAACCTTTTACAAGCAAATGCTCTTAAACGGTCTCTCTTCACACTAATATACTGTTTGAAAATAAATATGACATGCACATCTTTACATGTAGTGCATTATTTCATGAAAAGGCAGACTTTCTGCAACGTGATCCTTGATCAAACTAGTCAATGATAACACCCTAAACTGTAACAGGACACATAAAAAAGGCTCAACTTGTACCTGTCAAAGATACTACAAACAGTAATAGAAAGTCTTTTTGGCAGGTTACATTAACAGTGATTATATGATTTGTTTGTCAAACTATATTCAAACTCGCCTCACATCAGTCTCACCACTGATGCAAATGAATACACAGGAGGAAATTCTGTCTTGACTTAAGGTGGACAAAAAGCGACTCTCTTTTTTATGAAATATGATGAAAGGATCACACAAACTAAATCATAGTTAGTTTGGATCTTTTCCTTCTGTTTTTTGGGGTGAAAGGCTCTTAATGTCAGTCTGTAAATCCGAGTCCCATTTTAAGCCCATTATGATCCAAGGCTTCATTTACAAAAGTCTTCTAAAAAAGAAAACTTCAAGCTGTCCAATAACACCTCCAATTTCTCTCTTTTAAAAAAAAAATTTAGATTAAAATTCTGCTTTAACAATAATTACTGATTTTTTTTGTGTGCTTTGAACATGATGTGACGAGTGTGATGGTCCACGCTTAAAAGGTAAGCGCACACACACCTCAAAAAGTCATAATGGGTTTAAAAAACAACAACCATTACTGACAACAAACACATATCATTTCTGTGTTGGTTGGTGAATTCTGGGACGCTGCTCTCCATGCTTGCACCAACATACACATAAAACAAGCAACAAGTAGGATTAGTGTGATGGTTGGTCAGATAAAACAGGTCTGGGTAAAGAAGTGGAGGCTGTCTGTGTTGAACTGAAAATAGTGTTCAAACTGTATGTATAAAAAAGTCTGAAGTCTTTGCATGCATGCAAGATGCTGCTAGTCATTAACTAGTCGATAAACATGGTACTGCGCTCCGTGTTCACTTGTAGACACTTCAAACACAAAGGCGATGCATAGCAGGGTCTCCTGAGTTTCTCTGTTGGACACCACCTGACAAAGACAAGGAAAACAGTCATTTTATGATTAAAATTAATTCAGTTGGTAGATACCAATATATGATGTAATATGTTATGATATTTAAGAAATTCATATCTAAATTTTATGGACCTGTGTAGCAAAAGACTATCAGATGTGAAATTTGAACTAAAGCTTTTTGTTTTTACATTATCCTGCTTAGCACCAAACTAATAAAAGAATAAACTGACATTAGTCTTGTAATAGCAGTAAAATACCTGTAGAATAGTAAAATTCTCCAGTACGCTGTTCATCATGTATTTCTCTGGCAGGTGTTTAAGTTTGTGGATGAAGTTGATCATGTATTCACACATGGGTGAACGATGGATACGGAAAACGTACTTTCCTCCTTCCATACGCGCATATTCTGTCTGGAAGAGGAGAAATTCACAAAAACGCATCTCAATTAAAATCCATGCTCAAGGATCAAAATATGAGAGATTTCATTTTCTCACCTCCACCTTCTCCACCACCTGTTTGCCGAATGAGCAAACCTTTGTAGAAACACTGATAGTGATATTTTCTGTTCCGCTGTACTGGCTGCTCACTCCGTAGAACACACCAGAACCCTCTTTTATGTCACTGCTTAGATCCGCCTACAACACGCAGAACGAGAAGCACAAAGGCTGAGTGTGAAAACACGAAGAACAGTAGCGTGTTTTAAAGCAAAAAAAAAAAAACTCCACAGAGAAGAGAAAAGGTTCTTACAAAAATGTATCTCCTACACCGTGTATCTACATACACCTAGCTCAGATATGTTGTAGTAATAACTGAGCTTGTGCGATTAGCAAGTTAACAGGTTTAACTCTCAACATGTTTCTTTCAAGTGGATCTCAGTAGGAAGACTGGATTTGTGCACTAACCCAGAACTTGACAAGAAAGAACGCATTGTGTGGGCCTTTTTCGTAAAGCTCCTTCAGGCCTCCTTTCTTCTCTGAGAACTTGTCGTAAATCTGCCTCACGTCGATAGACTCCAAAACAGGATCGCTGTAGCCTGGGTTTGAAGGCCCAATATGTACGAAAAGATGTTTATGCTGTAGAAAGTTTAAAAAAAAAGGAGAGGAATACCAAACAGCTTTCTTTTTATCTTGTATTGTTGATTAGTTAGCAAACAAAAAAAAAATCCTGATGTCTATACCATCTCTCTGTCTCTCTGGGTCTCTATATATGCAGAATACTCTAGTAGCCGTAGTTTTGCTGAGGCGATGGTTCTGTCTTGCCATACAGGAGCTGTTATGGCTGCAGGCCGAGGGGGTGGCAAGGTCTCATAACCTGTTATATATTTAAACCAGAAAAATATAATTACTATGTCAACAATACTAATTAGGGAAATTAAAGATTTTTTCCCACACTTACTGATAGGTGCAGGGGCTGGAGCTGGTAGTGTGGTGTAGGGAGGCTGTGCAAATGGCTTAATGCTGCAAATTTAAAAAAGAGCAGGAAACCTAAATGAGAAGCTGTGTAAGTTAAACCAAGAAGCTTTGTCCACTTTTAAACCATCAAAACCAACGCATCTGGCACTGGCATACTTACTCATGAGATTGTTCAGGCTGTCCTGGTACAGGACCAGGCCAAAACTGAACAGGAGAGGGAAATGGTTCAGACAGATAAAAACAAAAAAGGACAGTTATGTGTGTCTTAGTGGGTTTTTGTCTCACTCTGACTGGTGGAGGGAAGGGGGTCTGAGGTTTCATTACACTTGCAGACACAATCTGAGCTGATGACAGGTTGGCTACTGTCTGTAGTGCCTTGTCTTTGGATGCCTGGTCCTGAATGATGAAGACAGAGAAAGTAGTACATAATGAACATACCGCATATTAAAATTTCTAATTAAATGTTGATTATCATTCCAATATCAGCCATTTTTGAAGGCCATTTTAGACAGCAAGCCAGCCAACATGTACTGTACTTCGGCATGATGCAGTAGCTATACAAGTAAAGACAGGCAGCAAAGCAGACCTCAGAGGAAGCAGAAGCAGGAGGAGCACCAAGCTAGAAGAGCTAACCATCACCAGCCCTTAACTAAAGCTACTAAAAACAAAAGAGCTATGAGCATGGTTTTTGAGTCTGGCAGCAGAACTGCGGACTGTGGACTAGCAGTAATGTGATGCCAACCACACAGCAAAAAGCCTGAAGCAGAGAACTGTAAGTAACACGAAAACTTACCAAGTTCATGGCCTATGGCAAAAAGGACACGCAATGAATTAAATTCAGTACATTTGATTATGAAATTAAGTGACAGATGGACTATTTGGTAATAAAGGAAAACAGCTAGCTGACTGCATACACACTTGTTTCAGAAAGTATCCAGATCCTTCTTGAACATTTCCTCCCTGATCATTATGCATTTAAAAATGAAGAACTGTTACTGCCAGGAATCATTTTATACCCAATAATGACAAAGTAAAACATATTTAAAAAGTTACATAAATAAATAAATCTTTCAATAAAAGTATTTAGGCTCTTTCTTGAGGCATTCTATACCAGGGATCTCAAACTCTGGTCCTCAATAGGACCACTGTCCTGCAGGTCTTAGAAACTCCCCAGCTTCAACACACCAGATTAATGAATGACTATGTAGAACTTGACAAGCTGTTGATTCCATTTATTCTGGATCAGGTGATGGGAAGCACCTAAAGCCTGCAGGACAGTGGCTCTTATGGACTAGAATATTTGATCCCTGCTCTAAAATGATCAGATGCTTCCCGTTTGGTTAGGGCATTAAAAAAAATATATTGGTCTTACTACCTTTTTTTGTCATTTAATTATCTCTGTTTTGCTGCAAACATCAGTATTTCATTTTACAGCGTTGCTCCGCTCCATCAGAACATAGCCTGTGTCTTACCCCCTCTCACCTCCATTAATCAAATACTAAACTACGTTTTTTACACCTTTGCATTTTTGGTGTAATGAAATAAACATCAAAACATAAAAGTAATGGAGGTGTTTCTGCAGCAGTTTTTGCACTTTATGCAAAACTTCCTACATATATTCATGGAATGTTGACTTTTCAAAAAACAATTGTGCATTGTTACATTTAAAATCCCAGAATCTTTCTTACACTACTGACAAATTAAAACCTAAAATGATTAATTAAATATTAATAAAATAATAAATGCATTGCATCGCAAAGGATAACTTCTGTTGATTCCAGACTGACTTTACTTTCACTAGAAAGTGCACTTGTTCTTCAAAGGTTAGAAAACATAAGCATGTGAGGATGCCTGGCCATATTGACGCACGCACAGAGCAAATACACTGTTATTAAGGAATGGTAAATGGCACAATTAACTGTCAAAAAATCATTAATGGTAGACTGACACATCCTAATGGTGGCACATCATTCAAAATATGATGTATCAACTAGTAATTTGAGCCATCTTTGACCTGAATGTTGAGGTTTATTCCAGCAAATATACTGACCTGCACATTTTACAGTCACTGTAAGCTGGTGTAAACAAATGTGTAATAACAGGACAGGATCAAAACCACAAGAAATGTTTTTAAAAAGAAAAGATCAAGTATTGAAGAAAATGTTCAAGAACAAGAATGTAAAGATCAGAAATTAATCAAGTTCATCGGGTGTGTATGTCAGTGAGAGGCATAAATGTATATTATCACAACCATACTTAAGGTCAAACTAAACCAGCTAGAGAATCTCATGCAATTATATGCCAAGGCTTCAAACGCCTTAAATATAAAACAAACTCACTACCATGCATTATACATACGGAAAAACAAACCAAAAAGAAAATAAATGATTCACACATCTATAATCCTTGAACATAACCAAAGTCTTTGTCCATGGAAATGACAGCTTGGCATGTGGACCATATAAAATGGATTTATCGTGCATAGTTAGTTTATCATTAATTTAGGGGGGAAAAAAAAAAAAAAGAAGAAGAAGAATCACTGGACATTTCTTTACCTTACTGAATAAAGTGTTAAAAGTGAAAACTAACATATATGTAGTCTCAACCAAGAACTACTATGTAAATTAGATTTGTTAAGAACCAGATAGAGAAGCAGAAATTATAGAATCTACATCCATGATGATAAAATGGGTGACTTTAGATTTGTGTTACATGCAGAGCAAAGCCATTAGCATTGCAAAGTCAGTGAGCTTGTGTACCTTCAGTTTAGACTGAATGTCACGAGACTTTCTCTTGGCCAAGACTTGCAGGTGACTAGAGACCTGAAGAAAGACAGGATGAAGGGAAAAGGATGGGAAGAAGAGGGAAAGGAAAAAGGAGGAATGTGACTAAAGAGGATAGAGAGTGCCGATTCTGCTGGGACCCACCTTGATGCTTGCCTGATATTCTCGCACCCTCTTACGTGCCAAAACTTGAATGTGACTAGACACCTGTGGGGCCAGGGTTGCCCCATGAAAACACATTCACAGGAGGATTTTACTATTCAAACAGGCATTATACATTAATATATTTACTTATCAGATAAATAGATAAATTACAACAAAATAAAAAAAGATATCAGAAGAGACATGGGCTGTGTTAACAAAGTACTTCTACATATATAAGTTGTATAATCTTCAGTCATATCTGTGCATACTTGCTTGCGTGTCCGTGTCTTCCCAGTTCGTAACTTTATATAGCGAGCTATCAGCTCATTTCGACCTGGAATTGAGGGAGAAGGGATAAAAATAAAGCTAGTGCTTGAACACAAGACTTTTTTTTGGGCCATAATAACAAGGAAGCGAGAAAATAAACCTCAGTTACAAATACACTATATTCTAATATGCTATATATCTAGAAAAACAAAAAACGGGGAAAAAAACCCTTACCAATATGTATTTATTTATTGTCTAAATAGCCACACTGAGGCCACACTACAGCTAATGCTCCTATTGTGTATTTTTGTTGCCATTTTTCTGTATTTATAAAGTGAACAGAAACTAGCAGCAAGGCTTTAATAGGTCTATTTTATTTTTAATATTATTAAAATAGCTTTTATCTCTACATTTCTGTTTATATAAGAAATTCCTGCTAAAAGTCAACTTCTCTTAAGTTTGAGTCAGATTTGCGGAGCTGAAAAGGAAACAGGAGAAGTCATTAAATTGCAACCTGACTTTCAATATGTTATCATTACTGACTGCCTGCTCAGCTTTTACTGTCTTTGCCTCCCAGTACCTGATGATCTGCTGATTTCAGATAAGAAATGATGAAAAACACACTATTCTGCTTTAAGGAGGTCAAATATAGGTAACCACGCTGATTCCACAGCTGTAATCAATGATCACATATATGAACTAACATCATTAGGATTACCATCAGTCTTTCTGGGAAGTGGTGTGACACTAAGGGTTTTATATGAGTCACACCAGCTCAGTTAACTTACCAGAACCCTGAATACCCCCAAAGTCAACAGAATGGGCTGACTCAGACTTCTCCAATTCCCAGAACAGGTCACACAAACTCCTTTACCAGCTACCACAACTCCACATAAGCACAAATGCTTATTCTTTTAAGAAGCATATTGAAGTTAAAAACTATATCATGGCTCCAACATGATAAGGTCTCAGTTGAAAGCGCTGTTACCTGAATGTCACTGAAAAGCGATAACATCTGTAACACACCCACCTCCAAGTGCTCCATGAGCATGGAGGACACAGCTCTGTAATTCCTACAGTACATGATGCAATCAGACACATAAACATCAGTAATGAGATAGAAATATGCCAAGAACTGACCTATTTCAGTAAGAGGTGGTCGGTTCAGTGAAGCTCTCAAACAGGTAAGTTAAGTTTTTCTAAAAACCCATACAGATAATTTTTAAATCCACGAGACCCACATTAGTATTGTTCCTTATGCACCCCTGCCAAGTTTATGCCGGTCAAAAAGAGTCACTCATCTTCAAAAACATCCTGGAAATCTGTCTGTTTAAAACACAGTAACATTTCGGAAACATTTTTCCACAGCTCAAGAGTCAACAGATGCAGTGGCAGAACTTAACCTCTGAATGGCTATGGGCAAATATTATAATGCAAGAGTTTGGGTTTTTTTTTTAATAAAGAGATGATATCTCTGATTCTGCTAATTAAGATTGTACACGGTAAAATAAAGTTATACCTTTTCGTTCTCATTTATGATGAAATGTACAATTTGTGGCAGTGATGCATCTGTGTCATATAAGCTTGTTACAAAATTAGAAACTGATTGATTAATATGAACAGAGGTTTTAACATTCAGTGTCAATTTGTGATTATGAGTACCAGTGGGACTATATTTGTTTCATGAAAGGGACATGGGGGAGGTCAACACAGTGAGCCCACACTTCCACAAAAGGAGAAAATGCCGCAATGCTGAAACAAACTTTAACATGGGTTCACAGATCCAGTTTCCCTAACAGTTTTACTTCCCATCCTCACACGTAGACAAACGTATGGCACAGGCTGCAGCAGATGAGAAAGTCATCATTCGGCCAATCAAGAATGCTATAACTTTTGGGTTTAAGGTCTTCAATAGCATATCAAGAAACTGTCAAAATACAAAGCTCTTAATATCCTTAAAAAAAATCCTAATAAAAACAATGAAAGGGGACCATAGCATGGGTGCAAGTTTTAAATCAATTAGCCAGTGTAAACCAATATTTAAGCAATCAGTGTCTGAACAGAGCAATGAAAAGGCTTCTTTGTATGTTAACTCTAACCTGACCTGAAATGTCAGCTCGGTCTGTCTTTTGATCCTGTTACTGCTGGCTGCCCTCTGACCCCCAAGCTAAATTGCCCTCTCCAAAAATACCTACAGGCAGATGAACAGTGCACAAACTAAAACGACTGCAAAAGGACCAGTAACTAACTTAGGTCCAAAGTATAAGCAGCTGATCAATATAAGCTTTTGCTGTGGCTCTTTGGAATCGGGGTCCAAACTAAAGACCTGCTAAGAACTAAATTGGGGCAAATCAGGTTTATTGGGTAAATAAATGCAGGTTATAACTCTGGTGCATGATAAATCATTTGAAACAATAGTAACCCCCCCAATCCATTCAAGCTTGAGATCAGTGACAAACCCTTCCATAAGAATTTAATGCTATAAATACTAAAATAAGTGCCAGCTCACCCGAGAGATCAAACTACAAACAATTTAGTGTTCATGTTTTTATGGAATCAGCTTAAAGTTATAAATTTAATTTATTTTTTCAGAAAGTGAATTAAAGATGAGTTTATATATAATGAACACTGCCACTTTTAGTCAAATAACACGGTAAAGAAGATATGTAACCTGAAACCATTGTTGTTTTAATCTCAGTTTTAAATCTGCTACACCCCCTAGTCAAGTATATTAGGTTTTTTTTGTTTTTGTTACATTATTATTATTTTTAATTAAGGGAAATCTAAGGCTTGCAACAATATGATGCAACACTTCTTTGCAAGTCTTGTATTTAAACCTGTTACATTTACAAATTCCCTGATCATACTGCTTGCAGTGTGAGATCTTTTAAACATATAAGGGTTATAAAATTAGAAATACATCAACATTTAATCAGTGATAAAAGCCAGTCCTTTCAAACAAACTGAAAACCACCAGTCAGTTCTCTATTGTTTCATAGTAACCAGATTAAAGGACTTGCATGCAAACAATAGATGTAGTTACCGTGGTAAGCTGTTTTAGCTGCAGCTGTAAATCTGTGTCTGGCAAAAACACTGGTAGTCAGTACAGTCACCCTTATATTATGCTTGCAGTTCTTATCCTGATTTTCTTTTCTCACATACGAAGAATAGAATGACATTCTTCATTCAATTTACGGTTCCTCACCATACATCTTCCCCTCATCTGAAAGTATGATCTTCCTCCTGCCGCAGGGAGGGTAGATGGCCAGAGCTTCCTGAAAGCTCTGCTCAATGTCTGGACTCCACACGCCTTCAGGATCCCCATCCAGAGCACGGTCTGCTCCACTTTCTGCCACTGCTTCTCCATTGCCACTCTCCTCCTGCGCCCCGTCAGGGCTGCCACGGCAACTCCACTCCGACGCAATGATGACGGTTCCAGCCACAACACACCTACAGCAAACAAATTATTTTTATAATTCTATTGATTACACCCATCACTACTAAATTCCATCACAGAGCATAAACTAAAGCACAGGCTGACAAGTCTTGGCCTGAACTTTAGGTTCATAATAGAAATTCTTCCACATTAAGAAGAAAAACCCCCCACAAAAAACAAAAACAAAACCCGAATAGAAGAACAGATTAGTATTTATTTTTTATAGCTGATTAATTTAGACCAAAAAGGCATTGCAATCAGCAAGGTTTAGAGAAATAGAAGCAATGGCCCCCTAACTGTTTTAATAACACAGTCAAAGTTGTTAATCTAATAAAGCTGTAAAGACAAACCCTGAGTGTCTAGTCTATTTTCAGGTGATAATATACACAAAAGACTTTCTGTGGTGAAGGAAATGTTCTTTTCCCTCAACTGAACAGCAGCTGGAAATCACTAACGATCACTGCGAGCAACAACAAAAGCTGCCCAAGAAATCTGTTTTCTTAAATTTCATAGTAATGCAGAAAAAACCCTACTAAAAAAAAAAATTAAAAAAAAGCTAAACATTGATTATACCAAATTAAAGTACATTACAGGAATGGAAATGTAAAAATCTTGCAAGAAACACTGTACATAGAAATACATAGATAAATAAATTTTAGTTTTAGAACAGACCTAACTGGATTTTGTTATTTTTAAGCAGCAGAAATGAAGAAAGTGAGCAGCCCAGGGGGTGGATGCATGCCAAACCTGAGTTAAAATGCTGCATCAGCAGTGAATCACACTGACTGTTACTGAAATGTAGCCTGATTTTGAAGCAAAAGGGAAAAAATTATAATAACAAGGTAAAGTATTACATCCCAGAGAGAGATGAGAGAGTTCATGAACATGTGAAATAGGAGAACAGCTTGGTCAAATACTTTGTGATTGCTTTAGATCAGCGAATACAGGCATTGGAACAGTAGATGGCACAAGATTGCCTAAATATCCAGAATCCAAGAGGTGGGCTTTGTCACACTGAATATTTGTTTGATGTATAAAGTCTTACAAATCAAATATTGTTGTATTTTACCCACCGTCACAGCAACAAATTTTTGTATATATTTTCTAATATGTATTGTTTTGTAATATTTGATTAAGGTTAAAAAGCACATTGTTAATGGGGTTGGTGATACAACCCAGTAATGTGCCATCATGGCAGCTCCATCACCACTGGTGTACATTTTGTATGTGTATACATATAAGTTGCTTGATTACAGTAAAAACCATAGTTGTGTTCATTTTGATCAATACTAAATCATATTCAATGAATAACTACCAAAATTGTTAGTGAAAACGGAATTTTATTAACCGGTGTTGTTGGTCTGAAATCTCTATTGCAGGGGTTTTCAGCTCGGGTCCTCTGGGGCCATAAGCCAGCTGGTTTTCGTTGTTTCCCAGCTTCAACACACCTGATTCAAATTAATGAGTCATTGTGCAGAACTTTATAGGTTGTTGGATCCATTTAATTTGACTGGGTTGTGTTGAAGCAGGGAAACATTGAAAAACAAGACAGAGGACGGCCCTCAAGGATCAACCTTAGACACCCCAACTCTAAAGTAGTAAAATGCCTACATAAGTGATGATTATACATTATACAAAAATCATGTTAGAACGTAAAATATATTCTGAGAGTAGTTATTAGAATAAAAAAAGAAAAACAAAAAAAGCAAGGCAAAGCTCTCGATTTACTGGTCGATCTACATTCCTACCCTCACCTATGGTCACGAGCTGTGGGTCGTGACCGAAAGAACAAGATCGCCAATACAAGCAGCCGAAATTAGTTTTCTCCGCAGGGTGGCCGGGCTCTCTCTTAGAGATAGGGTGAGAAGCTCAGTGATCCAGGAGGGGCTCAGAGTAGAGTCGTTGCTCCTCTACATCGCGAGGAGCCAGATGAGGTGGCTCAGGCATCTGATCAGGATGCCTCCTGGACCCCTCCTTGGTGAGGTGTTCCAGGCAAGTCCCACCGAAAAGAGGCACCGGGGAACACCTAGGACACGCTGGACGGACTACATCTCTCGGCAGTCCTGGGAAAGCCTTGGTATCCCCCCGGGGGAGCTGGTGAATGTGACCGGGGAAGGGGAAGTCTGGGCTTCCCTGCTTAGGCAGCTGCCCCCGCGACCCAACTCCGGATAAGCGGCAGACAATGGATGGATGGAAAAAAAGCATGGTTTCATTGGCCAATTCACATCAAAGACATTTTGATGGATGGATGGGATAAGGATTAACTTTATGTCTGCCAAGAATGGTGTAAGATTTCTTCGGACTACTGATGTCTCAACACTTACCCATGAAATCATATTCATCTGAAGTTGTTTACAGCTGGTGCATATTAATAGCTCTGTTACCCAAGGTCAAAGACCTGACTTGCAAATATTCACAAATATTGAAAGCTTAAGAGCGTAGCTGAGTTAAACGGTCAACGATATCATAAACTTTATCATCCTTTAAGGTAAATTTCTCTGTGACTCAAACAGTAAAGTAGTTGGCACAGCCAAAAAGGTTACACAACTAAACAAATAATAAAAAAAGTTGACACAACCAGACTAACTAGATATTTTACTTAACCTCTCTTACAAGAGAAAATAATTTAATATAAAGCCTTAAAAGCCACGCAAACTTTTAGAAGCCTGTTACTCTTCTTGCAAAGGCCACATGAGGAAATAACACATTCTTTTGTTATTGCTGAGGAACCTCCAAGTCTCTTCAAACACAAACACATAAATGCAACATGAATGTAGTTATGTGTGTAATGCTTTCCAGAGTGTGGCAGAGATGGTCCCTGCCACAAAAGAACCACAGAGGATCAGTGTGGTTGCTGAGCTTCCTCTACTGCAGTAGGTTTATACTACACTCTGTGTGCAGGGCCTTTCCCATTTCAAATCACTGCTGACTGGGCTGTGCTGTTGCCATAGTGATTAGACAGGCCTGATGGGATGGTCAGGAAAGTCTAAAAGAACATTTTGATGATCAGGGGGGAGAAAAGTGATGGTCTTGAAGGTTTTACTGTTGGAGAAGTTGAGTAAGATTTACCAACAGAACAATGACAGAAACTTGACATAGCTTTATAACATCTTAATGTATGTACATTGCTTTAAATTAATATTTCAATGAGACTGGCCTGGGATGTCCTTGATCTCTGGCTTGAAAAACCTCACTTTACACTACTGGTTCCAAACTGGGAGTAATCTGGGAGTGAGGGTGAGCTGTCACAAGCTGATTTATAATTGCTTTGTTGATGCATTTTCCTTTAAGAATGTTGGGATACTTTAAACTATTAAAATCTATAAATCTCACTCAAATCAAACAATTACAGACTGAAACCTTCCACATAACATCCAATAAAATTAATAAAAACAAACAATGCCCATCATATGTTATTTGGTCATTGTGATAGACAAAAATATAAAGAGAAACAAAAGAGAACACACAATTATTACAACATCTATGCTTTTTTTGATACAGCAAAAGGCTGTGCAGAAACTAAAGGAAAATGATGTCAGTCTCAAACCGAAAGGTAAACTTTAATTTAATGATCTAGTATGCATGCTGTCCATAATCTATGTGACTAAAGAGCCAAGCCAATTCTTTCTAGTTTTTTTCAATTTAAGAAATTTCTTTATAGTTTAATTTTCACCAATTCAGTCAATCCTCTTGTTCTGCTACAGTAACTTTCAACAGTGGATAACTAAATGTATGCTAATTATATCACAATGATATAACTATACCATATAAATATTGATGTTTAATGTCCTGAATTGAGACCACATTGAGTAAGAGAATTATTGAGTGATTAAACATAAACAAAACAAAAAAAAACTCATAGCTTCAGTTTTATCATTTAAAACAGGAGTTTAGGACGTTACTCTCGACAGGCACATGTGGCTCTGCCAGTTTCAATATAGCTCTGGGCGGCCAAAAGGTCAGGTGTTCAGTGCAGTGAGGAGCCACTGAAGCGTTGAGCTAAATAAAACTATGAGCTCAGCAAACTCTGAAAGGACACATGCACAGTCCTTCCACAGCACCAGTGTGGTGGTTACTCAAGCTCCCTTTCATCACAGCACTTAGTAGTGCTAGTACAACTTTGTTTTAAACAGAGTTGCATAAACTTAACACGAACCAAGAGATCACAACCTATGAATTCGGATTAGTTAAACAGGACAAAGAAGACAAAAATTGGACACCCCCTCCGTCATGGTATTTAAGTATCCCCTTATGTCGATAAAGTTTTATCAAGAAATAAATACCAGCTGCTAGCATGAAGAGGGGAAAATGAAAGCACACTGAAAAGTTGAAAATCGTATAGCCAACTCGCTGTGAGCTGGCAAAACCTCTTTAAACCAAAACAAGATATATCACATACAGCAAAACACTAAAGTAATTAAAATGCAACAGGACGACAATATAGTGTTAAACTTTATTTTCAGTTTAAAGCCCCCGCTAACAATTGTACTGACATGCTAGTTAGCTTGTTGGCTAATAATTTCGTAACAAACTACAAACTAAGCCTGAGAGACGAATAAAAGTAATCAGTTACAGCACAAGTAGCCGAATAAATACTTCAGGGACTTCCCGCTAAATACATGGGGGTCTGAATCAGCAAAGCCGCAGCGGGAAAATGCGAAATATGTCAAATATCCCAAAACTTTCAGCACACACGAAGCCTAGCAGCTGCTGCGGCATGAAAGTTGCTGCACACAACAAAGAACTTACTGGGAGCGCACTCACCTCACAACGACTTTCCTGCTCTGCTGTTATTGCCGCAAGCTCTTCTTGTTGTCTTTCTGTTTCTGCAGGGGACTTGTTTTTGTGATTTCTTGGTACTTCCAAGTCAAAACAATCGTCTTTGACAGAAAAAGGCGGAATGCAAAGTATGAGTTTGGTATAAAAATCAACGCGCGGAGGAAAATGCACAGAGGCGTGGCGTCGAAACACACGACACGCAAAAGTTTTGTGGGTCCCAAACTCCTCCCATGACATCAGACTCCTGATGAGAGAGCAGGGACGGTGGCGGTGCTGATTTTATTTTCCTCGTAAAATCAAGGGAAAGAAACTGACTAGACTAAAATTTGGTCTTTGAAGAAAACTTTGATTTAAAAATACGTGACATTACTCATGAATGAACATTTAATTAAATGATCTAATATATATTTAAATAAATATGTGTCTTAACTTGAATTTTTTTTTTTTACCCCATTTTGTTACCCTATGTTTACTTTCTCATTTAACATCTCCCCTGAAACCCACGTTAGAACGATTAAACTATTCCAGATAACATTTTATAAAGAATTTACATATTTTGTGCTGGGCAGAAGGTATTTCAAAGTCTTGTGTATCAACTCAAAAACAAGAAAAAAAAGAGAAAACCAATTGAGCACTTTGAGGCTTTCTTATTTTGATTTGCACTCAACTCAGAAAGTGAGAAGGTCAAGGTTATGTCCTGGTCAAGTTAATTTACATAGCACATTTAGCAACATATAGCAGCTTAAGTGTGTCAAAGTGCAAACAGTAAGCATAATTCAAGATTTACAACTGACTACAAAGTTATAAGAGAAAAAACAGATCAGACAAAAGAAGCAGATTAAATATGAGTCAAAAGAGAT
>JBAMHW010000015.1:13770189-13790881 GCA_037177495.1 Rhadinocentrus ornatus | reverse complement strand
GCATATATATATATATATATATATATATATATATATATATATATATATATCATGCTGCATAGAGGAACTGTGGAATATTGTATATTTTTTAGGATTTTGTGAAAATTAAGTGAAAAATGCCACAAAGTTAAAAATTAATAAGACTTGAGTTCTTTCAGTTGTTATCTCATATTTCTGCTTTTGTAAAAATGTCCCCATATTGCATTTTTGCATCTTTATAAAAAAAAAACTCTTTATCATGCAGAAACTCTGAGTCAAACTAGACTTGTTATTTACAGAAAAACTCTTATACAGAAACATTTGCACACCTGAAGGTCACGGTAACCCTGCAACACCCAGCTGCTCGTGATGTAATCTAGCCATAGCATAAAGTTGAGTCCTCGTGAATTATCTGTAGTTTTGTTGATAGCATCTATGTGTGGCCACAAATAAGCTTAAGCCAGCCCTGGATGGTTATTCTCACCCATCTAACATAGATCTACACTGACATTGAGAGTGTTTGAAATAGACTCTGAACCTCTGGGTGATAATGTTTATGAGGCTTAAAATTTCTTAAATTTGCTGGCCATCAGCACAAACCTTATTTTTCTGTAAACCTACACTCTGACCAGGACATTCAAATTCATTATAACATTTTTATGATCTATGGGACCCGTTCTGACCATTTATTTTTGTTCATGCTGGTATAATTGAAAGAAATAAGAAAATAAAATGGTTGTCTAGGACAATATAAATGATGAGAAATATCACACAAGTGATTGAGGACAGGAGGAAGCACACTGCCAAGGTAAGAAAGGAAAATCTTTCATATTTGGCTGCTCATTAGACTGATGTTCTCCTGTTGTCCACTAGAGAGCAGTATTACTTCGGTCTTGGGCATTTTGCAAAGCTTGAGAAAAGAAAGTCAGACTTGTTGAATCAAAAATCTTTTTTCTTTCCTGCCCTGTGTGTGTAAACCTGAATCATACTGGCATGTTTCGGCTGAATTCAGATGAATGACCTCTGCTCAAACTGTGATACCAAAGCTATACACACAAGAGATAAAAACTCATTGATATTTGTGCTAATATTGACTAATCCTACTTAACTGATGGTGGACAAGAGAATGAAATATACAGCAAAGATTAATAACATCAGTGGGGGTTTGTTATCATTTTGCAGTATGTGGCTTTTAGTTTGATTTCAGGTGCTAACTCATTTGTGCTTTTTAAAACATGTAAATATAAAAAATACACTCACAACAACACAAGGAAATAAAAAGCACAACTTTATAAAAAGACAAGGCATACCTATAGGGGGAAAAAATTACATGTACTAACATGTCTGTATTGCAGTACAAAGTTCTCTCAAATCTAGAGATATCTGCAGCTGCAGAAATCCACTTGTTTTCTTCACAGCTTCAGAAGTGCTTCCAGAAAGTGGATGAAAGAGAAAGAGTAAAATTTACTTTTAAAACATGTCATTTAATACTCTGAAATAATATCAACATATCAGCTCACATTGAGTATGATTTTTAGATATGTTATCAACCGTTTGTGTATTGCAGCACTATCGTAGTACACAAGATTTATAAATAATAAGTTTAAGTTCTTCCTTTTTTTCCAATTCACTGAAAGTGTCTGGCTGATATTTAGGAATATTACATTTAATGTACATCCTATTTGTTACTGCAAAAAGATTGAAGGTTGAGAATATCCATTCCAATGCTCTCTTATACCTTCTTCTACCAGTTTGCTTACTCTGTTGGGGATATCTTCATGGCAGGATCTACTCTGACACTTTGGCCATTTTGGTAACATTAAACTAAGTCAGTGTGATCGTGATTACACGAAGTTCTACATATACAAGCTAAAGTATACAGTCAGACACTGGAAACCAACTGTTCAGAAAAAGTATTTTTCTGAAGTAAATTATGGAGCATGAATAGAAGATCAGGATGTGTTGCAACTCACAAACTGTATTTACACATATTTGCCACTAGAAGGCGGTCCTCGTCTTTCTACCGTCAATACAGTACAGAAGGACAATTATAAACTATTGGTATTTTCTTAATAAAATGTGAAAGTGCAGGCCTTAAATCTTTAATTCTACTATTGATTTTAAATACTCTGATATTATCTTTCTTTTTTATTTCCAGCTGGTGACCTCAGTGACCTGGTTGCTACTGGCTATCCTTTAGACAATTAACTGAGCCAAATAAAAGAGAGAAAGCGGCGTCAATCCACCTGTTAAGCGCAGCTCCGGGGCAAACTTGTCCTGCTGTATGACTGTTACTAAAACACTAAAGCCAGGTACTCCATTACATCTATCCATTTTCTAGACTCGTAGAGTCGTAGGTAGGCCGCTTCATATATTCCAATTTACCGCAAATCTGTCACGTTGTATTTGCACCAGTCTGAACCAGATGAGCAGACACCTGTAAATAAGCAAGAGGAAACAACGCATACTTTTGTGAGTTTTTTTCTTTTAATAAACTCAAGCATATATTTTACTTAACATATTGTGAAAGATCAAAACTAGGTTCAAGTGTAATTTTTCTATTAAAATAACTTTTTTTTAAAAAGCCAAACGTCAGTGCTGCCATTTATCAGTGTAGCCTGATTTAAGCTAGCAAAAAGCATTTAATGTTCTGCCTAAATAAGACAGACTTCTATTAATATTCAGTTTAAAATTATATTAGGAGTTTTTTATGGGACTATTCAGACGATGTGTCAACTGTGGTGAAGATAGCAAATATGGACTCTTGCATTAAGAAAAGTGTTTTAAACGTCTTGTAATTAACAACTAGTGCAAAGTATTTATATTTTGAAAATGGGCGGTCTTTCTGTCTTGCAAAATCTAATGTATTATTTGATGAAGGAAAAAAAAAGAGCCCACCTGAACCAATACAAAACCCACAATAAGAAAAGCAGAACACAAGTTATTGTAAGAGTAGCTACAACAATAGTGAAGCAGGTGAGTCACTAACCATGCACCCAGTTTAGGTGAGTAAATCAGTAACAATATGTCTGTGTGTGCACACAGTCTTAAAACAAAGCCATATAAGGGAGCAAATGTGTTTCAAATAAATGGAAATATAAAAAGTTGTAAATGCTTTTGTGTGCGAGTTAAAATATTGCAGCACTTACAGGCAGTTGAGTAGCTCTCATTATTTATACCAGGGAAAATAATACGTTGTGTCCCTGTGTGAACTGGGTTTAAGCAACAAATACACTGCTGTCAGAGCTAGTTAAAGACAAACATTACAAGTGTGGCACAGTTTTTTTTAAACACTTCCTGCTATTTTGACTGTATTATGCACTGCACCACACTTGACCAAAAAACCAAAACATTTGTTAACTAAGACGAACTCTGTCTTCATGTTTGTGTTAGTCTGAAGTAAAAATGGTAGCTGTGCTTCTGTAGCTTCACAGTACAGTCTAGCTGTGACTATATTTGTCCTCTCTTCCTTCTCTTGCTTGCCAAGGGGACAGGAGAGTTGAAACCTGGATAGCTGCCAAAAGAGGCTGGCCCACCATACAGCTGAAACTTTTACAAGTCAAGCAGGAAAAGACACGGGGAGCAATCGAAGAAGAAAAGGAGGAAAAGAAAAAAGTGAGGCAGACATCTGAGCTCCTTTTTCTCCCTCTCCCTGTCTCTGCTCTCTTTGTCTCTTTCCCCCTGTTTTCTTTTCTTATTTCTTGTTAAAGCCATACTGTATTTGCCCGCCTTCGTTGGCAGGGGGTAAATGTAGGGCTCGAGGACAGGACAGGAGGGGAGTGGATAGGGGAGGGAGGGGTAGGGGTGGGACTTTGGGTTCAGAGAGTTCAGCTGAGGAGAGAAATAAATTCATAAACAACAAAGGAGACGTGACGTCAGGTTGAGGGGCTGTCCCACCTGCTGGCTGAATTCGAGACTCCATGGAAGAACCAGATTGTTCACACCATATGTGTTTGCGTGTGTGTACAGTATGTATGTGTTAGTGTTCATTGTCTTAACTCCGACAAAATACTAATGGATTTAAGCAGAGAAGCTGAGTTGTTGTAGTCTGTTATGTCTCCACAGTCAGTGTTTGAGGACTGGGAAATCCCTCCAAAAATGTTTGTTGGTGTATGTGTGGTCACTTTGAGGATTCAGTGGCTATTATAACAGCATCTACAATGAGGGATGAGCTGTTATTCTCTCCAAAGACAAAACAAGGTTTGCTTTTTGTCTTCGAGTGGTTGATGGTAAGTTTTTCTTTTTGACAAGGTTTTGATTAAAAGTTAGTGGGTAGAAGTATCCCTGTCTTTTAGGAACACACCTAGCATTTTGAAAATGATTTTGAGTCAGTAGTGATTGGTTGGCTCGTGTTGGGACACCGGCTCAAAAACCAGTGATTGGCTGCGCAGGCTGGCTATGGAGAGGGCCGGCCGTTTCTGAAGAGATGAATTAATCTTTTCTCTCCTAATGATTTAGTTAATCTGTAGGCTTCAACTTGCTGATCTATGATCGGCCTGTGTTGTTAAGCTGTCGTGCTAGTGTTAAAAAGCAAAGGGATACCACAGATAGGAAAAAAAAGTTACATTTTCTGATATATCCAACCTCCATGCTCATTTATTTAACTTGACTCCTACATACCCACGTACTGAGCAGGGCTGATATCATCCCGCAAGGAGGGAGACACTGAGAAAATCAGGCAGGACAGAAATGTCAAAAATGATATTGACTCTGCCAGGACCCCTCTTCCTGGTGGGAACATTTCTGACCCAAAAAATTTGAAAAAGCAACAGCTGAGAGTTTTTATGAACCCTTGGCAGTAGATATACTGCCAAGGGTTGATGAGATAAAACAACATGGCAGAAGTGTCTGGACCTGCGTGCCTCTCTCGCCATCTGTGCGTTGCTGCAGGATAGCATAAGGTGAGAGGTGCGTTTTGGATGTTTGATGATTAACATGCAAATATTCACACCGCTTCTAGCTGCTATCTCACTGTTTTATGTCTGCTCATGACAGTTCACACTTCCTCTCTTCTTTTTTCTTGTCTTTCTATGGCACTCTGTCTTAACTCCTCCTCTTTCTGTTCCTCCTCTCACTACAGCATGTCCCTCCCTTCCTCTTTCTGTGTCTCCGCACCCCCCCTCCTCCCCTCCGTTTTCTCTCCTTCCCTCTTGGCAGCGGTGCCAAAGTGGGCAGGCAGACCGAGCAAACACAGCACAGGGCAGAGCAGAGGGCGATCCAAAGGCTGGCAAATTGATCATGTGTATGTTTTGAACTGTCCTCTATCTGTGTGTTCGCTGGTTCGACTCGGCATTACTGCAAGTAATGTGGGCCTATCGTGGGTGTGATCTGGAGCTTTTCTCTTTTTGCTGTGCACTCTGTGTTTGATATTGTGGTTTGTGTGTGTTTTGTGTGTGTATTACAGGGCTGTGTGTGAGCAGACGTCCCTCTGTCACCCTGTGTACGGACAGACGTACTCACGCCAGTAGGAGGGGATTGTGGGAAGGGGGCGTAGCACCAGAGGGTGTGCTCTACTCCTCTCGTTCCCCTTCTTCCCGCCATCACGGCCCTCTTCTCCTTCAGTCCTCCGGCCCAGCCCGCCGCACACATACAGGCTTCAGGTATTTTTCTCTTTTATCCTGCGACACCTCTTCCCGTCTTATTTACTGCCCTATGATCTGTCTTCTGCAGTTCCTTTCACCCTCTTCTTTGCCCTTCATCATTGTCTTCCTCCTGTAAATGTGCGTGTCGTCGCCGGTTGCCACGCCGCACTCTGCTCGCCGCCATTTTGGCTCAATGGACATAACAGAAGCAACTTTTCTCGAGCTTAGAGTGACCCTATGATATCCCTGCTGACCATCCTGTGTCTCTTACTGTCTTTAGCACCTCCTCCTCTTCCCTCTTTGCTCCAGGACAACAGGCTCCGCCAGGGTGGTAAACAAACTCTCTGTGGCTTTCTGTACTAAACAGGTGTCTCTTTTGAGACTGGCAAAAAGAAGACCAGGCCCTCTGTGTTACTTTCTGACCCCAGAGGACTAAGCTTGTGCACCGCTCAGTATAAGTTTAGCCGATGATCAGTGTGTTGAAGTGCAGCACAAATGGGACGAGTGAGACGCTTGTTATATTTCTTTTTATCTGGAGCTAACGTGATAGGTAATACGAAGGAAATATTTACTTTGGTTAGCGCTTTCTTTGCACACTGTTTGCACTTTCTGCCACTGTGAAAATTCAGGTTTGTGGCAGCTGTCTCACAGAAACTTGTGTATTTGTGCAAACAAGTGTTAAGTTTTATCTCTGCAATCGAGGGGTGTGGCAGTCTCTTTCAAGGTGGTAGTGTTTGTCCTGGAACTTTGAGTCATAGTCTACTGTATATATGACACTTTAGACTCAAACTGAAGCAAAACCTGATTCAGTCAAACAGTTAATGTGTGTTCAAAAATGTGGCTGCCTAATTTAATTCTTTTTAGTTGTTCTTGAAAATTAAGAAGTGAAAGTTCTGCTGTTTAAGAATATAAGAAAAATGATCTGATCAAAGTTTATTTCTGTCTTCTCCAAGAAAACAAGCCTATGATTTGCATTCAGGTATTTAACAATTACATAGTATCAGAAACCAGATTACCAAAAAACAAAAACAAATATTTCTTTCAGAATTTGACAAAACAGCATATGCACATCAGCCAACAGACAACCTGCGTGGTCAGCTTAATTTCAATATTATATTTAAGTATCTGGATGTACCATCAAAAGCCTGACTGGAGAGCTATTGCCTTACTGTACTTCATGTTGGCCTAAATAGGGGTTGGTGTTAAGATGGCGCCTACATGCCACGTGTAAACATGAGCAGACCCTTTCAACAAACCCCTCACAATTCATGGGTAAGCTACTGCCTATTCCTCCGCATCATCCTGTGTCATTTCTGATTGCTCAGCTTTGATATTAAGAGGAAAATTAATGTATAAAAACCTTGAACAAATATCCAATAGAACCTGATTTTAAAAAGGGTGACGGTAATTGTTGGTAAATGCGAAGAAAGAAGCTCGAGAGAAATGGAGAAAACAAGAGTTACTGTAGAGAGGCAGAAAGAGAGGTAGGAGTGGGAGAGCTTTTTCCCCGCCTCTCTCTTATCCTCAGATGAACTTATCATGTTGCCTCATAATGTTTCTGAGTTTTTTTTCCTAGAGGCAGTCAGGCTAACTTCCTGCATTCAGCCTCAACATAGTTGATTGGTTGATATCTCGGCTGACCGGCCGCAGTTTGCAACGAGGCAACAGGAAGTTTCTCTGCTCATGCAGGAAGCTGCAGCTGTTTCATCCTGACACACTCTAATTTGCTCTTTTGCACACATACTTTGTAAACATGCACACATATATGCAAACATACCGGTTTAAAGAGAAATACCTAGTTCTGCATGCTGTGTTTGCGTGTCTATATGCTTTATGCGAGTATTTGTGTGTGTGTGCATGTGTGAGGAATTAGTAAATGTTATAACATGTGGGCTTGTAATGACACGTCAGGCAAGGACTTCGGGCTATCAGAGACATTTGAAACCATAGAAACCACAGATCTCATTAGCAAAGTAGAAGACAAGTAGTAAAGATGGAACGAATTAAGGAAAAAAAAAGTTTTTCCCCTCTTTCAGGTGTTTAAAAAAATACATCTTCCTTCTTAGCAGTTCAGGAATGGTCTTTCTTTTATCCTATTAGCATATCACTCCTCTTAAGTAAGATTTATATTAAAATGTCGAAAATGTATTGCTAATGTGATAAGACACTGGCATCAGCCTAAAAAATAGACATTTGCATAAAGGGAATGAGTTTTTACCAAAGAAAACCCCAAACTTTTTAAAAATGCATAATATTTATCTTAGGTTCATGTCAATATATTCATCCAAGGTTTAAATTATTGTAGAAATGGCGTGATAGACTACACAATGACCACTTTATTCTGGTGCCATATGTGGGTCACACTGCCATGTTTAGCCAACTGTAGTCACTCCATCATTTTCAGTTGACTGCAAAGAAATGGAGGTATTCCTGTTTAATCAGTAAATCAGGGGCTTCTCTAATGCTCACGGTGAAGTAGCTGTGATGTGTGTGGTCGGCACCAGTGTGTAAGCAAATACATATGGTAGCATATCCCTGTATACATGTGCTCACGTGAGCCATGTGAGTGTTCTGCTTGGTTAATGAGGATGTACAGAACATCAGAGCGGGCACCATGCCAAGTCAGACGGAGGAGGCTCTGTACTCACGTCCTTCGTCCTTTAATGTAGGAATAAGGCATTCCTCAGGGGGTGGGGAGATGAAAAAGCTGGTGTGATGAAATCACAACAGCGATTTGTGGAGGATCATTAAAACCGGCAATAAGTAAGACAAGACATCCGTTTGCATCTTTTGAACAGTGGGATTTCTTCATCCTGCCATCTATTGTGTGGCATACTTCCTCTGCCAACGCCAGCTGCCCCAGTGCGCCTCCTTTTTTTTTTTTTGTTTTTGCCCATCATCACTACCTCCTTACTCCCTTATTGAAATTCTGCCTGGCAGACAGACACTGCCCATTTTTGGCACAAAGAGAGGGAGAGACTGGGAAAGAGAGAAAACACACACAAGAACCTGTACCAATCGTCTGGTGCCCCTTCCTCTGTGGTGTCTGTGCCAAGCATTCATCCTTTCTCGTGGACGAAGGGACCAGGCAACCCAGTAGGTATTTCCCTGCAACTGCTTCCTGCAATAATCCGCTCCAAATTTGAGTTTTGTTGGCAACTGAACGGGCCGTGTGTGTTTTAGGATTTGCCAGTGAAATTGTGTAAAATTAGGTGAGGAATAAATCTAAGGTCCTGCGTCCAGTCACATTGGGCGGGGGGTTCCATTAAATTTTTCAGCTTAAATTATGCCTGGATTTTTGTTTTTGTTTTTCATTTTAATTTTTGTTTTTATAAGAGCTTGGAAATTTTGATGGATGTTGTGTCTGTTATATCTGTATAATGAACAGTGAGTCTCATTAGCTGCCTTTTTAAAGGCACTTGGTCTCAGTTCAGGAGTGGAAAAATGACAGAGATGGGCATTACAAAAAAAGGGAATCCAGCAGAAAGCAGAACAAATATCCTAACAATATGTTGTTGTTTTGTAATTGTTTCCTTTTTTATTTTATTTAAAAAAAAACAGCTAGAGCAAGCAAAGTGTAAAACATCTGTTGCTGAAAAGAATTAAAGGGCTATAATTTACACAGAATTTGGAAACTTTAAAAGAAACTGTCATGCAAAGACAGATAATTATGCTTAAGCAGGAAATTGCCTCCAGAACAACATATCCTGGTTTGTCACAGCAGACTCGTGTTATCAGAGGGCAGAAAGGGACATGGTCTGTTTCTTGGCTTACTTCTTATGTCAATTTATTGTTATTCAGACATAATTCTGCTGTGACTGTTGCACAGACGGTCTGATTGACAGATGAGATTTACTCACTAGGTCACATTTCTTTCTTTTCTTGGCTGAGAGTCTCTCAGCTGTCCCTCGGGCTTGAGGAGCATTTATTTTGTAACTGCTGACAGAGAAAATGATTTGCCCCAGCTGAGCTGTGCATGCCCCTTTTATGTGGCATAGAAAGTGCCCACAGTCTCAGACGACAGCATCCTGCAGAGCGCACATGACTGACTGAGTTTGCCCTCACTGTTTCAAAAACAGTTGAGGAAATACATTTTTTTACAATTACCACAGGCATTTAATGCTGTTGATCTTTTTTGTTGTGGATGTGTCATTAAATGTTTATTAATTTGACCCATTTCTCTAAATGCGCTGTCATTTCAAAATTAGTCTGTTCGCCTCGTCCTTCAAACACAGCTCCAGTCAGGGGACGCTGCCTGGCAGCTAAACAGAGCTCATAGATTTGTAACTGGCATGGTGGCAGAGGTGGGCATCATGCCAGCCCACCCCCACCCCATTTTGTCTGTCTGCCCCTCTGTTATCAGGCTAGTGGGGTTTACTGCATGCTAACTACAAGCTGATCTGGACCAAGTCTCAGGGTTTGTGGCTCTATGCTAATTTATGCAAGCAGTGTACTTTCTAACTCATTCTCTGTCTATCTAAGGCCCAGGCCTGACATTTAGTCTGGCACTCATTAACCCTTCAGTTGCTTCCATGTTAACCTGCTGGCACATTGCAACTTTTCTCCCATGTCTCAATGTTTACCAGTTCCTGGCAAGCAAAAGGGGTTGTAAATTACTGGACAGTCTGTTCATTGAGAACACATCCACAGCGACACACTGTATGTGATCATGCTTTCTCTGAAGTTTCCAGCCGTCTGATAAGAAATACTTCACTCTGTTTAAGCACTCGTGATCGAGTGTATCGTCTGGTCTGCTGGCTTCGTCTCAGTGCTTGGCACAAGATTGATTCTCCATAACTCGCAATATAACAGCTGCTCTTTCTTCATCATCAGGCAGCAGGCTCCAACCCCCCCCCCCCCCCCCCCCAAAAAAAAAAAAAAAACCCTGAAAGGTGGACCTTGTAATGTTTTAAAACAGACCTAAAATGGCCGATGTGCAAGACGCCATTTTGTGTTTCCTTGTTGTGTTTTGGGGGCAGAATCCCAGCTTTGTATTCAATCAAAGGTGGCTGGTGGAAGCCATATTTGCAGGCATCTGTGTGTGTACCTCCGCCTGAGAAGCAGCAGCCAGCCTACACAGGGGTAGCCCACTGGAATGAGCTCAGTTTTTGGCAAAAACGGAAAAGGATTCCTGGCACAGAGTCGAGCAGCTCTCTCTCCCTCTCTCTCTCTGTCTCTCTTTCGATCACATGCCAGAGTCTCAGGAAGCCAGTAAGTTGTTTGTTGAGCTTTCACACATTAGTGCTCTCACTTTCTGCTGTCCGCTTACCGTTATGTACATTTTTTTTGGTCTATAATTTATTTTAACAGCACACAGTTCTTAAAGATGTTCAGCTTTGCAACAAAACAGCTTGATTGATCGGTGAATATGTGTTTATTCTTATGATCAAGTGTTTTCTTTTAAGTGATAAGCATTTGTCCAAATCATGGTAATTAAAGATTTGTCATAAGGAATAAGGAGCTTGAGCCAGAAGTAATTTTTAAGCGTTTCCAGGAAATGGTTTAGAGATAAACAAAGAACCAGATAGACATAAAACCAAAAATACTTCTACACGCCTTTCAACAGGGATTTAAAGACAATATACACAAGATTGTGGCGTAGCAGTCATCTCCAGTGTAGCTACAGCATGTATTTTTAAGTTAAGACAACTATTATAACCCTTTGTTTTTTTTTTCTTTCTTTTTTCTTTTTCTTTTCTGTGTACCTCTGCAGGAAAGTCAACATTGTGGATCTTTGGTGCTGAAGCAACGTGGATGCTGTCCTTGGGGCTGAGGTAGTAGATTGAATAGTTGTGGGGTTTTGCAATCTCTTTTTCAGATAACTATACAATCTACTGTCTTTCCCAAGGAGACAGCTGAGCCAGCCATTCACCCGACTGCCTTCTCCTGATGGGCAATTGTACAGTCCAATCAGAAAAAATATCTCTTAACTTACTGCTTTTTGACAAGCTTCTTATATGTTCTATGCTAGAACGACTATCAGGTTTCACGCTCCGTGAAAGGTGAACGTATCTGACTTGGGCTCTGACAGGGTGAGGTAGTAGGTTGTATAGTTTGTTGGGTGGGACTGCACCCTGCTCAGGTGATAACTATACAGTCTATTGCCTTCCCTGAGGAGCTTACTGGACACTCATGGATATTCACCACTCTTCTCAGATCAAGTGTAACATTTATTCACAGAAATTGCAAACACCAAAGGGAAAAAAAAAGAGCAGGAATTTACAGTGTGAGCTTTGAAGCCTTAGTGACAACTGCATCTGTTTTACTGATTGAAGCTGTAACTTCATTATGTAAATCTCAATAAAATCATACTTGCTTCAAATTGGTTGTCGAAAAATTAGTGAAAAATACTAAATAATTTGTCTTTCTGATTGAACAGCGGCTATTGCGTTTGTTAGTCTACAGCACCCTCTGGTGGAGCTTTAGGAAAATGTTCTGCTTAAATTTTGAATCTAAAACATACGAAGTGGATTGCATGTGTTGAATTTGCATGGAAGCTAAAATTTAACCATATACTGCATACTTTGTATTTTTAAACATGTTTACTTAGCTGTAAAAAGAAAATAAAGTCATAGACTTCTTTCTTCCACCCCTTTTTATTTCCTCCTTATCCACACATCTGTGATTGGATTAGCTGTTTGTTACTGTTCTCTTAACTTGCTTGTTTCTCTGGCAACAGTTTAGCCTCAGGAGGAGGCGCCTCCATATTACACTGTAGGCCTGCTGGATCTTTGGGATGCGATAAGCATACACCACAGGGTTGACTGCAGAATTGGCATGAGACAGGAGGATACCTAGAAAAATTAGATACAGGCCAATTTTATATTGAATTTTTTCATAAGCACATCGTTTATGACAAAACACTTCAAAGCATGTGGTGTAACTAAACTAATCTCTTGAAATAAATATTTTAAAAAAGGACCTATTGCTGGGCATGTAAGGAGTTGGATAGGTGCTGTGACCTGCCTGCATAGAGTGCTCCCTGCTTCACTGCTTGAGGACCCTGGAACAGCATAAGACAGTTCATCAGGTGCAGAGGAATCCAGCAGCAAGCAAACAAAATAAGAACTAGAGCCAAGGAGCAGGCCAGCCTCTTCTCCCTGAGCAGAGAGGCCTGTGTTTGAGGACAGCTGTCTTTTAGACGTCCCTGCAGGCTCCAGAAGACTCTAGCATAAAGAAAAGTCATGACCAGCAGAGGGGCCATGACACATCCAAAAAAGTTGAAGTATACCATAAAAGGGAGGGAAACAACAGAGAGGAAAGTACAAGGTTGAGAGATAAAGGCAGTGGAAGATATATTGGTGGAATAGGAGGCTTGAGAGGAGTGGTTGTGCCACCCAAACAGAGGGGTGAAACCAAGTAGACAAGATAGTATCCAGCACACAGACACAGCCAACCATGTACGCCTTTGTGTGGCCAGGGCTTTGTATCTGAAAATGAGGAATGGAAGAGAGGATGAACCAGATAAGATTATTTCCACAATAACGTTGCAAAATGTGATACCTCTCTCTGTGTTTTAGTGGTCAGACCTCACCTGAGAGCCATTTGTAGCCGCAGATATCGGTCTACAGCAATAGCCAGCAGTGACAGCACGGAGGCCTGTGTCAGCACAAGCACGACACAGCTGAGAAGCAGACACATGTCAGGAGTCAAACTCACCCAGCCGTCCAACAGTACAGCTAAGGGTACAGCTGCCACACCCACCAAAAAGTCAGCCACCGCCAAGGAAACCAAGAAGCAGAAAGTTGGCTCTCGAAGGGAATCCCGGATACCAACACAAACCGCGCACACCACCACAGCATTTCCAAGGCAGCATGCCACAGCAATTAACACTTCAAGTACTGTGTAGACCCCCCAACTCCATTCGCCCATTACTGTAGGTTGAGATCACAGGCGACAGAGAAGCTACTCAGTTTTCTTGAAGAAAGTCCACGTGTGCTAAAGTCCAAAGCAGCCACGAATCTAATATAATCTTGATAGTTTCATACAGTCTGTTGATTTTTCTCAGTTTCTTGGCTTGAAATGACTAAAGAAAAAAGTGGATGCTTTTTATATGCTAACATGTATGCGCCTTTGTGTGCACACACAACAGGCAGGCACTCCATGGAGACACCATCTGTGTTTCATTAATAGTTAGATTTCCTCCTCAAACAATGATGAATATACCCCAGGAGTGTTAGAGGAGGGGACATCTAAATGCACCTCAACAACTTAAAAAGGTGTGGTTTTTATTTTGTTGGTATTTTTCATTTAGTGAGTTTTCATTTATCAGTTTAAAATAACATTCTACATAGACTTTTATCAGGCAAATGCACTGTTTTCATACATAAAGCAGCCATGCAAAACATGCCCAAAATGTTATATATTCTGACGGTTATAAAGGTACATACAAACCCCGAGAAGCCTAAGATATAACCAATGTATTCATCCATCTATTATCTATACCTGCTTATTCTAATGCAGGGTCACGGGGGGTCTGGAGCCTGTCCCAGCTGCTACTAGGTGGGAAGCAGGGAACACTATGGACAGGTTACCTTTCTGATGCATTCATTTGCTGCATGTTAATTCTTTACAGATTGCCCAAAGTAACCTTTTTTTTTTTCTTTTTTTTTTTTTTTTAATAAATCGTTGAAATAACATCATTTAGTGACAATGGCTCAGGCAGGTTTGTTTTTACACACATTTTTAGTAAGATTCATTATAGTCAATGAAAATTTGCTCTACCAAAGACTATAAATGGGTTAAACAGCAAATTTCCAGTACCAATTATTTATCGTTCGTTCCAAAGCAGTGTACCAAATTAAACAAAGTGATGTTTTCCTTTGTGTGTAAATTAGTAAGCTGTAGAGCAACTTAAACTACAGCTGGTGAAAACCATTTAAAGAAGATAGATTATGTTTTTCTGTCAAATGTGATGGAACAGTTGTAAAAAGCAGGAAAAAAAATAGCAAAACGGAAATAAAGTATAAAATTCTGAACAAAAGAAATAATCCAGTGCTCTTTCAAACTCAAATGAGTCAAATGAAAGTCCTTTTTTGACTCACCATTTAACAAAAAATAAACAACAAAAAAGTGTCCTTTGATAATCTTTCTTTAAAAACAAAAAGTTCTGTCCTTTAGAATTGAATAAAATTATATAACAACAGTACTTGAGTTGGGAGAAAGAAATGGGCAAGTTTTAGAGCGTGTTTTATGCTTAAGTTAGTGTTTTATGCTTTAGTTTTATGTCAATGTGTCTGTATTTGGGTGTGCTTCGAGCACATATGTGTTCTGGAAGATATGCATTACACAATTGATCTTTGTTCAAGCAGGCAGACAGGGACAAGTCTAGCTACAGAAAATCAAATATTAATGTGTTCTGAAAATAGTTTTGATTTATTTTATCTTAAAAAAAGATGTTTTACACAAACGGATCAAGTTTACACAATCTCATTTTGCTTTTGGAGTATATAATGATCATATACTTTATCTGCTGAATATCTGCAACACAGGATCACAACAAACAAGACACAACTTTAACTTTCATACAGATAAAAGTTCTACTTATAAAGTAGATATTGTGTGATAACCTCTTAGATTTACTCAACAATTGCCAGCTGACCTCACATGTGGCCTGCTCCTAAAGATTACAACTTTGCATCAGTTTAATCATTTCCAGTTCACCCTTCATCCCGACTCCAATGTGGTTCTTCATCTCCAGAAAACTCTGAGCCATCAGTGTTTCACACTCTAGCTTGTTTCAATACTCAGTATTAATTTATCATTTAAAATTCCTTAGAATAAGAATGACCAGAAAAGATGTCAAGTAATTTCCATTAACGTCCCTTTGGCTCAGTCTACTTCTATGCTGATGACCACTTTCAGTCATGCTGTCTACACTGTGTTAGAATCTCCTTGTAAACATCTCAGTGTCTTCTCATCAAACCGATAGGTGAGCTTCCTTTTAACCTTGTGAATCTCGCCAGTTCGGGAGTAGTTTCTTAGCGCCCGTGCCATCTTCTGATATGTCATAGTTTTGCGATTCCCCTTTCGTCGACCCCACAACTGCGCCAGGCTCTCCTTGTTTTGGGAGGAGAACTGAAAGGTGCCAGAGGAAGACTGGACCCACCAGATGCAGCTCCGCATCGATGGCGTTTGAAGCATCTCAAACAGGAACTGGAACAGGCGCTTCTTCCTCTTTCCTATTGAGGAGGAAGGGGATGTAAAAAGAAATATGAGACGACAATGTCTCATTTTTGCGTATGTGGCCAGACATGCTGACGAGGAAGTTTGATTTTTTTAGGTTTTTTATTTATTTATTTTTTTTCAGTGCTGTTGAGCGTCTATATGCTCAGGTGCCCATGTTAGGTTCTGTATGTCTCTGTGTGTCTGAGCGTCTGCATGCATGTGTTTATTATACCTGACAAAGGTGCAAGTGGTAAAGAACTGCTATCCTGCCTGTCCCCTCTGTCAGATGGTGGTGATGGTGAATCTTGGTAATCGTGATACTGAGAGCTGCTAGACTGTGAATCTGAGTCAACGTATGCAGGTGCCTCATAGGAATACTGAACATGTTTGTGAAGAAAATACAAAATAAAACAAAATTCAGTGCAACCCTCATAATACAAATCAAAAATAAAACTTGACAGTATTATAATACAAAAATCCATGATCAGAATGGCCAAGTTTGTCACACACAGTGGTAACTTTTATCATTTATTAATGGGAAAGACAAGTTTAAATTCACTTGGAGATTGAGGTTGGCCTACTTGAACTTACCCACTGGCTGTCATGAGGGCGAAGGCAGGCTGGATGTGATGCTGCCTTATTGTATTCCTCATTTGGAGTGTGAGAGTCATAGTGCCACTCATATGGATGCTGACCTGACCAGCTATTCTCTGTGGAGAAACAGCATCCTGTCAGATTGAAGGTAAAGAAATACGCTCTAACATTCCACAACGAGACTCTACTATCAACATTATGCTAACCTATGATCCTGGCCTCCTGATGGGAGTATGTATGTGTTTGATGCCCCAAGGGGGTCATGGATGATGCAGGTGTGTGAACAGGCTGGACTTCCAGTGAATGCTCCTGCAGGTACTCCTCAATGACTTCTAAGTCCACCTCTGGACAGGTAGAGGGAGTCACTCCATTCCAGGCCCCCCGACCTCCACCCAGCTTGATGTCGGTCCCATATGCCAGCTGACAGATATAAACAACAGCTTTCAGACAAAGCACACTCAAGGTTTTATTTATTAATTTTGTTTTGCTTTGAGATGCTCACAGGGACAATCAGTTTCTGTGACATTTTACTTTTGTCAGTAACAGCCTGGGGTGATGCCAGACTGGAAACCTGCTGTTTTATTATTATTATTATCATTATTATTATTATATGAAAACCATTGTATATGATTTACCACTTCATCAATTTTAAATGTGCTTGCCTTTGTATTTTTTAAGAATGAATTTCTGATTTTCTAGATGTTTCTAAAGGGCTGGGATAATTTTCCATGGTTAAAGTAAGTAACAATATAAAATTGTAAAATTTTTAAATCCTAATCCAAGCTTTGTGCTGCAGGCTCTGTGTCTTGGAAAAGAGCCAAATAACAACACTGTGGCCATGTGTATAATAGTTTGACTGGCAAATTTATGCAAGTGTTTGACTTACATCTGCATAGATAACATTCAGGCAACACTAATGTGTGACTACAAATAAAAATATGTACTCTCACAGAGTATATGTTAGGTCAACAAGAATGTCCTGTGCTTACAGATGAATAGATGTAAATATAGTATTAATAGTTTCTACCAGAGAATAATATCAAACTCACAGTCTCCATTCCTGTCAACATGTTTTGATGATCTATAAAGAAAAACATCAGACACCAGAGTCAAGCTCAAAACTTGAACGAGAAGTGAAAGGTGATGTCACACACACAGAAATGTACACACACACACACAACAGTCACATTAAAGCAAATTACAAAATAAATCAGATCAAATGAGAACAACAAGGATGTCTGTACCTTATGTTGAGGTGCTCTCCTATGTCTGGTACAGTGAAGCAGTATCCTCAGGCAGTGGTGTGAATGCTCACCTGTATGATTCCTCACCACCTGGATGTCATCTCATTTATATTATTTGCACACATGCCCTCCTTCATCCTCTCATTGACCAATGAGGACAAGTGGGCGCGGTTTTGTAAAAAAAAAAAAAAATAGGGTAATTCTGGCTATCTGCTGATCTAATGGTGTGTTTTTGTTCATATCAGCCACTTTTATAGACAAGTTACTGTAAGCTTCCTTCTTATACAAGTACATGTACAGTATATGTAAATGTGCTCTTGTAAATGAGCACATGGGACTACCTGTTTGAATAAAGGTTGAATTAAAAACAAAGTGGTTAAACAGCAGGTCTGATGGCAAAGAAATTAAAATTGACTATTCAATATGTTTTATTTCTACAAATGTTTTAGTCAGTGTTAGTACCATGTGCAGATTTATTCCTCTGAAATCAAAGCATGTGGTGTGTGGTTTCTTATCACTGAAAATGCCACAGAGGAGGCATCATTTAGATTCAGTAGCTTTAGCTTTTTTAATGTATAATTGCTGATCGAGTCTAACAAGACTCCCCTTCCTCAACATAAAAGCATGTATGTGACTAAAAATGTTATAATGCATTTACTCTATATTAACAAATATTTACCCAATAAACATAAAGTTTAAAAGGAAAGACCCTGACCAATTTGCTTCTGAACACTATGCTATACTAATACATTTTTTTTTCTTTTTTATTATGATATGTGACATCTTTAAATTTTAACCAAAACTATAACTATATAACTATAGTACCAAAACTACTATAGTATTTGCTTGTGTAATGGCAAAATGTTCCACAAGAAGAAATGGGGACTGTTGGCTTTAAGGTGGTGATGTCTTAATACCCCTTCATCCTTCATTTTCAACTATAGCATAATATGACAGCAACTTGTTTTAAGACATTTTAAAAAAGTTTTAACTTGGTATGAAAACCTTTAGGTACTTAATATATAAAGTTATCCTTTTGCAAATGTGTCTTTCATGACTTTTTCTCAGGATGAAGATATGAATTTTTTACAGCTGGTTTTTAAATCATTGACAAATACACAAAGTCATAATTAATAAAGACCCCATTTCTCCTAATGTGAGTTGTAGACTAATTATTAAATCTACATAAATTGCCTTATACCAGCTTAATAGTATAACCATTAAATATAGCACTGCTGGCTAAACTGACAGCAGTCCAGAAGGTTTATAACTTATCAGCTCTGCTCAGCATGACTTGGCCATATATTAATCTGTTTTACAGGTGATCTCCCGCTGCTCTAGATATGAATGGTTTAACAATCTACCTAGTTAAGTAGACAGAATGAGATTGACTGTGATAAACCACTGCAGGGAAGCAAACGGAGAAGGATTGCATCATACCTTGAGTTAAGCACACATTATTTCACACACACTTCACTCTCTTTTTGTTATACATTGTGTCTCACTGGTGCAGCTGTTCCTTTTTTTTATTATTTCAGACGTAGATTCCAGCAAACAACTAATGCAGCATGTGCCTGTTTTTTTTGTCTGACTGCGTGCAGCTGAGGGAATTCCCCAACCCTCTTTTGGTCCGACTCAAACAGCCCATTGTTTAATTACTGCGAATACAGGACAACTGGCAAATCATAACCACTGGAGTGTAGAATTAAATTACATCAAACCAATCTTTTATCCTGAACAGCAATCTAGGGCCTCAGTGTTTTAACTAGGGGTGATCTTTCACTCAGAAAATGAGCAGAAATAAAAGCCTGAATGCTTTTGTCCGAGCCAGGATGAACTTTATCCAACCCCGATTACTTTGAAGATATTTGCTTCGTTTCAGGGTGTATGTTATTGTCAGGGAAACTGAAAATTAATGCCTTAGGCCTACAGGATTCTCTGTGTAGGTAGGCTGACCTGCATTCGTGTGAGATTCCTCCAACTGTCCAAACACATGCACAGCATGCACAGTCAGGACAGCTAAAAACTCGAGAACAAGAATGTTGAAGATTTGTTGAGGTTGTTGGAATAATTACTTCTTTGAGGTATATTCATATAAATGCATGCTGAAATAATGCACGAAAATGCTAACAGACATACTTTAACCTTTAAGGAGTAAAACCAAACAGAAACGAATACAATTAAGTAACTATGGTTTTGGAATTCAGGAACACGGATGCAGTGGCATAATGAACTGAAATGCAGCACCAGTAGCCTATGACCTCCTTGAATGGATGATTTGTGACTTGGTGATGTACACTCTGGCCTGTGTTTTACACCTGGGCTGTCATCTCATCATGATAAAAACTCAAAGTTCACTTACAGGAAAGACACTAATAACTTGTCAAGGTTTAGTGCACATATTAATTTTTCTGAAATGTTATTGCAGATATCTGCACTATAAATCCTTAGGGTACACACAGATCCAAGGCAAAACACATCAAAGTTTATAAGCAATAAATGGATTCCAAACTTTTAAAGATCTTCTCTAGTCTCTTAAGTGTTTTGTGACATCATTGAAATTATATGTGTGTTCTCTCACACAATCACTAAAATATATATTTTTTTCTTATCCTTAGTCATCAATCAAGACTCTGTGAGACTATGCCCTTTTAACAATATTCAATTATCCTATTAATGCCTAGTAACACATATGATATATTAATATAAACATATATAATTTTTTAAACTAGATTAAGAGTACTTGATATATTAGGGTACATCAGAGTGCTTATAATAATTTCAGGGATTTTTGCATTAAGTAAACAATGGATAAAAAGCAGCATAAAGATTGTTGACAGGTAACCATGACAACATGCAAGGCAAGACAAAGCAGTTTATTTGTATAGAACATTTCATGTACGGGACAATTCAAAGTGCTTTACATAAAACAAAATCATTACAGATATTAAGAAATAGTAAAAGGCAGCAACAAACAGCAAATTAAATCATAAATTATATTAAAATTATTAAAAAGAGAAGTAATAGAGTTGCCGTGCAGAATTCATTAATAGGCGCATGAGAAAAGAAATGTTTTTAACCTGGATTTAAAAATGTCTACATTTGGTGAAAGTTTAATCTCCACTG
>JBAMHW010000015.1:13750532-13770089 GCA_037177495.1 Rhadinocentrus ornatus | reverse complement strand
AATCCAATTGAGCACATCTGGGACATCATGTCTCGCTCCATCCACCAACGCCATGTTGCACCACAGACTGTCCAGGAGTTGGCGGATGCTTTAGTCCAGGTGTGTGAGGAGATCTCTCAGGAGACCATCTGCCACCTCATGACCAGGCATTGTAGGGAGGTCATACAGGCACATGGAGGCCACACACAGTACTTGTTTAAAGGACATTACATGAAAGTTGGATCAGCCTCTAGTGTGTTTTTTCACTTTAATTTTGAGCGTGACTCCAAATCCAGACCTCCTTGGGTTAATAAATTTGATTTCCATTGATCATGTTTGTGTGATTTTGTTGTCAGCACATTCAACAATGTAAAGAACAAAGTAGATGCTAACTGCAATGCAGTCAGTCAAATATTTATCAGGGGTGCACATGAAGAAGTGCTAATTAAAGTGTTGTCATATGGCTACACGCAGACTAATTTTAACTGGTAATTAGTCTTTTGTTTTTAATGAGGCTTTGAACTAATTTTAAACAAAAAAAGAAGTCCAATACATAAATTATCAATAATAAAAATTTTAACTAGACAGATCTGGTCTCAGATCAAAATTATATCTTGCACTGTATAAAGACACTGCAGACTGCTTCTGTAACATCATTCTTATTGATACTACCTATACTAGCACTAGATGTGATTGTGCAAGTAGTGGAAATAGATGTAGGTTTGTAGTAAAAGTAGAATTTGAAGATGTAGCAGTACTATTTATTAGTTGTCAAAACATGAAAACTTATTATAAAGGATAATAATGTGGACTTGATAGACTTGTTTGGGAAAACCCTCAGCTTTCAAGAGAATTGGGTGACGGTTAGGACTACTGTAGCTCAGCTTGCACCTGGATTCAAGTAAGGTGATAAGGCCAGACAGACTCTGGACGCATACAGTCTGAAACACAAACATATGCTGTGAGGCGGGTAAGAGTTGTTGCTTCATCAGGATATGCACGAGTTTAACTTTTCTGAACTGTGAGACTTTGAAGTATCCCTCTGGAAAAAAAAGTCTTTATCTGATGAGTCTGGTCTAAAAAAAATATAATAAACAAATAAATAAATAAAAGCTTGCATTTAAAAGTGAACCAAAGGTAATGAATGCATTTATGTATAGAAGGGAGATTGGCTAAAAGGGGACCAACAAAGGCAGAGGATTGCTATTTATTTTAACACAGATAGCCCTTTTACTGACTCTAGTGTGACACAACAGCTGCTACGTATTATATTCCTTCAGTATTTCACCATAATAATGTGAAGTTAACTGAAATCAGTACTCAGTATGTGGCTGTTTGCAAGTTGTCAATAACTTTAATTTCAATTCTAATCACTTATTTTCTTTGTTGCCTATGTGCAACAGTGTTTGCAGAGAGAGATGTTATCATTTGGGTGTATCGGACGTATGAGGTTCAACTGTCACACACTGGCAGGTGACTTATAAAACTGACTCACATGTATACACACACGCACACACATGCAACAGATTTATATTGAAAGCTATTAAAATAATCCTAGTGTGACAGCATAGTCATCAGTTGCTTATGAGTAAGAGTCCCTGCATGTGTGTGGGGTTTTTTTTTTGTGTGTGTGTGTGTCCAGGTGTAATAGGCTTACAGTTAAAGTCTAACCATTTGATTAGCGAACATACGCAAATCACCTGTATGCATGCAGGTTTACTGGGAATTCCCCCCAACGCCTGCACAAAAAAGGTGTGTGGATGTATTTATGTGTGAGTGTCAAGTGATAAGTGACAGACTTGTTTGTTCATCGATGTAATCCTTCTCGAACACATGGACTAGATTCAGTGGAGTAACTGAACTGATTCAGTAGTCAGGGCCACACAGATATGGGATTGAATCAGATAACACGTAGCTCTGTTATTTGCTTTCTTTGTGTGGAGTTGTTTCTGAGAAGTAACAGGTTTTTTTTATATAATCCTGTTTAGGGTTCACACCCTTGGTAGGGTATCTAACTAAGGCCAGGTGAGTCAGGTGAACAGTCTAACAGGTGAGGGGGCAGTTTGGTGTTGGCATAAAAACCTGTGTAAGAGATGAGGGAAAAAATATGCAAAATCTGAGGTTTACTCTGTTGTTGCACCTCATACACAGTTTTCTCACTTTTGACTCAATGCTAAACTATTTCAAAGTGCAATGTATTTATTCTTATTAATGTATTTACCTGATTTGTTTTTGTTTTGTTTTTTGTGTTTTTTTTTATGGATTTGCAATTTTTCAAAGTGTGCGTATTTGGTTTTTTTTGGAGCATCTCTAATATCCGAATATTACCAAATCTAACTTGCAGTAAATATGTAAATGCATGCCATTTGCGTATTGTTACAAGAAGGCCAGCAGCCCTGCTCCTGCAGGATAATATACATTGCTCATATGGGAATGCTGGCGATAAGGAAAGGGACTGAGAACTGATGCGACTTTGCATTCCCACGGAAGATTGCTTGTGTCCTCCAGTAGGCAGTCCTTCAATCTGTGGTCTCAATAAACACTCATAAACCATGCAGACATGCACACAACCCCACTAGCCTTATCGGAATAACACATAAACTCAAGTGCGAAGACTGTACATAAATCATCTGTTTTCACAGTGAGATAAGCAGAGAGCAAGACAGTGAAATTTTATCTGACCTCTGAGCATAAAATAAAACATCTCCATGAGATTTTTCCAAAGGGAAAAAAAACAAACAAAAAATTAAACTCACAATAAAATGCCTGAGGGTATTATGAGCTGTTTCAAAACCAATCCCCATTGCACCAAAGAAAGTCCACACACACCAGACTCAGTAAAGCCTGCATGAGCACAGCTTCACCATATCACGGTCTATCCTCCTGCTGGAGGCCCAAACCTCCACTGCACAGCTGTCAGCAAGAGCAGGGGAGGTGAAAACAATAGCTTTCTTTTCTATCACACATCTGAACTTGTCACCTCATTGGCAACAAGCTAACATGTAACAGCTGCGTGTTATCCTTTTTGGATGGTGTATGAATAATTCAGAAGGTGATGGGCCTGATATGTAGAACATATGAACACTGAAGTACAACATGTATTTTCTTTCCTGCTGTTTATAAGTAAAACAGTGGCATGAAGAATATTGTTGGTGTGTGGATGTGTGGTGTACTTCAGGGTGGAATGTAGGCAGTGTTTTTATGATGGAAAAGTTGGAATAAAACAAATCTAGTGTTTAATTTGATTTTGCATTTAAGCATAATAACATAAGATAATACAAATAATACTGTAAGTGTTTTTGTTTTTGTTGTTTTAAAGTGCTGACAAAACGTGGTGAGTGACTTCTTTTCAATTGCCAGAAACTGCTCTGTTACCCACAGGGCTCCAACAACTGCTCCCCAAACCCTTCAGTTTTATTTACTTGACCATAGGTGGTATGAATGTCAAAGCCAGCCTGAATATTGTTAGAATTTGCATCTTTTTACACCCATAATTTACCTTTTAGTGTTTATTGTATTCAACCTGAAATTGCAGCGTTGCCTCAAACTGGTTTGATGAACATATTTAATTCAGTGTGCTATTGTTTCCCCCGCAGTCATCAAATTAAGGCTCAGGGTTACCATGTCACCATTATACATTGTAAACAATTACTTATCATTTAAATGACTAACAATTAATCTCTTTTAATTTTTATGTTGGAGGCCTATCAATTACTTAATAATTCAGCTAAATCTCATTAAAAATAAAGTGACAGTGTATGTCTGTTTGCCTACTAGACTTTCTGATGAAAACCTGCTCAAGGCAGATTGTCATGTTCACACCAGAGAATAAGCATGCAAAGAGATGACATCATGACAAGGGTGAACATACCTTTTCAAATAAATGGGCATAGTTACTGCACATCAAGAAATACTGCATGTATTGCTTTAACAACATAAAATAAAACATCAAAAGTTTACAAATTATGTAAATGACATGAGAAATGTGGCAGAAGTGGCATTCTTTTTATATAGATTGTCATGAGATCACGTCAGTCAATCCTATCAGTCAGAAAACTCTATTAAATTACGCAAAAGAGTGTAAAAATATGACGTTTTTGCCCATTCCCCCAGCTCTTTTCAAATAAAATAATGAAGACAATAATGATGATTATGCGACATGCTTGTTATTATCTTAAATAATTGTGATAATTATGACAAACCTACTAATAGTTTGACTGCCCAGCCTAAAAAATCTGTACACATTATCTGATGAATAAGCACAATACAAATGAACAACTGTCTTGTAAGCTGAGGAAAATTAAGCATAAAAGCACAAATCATATTTTGCCATTTTGAAAATAGACATATTTGCATCAAGAAATTCCAAAGGAGGACATATGACAACAAGGCACTCAACAATTTTTCATTAGATTAAGGTTGAATCTGTGGGAACTACATCCAGCTGGGTTTTTCTTGCTGTGATTTCTGCACCTTTAGGAATGCCCAGTGGAGTTAGGATAAGTGTTAGCTTGCGTGTACTGTAGGCTTGTTATAGTATAGAAGAGAACTGGCTTCCTGTTTCCACAGACGATGTCATCGTCAGAGTGAATACACTGGTATTTATCACTTCTCGTTTGCTGAAATCCTCAAAGGTCAGAGTGCGGTCAGTGGAATGAAAGGCAGGGCAGTTTTTGCTGTTTAATGCACGAGATGTGGTTTAACTTGTGCGTGAATGCAACAGTAGTACTACTGTGTCAAAGCTCCAAGAGTAACTACAATGCTTTAGCAAGTTTTTTGTTAAGATTATGAATTGTAATTACAAACTTGATGTTTAAGAGGACAAATTTATTACTAAATATTTTATTTTATCCAGTTTACATCTGTATGTACTTTTGGGTGTGATTTAGTCATACTTGGGGCTCCCCAGGCAGCATAGTGAACATCAACTTCTGCCCATGATTATATTGGTTAGAGTGTGTGTCTTTTTTTATCCCTGAGAAAAGTCTTATTCCTATTCTAACTGCCACGTCAGCAGAAAGAGGAAAGTAGTGTGAGGGAGGATTATTACTACACAGATAAAATTAAATGAGATAAAACTAACAAAATAGTTTTTTGTTAGCACACTGTTTGTGATGAACACAACAATGTTGATGTCTAGCAGTAGTTAGCAAATTAAAGAGGAGGTAAACATACGAACGTTTTGTTTTGTTCACAGCTATAAATAGCACACGCAGACTGATTTGGAGGAAGGTGTTCATAATACAGATTTATATTTAAAGGTGCAAAAATGTGAGCAAAAAAAGTCAGTGTATTTTCACCTTTGTAGAACTGAAAGACAACATAAATGATAGTGGAAGGAACATTAACACATCGGACCCCAACCCCAATCACCAACCACAAGAACGTGAAGCTGTTGAAATGGTCATTTAAAATGTCAGCACTGATGCTTCCATAATTCTATTTTAACAGACCTACAGGCTAGTAGTGACAGGTGCTGCGTTTACAGTAGGTTACTGTAATGTACTGGATTTGAATAAACTGTAAATACACTGTTGTAGACGTCTGTCTGTGTTTCTGTATCACTTGCTGTACTAAACCACATTTTATCTATTTTTATTAGAATTTAGAATGTTTTAACTGGCTAGACCCTGAACAAAAACATGATGTTGGACAATGAATCTCAGCGACTTTGATTATGCATTAATGTACTTTTCATTTAGTTTTTCACATTAATCATTTGACTTTTTTTTTTTTTCAAATACATGGACACATTTTTTTTCTTGGTCTACACATACCATAGATAAGTGTCCTAAATCATTTATCTATCTATTGTTTAACAAATGATATATATATATATATATGAGCTGTTTGTGCTGCTGCAGGCATGCTGTTCTGCCTTTCGACACAAGATGGCACTGTTTCATCACATTGTTCACAATCTAACTTCAGTTCCAATAATGAGCAGCTCCCACAACATAATTGCACTGATTTAATAAGATAATTGCAACCATGCTTTAAGTGATGACAAGTTTCACACTTGACAAGATTCTTGTTTAATAGCTGTAATTTTCCCACTGTTATGTACCAGTCAGATGCCAGGAATTCTGTGATATTGGTGTGAAACCTGCTATAATAAGGCTCTCTTCATCTGTCACTGTAATATTTTGAGTCTCCTGCATGTCCTGTCTAGGTTCTGCATGAATGAGACTCTCAGGAGTTGGTGCAATACTTTCCATCACTGTTAAAATTCCACATCAGTCTCCCTCTACAGTGATACCACTGATCATATCATGCAGAACTGAGTACGACTACAAAGAAGACAGAAACAGTCATCATTCACGTATACATACAAAAGTACACATGCATACATGCACATGCAAAATTGGAGTGCTACAGATATAAATTTGTTCACACATATGTAGACATGATCAGGCAGTCCTTGCTACAGTGATCCCTGATGTTTTTATGGTCTATCAACTTTTTATAGAGCAAATGAACAGGTGTAAAAGTTACATACACAAACACAGAGTAACAAACTCACTCAAAAACCCACAGCTCTAATTGCAGTGCCAGTGGCATCTCTCAAAATAGCATCAAACAGAGTGGAGTGTCTCTTTCTTTGGCAGTGTGCATGTGTAGACCCGTCTGCTTTAGTCAACTTATTTCACCATATTAACCCTCATATATCACACTGTCACTGGAGAGAAAACAAGCAAAGTGGAGATCAAACACAAGGGAGCTTTGCCTCATTTAGACTGCTGCACCAGATACTGGATCTGTCATCTTTAGATTTATTTGTCCTCTTAAAATAACAAGCATTTGAAAATTGTTTTATTTAACAAGCAAGATTATAAACATACTGGAATGTATTATCTACTTGCATAAGTGCAAAATATTCTCTTGTAATTCTCTGTAAATAAGAATCTGACAGAAATAAATTGGCAAAGTGTTATGCTCCCACCTCATTCAGTCATGAAAGAAGAATTCTTTATTTGTTAATTTTTGCACTAATAAGAGTACAGCAATATGAGTGTTTTATTTTGTGTTTAAAATCTTTTTCAGTGTAAGAGGGTTACAATGATGATTAGAATAATAAAATAAGAAATACTTATTAAAACCTACACAAATATATTCTCTTTTAACCTTATTTACACCACAGCGTAAACTAAAGAAAATAAAAATGGGGACAAGTTAAATAGCTATGTTGTAGTTTGGGTCCACTCATCCTTTTTGGGGGAAGTGTCAGGGCAGATTAATACAAAATTCTGTTGACTTAACACCTGTATCCTTTGGCCTCTTTCTGCGTCGTGGGCAGTGGTTTTTTCCAGGATCACAATGTCCCCATGCACAAGTCTTGAGGAATCACTGAATGGCTTGATGAGTATGAAAATGATGTAAATCATATTCTTTGGCCATCGTAGTCACCACATCTTAACATCACTGAACACTTTTCAGATTTAAAGTATTGGAGAGTGCTCTTCACCACCATCAGCAACGAAAAGTGATTAGATATTTTTTGAGAGATCTTCATTAGAGACCTGATGAATCAGTCAATGTGCATTCAAGCTGGAGTGGTGACCAAGCATTACATTTAGAGTTTTCCTTTAATTTGACAGATTTTTCTTAGTGGACACTTTATATTTGTCTAATTTTTAGATGATCTGCATAGTTGTTTCTGTCTTAAGAATATCATATCGCTTTGCTCCTCCTCTCAGAATCTATGTTACCTTTATAAATATGTCCTACAAAACACTTGGCTGAATCTTTATTGAGTGAATATGTCTGAATTTATGGTAAAACATAAGACAACACAAAGAGTTCTAGTATAAGGCACATAAAATTATCTACAGGGCTACCATCTGGAAGTATTAATTGTTTTTGTTAGCAATGCTAATAATTTAGCTCTTTTGATGGCATCATTTGTGGCCCAGACTGAAGTGGCATGGAGGTTTTTCACAACAGTCTTATGCAGACTTTTATGGTCTTCAGTGTCCTGCTGATATTAGATTTCTGATGATGTTTACCTACTTATAGGCTAGGCCGGTTCAAACAGGACTGGCAGAACTGCTAAAAACTGAATAGAAACCATTAAAAGCTAATACTTTCCTAAAACCCTTTGCTGCTTGAATTTATCATAATATGCAAATATCTATTTACAGAAATTATAACTTTCTTAGTTAAGGTGACACTATATTTTTTAAGCTGTGATGAAAATCTTTGACTAAAGACATCCCCACATGCTTTAACTATGTCACAAAAATATACATTGGAAAAAATATCTCCACCACCCTACTTTGCCCATTCATCAGCACCTCTCTTTTCCAGTTCCTTGCTCCACCCTTGCATCTTCATCCCCTTACCTCATCCCCCTTCTTCTACTGCCCTTTCTTTCATTCATTCCTTTCCTTTGTACTGTGAGATGCAGAAAGGAAGAGGGGAAGGGGGGGAATGGGTGAGGGGAAGGAGACGGACCTTTTGTTGCCTTTCAGGTGGTTTCACATGAAAAACCAGTGTACACACCTAGGTTGCCGCCACTGGCGACCCACAGCGTCTCACTTGCTTCCGCTGAGTATACCTGAGTTAGCTTTCAATTGCCTCCACAGCCCAGGCATACACAAATACACACAAAGGCACAGTGAGTACATGCAGTCACAGAAACGTGTATTCAAGTGTGCAGAAACACATACTTCTGTTCTTTTTGGTCCATGACATAGATTCATGAACCACTTTGTGTGATAGAGAGGGCAAGAGATATGAGTCAGGGGGTGAGATGATTGCAAGGCTACTTTCTCTGTTCTTTTCCTGAATAGACTCCTATTGCTGCAAGGAGCTCAGGTAGCCTTGTGTGTGTTTGTGTGTGTGTGTTTTATTCCCCAGGTAGACCATGGAGAGTGCTCTCAAGTTAGTGTCAGGTGTCAGGTAGCTACTTGTCTTTGTGTCTTCAAGGCTGCCGTTGCTTGAATAGTGTTTACAGCCCAGAGAGCACAGCAGGTGTGTGTGTGTGTGTGTGTGTGTGTTCAGTACTGACTTTGATCTAATGCAGTATGTTTGAAAGTGTGTGTGAGTGACACAGTGAGTGTGAGAAAGAGTAATACAGAAGTAGAATATGAGTGCATGAATGCTTTAGTACAAATGTTTGCACACATGCTAGCAATTCTCTGTGTGTGTGTGTGTGTGTGTGTTTACTAGGGCTATTCATTCACTGAAATGATGGTTGAGAATTTTATTTGATCTTATCAGGATGCATGTCAGTTGATTTATAACACAGGCTCTGTTTAGACTTGGTGTTAACATGATTTTTAGGTCATCTCATCACAAGTGCATTTCTCTGAGATGAACTGGGGACACATTCAGTTCCAATCACTTTGGGTGCATTCACAGGTTGGTATCAGAGCACTTATGAACAAGTCAGGGCAGGTCCAGATTCAACTTAAACACGTTTATAAGTAACAGGTTGAGTCAATCAGTCTTCTTCTGTGCAAATTCAGATGACTGAAGAGGATACATATGTGCAATACTCTACTTAGAAAGATGGAAAGATGTACTGGAAATATATTTTGCATGCAGAGTGCAGTGGCAAGATATGACCATTAGTTGTCACTTAAAACCAATGTGGAGACACATTTAATACCAGGAGCAAACTGACACACTCCAATTACCCAAAACGTGTAGTTAGCAGATATGAACATAGCCTGAATGAATGTTTGCACTGTTCCCTCTGAAATATTATATCAGTCAGCTCCACAGGTTGACTGAAATCTATAAGAAACTGTGCTGCTGGGTTAGAAAATGCCATTTCTACATCACAGTAATTAGGATACCTGCCATTTAACCCCCTAGATTTGTTGTGACATGACTATTTCTCATCAAACTACAAAATAAAGTGAATTCCCTTTCTTAAGAGACAAACACATTGGTAGGGATAAAATGGCAAAGAAAAATAAAAGTGGTCTTACTGACAACTTAAAAGTGCTTTCCTAAACATTCACACATTCTCACCTGACAATGATTCTTTCATTATATACAAGCAGCTCTTCTTCTATCACACGCAAGCAGATAAACTGGTATTATGACTACTGGGTGATCAGAAATGAGTCTTGCAATGACTGATAACTTGGTTCCACTCACATTTAAGAAATCCATCTAAGATGTGAGAGCAGGTGCAGTTTTGACCAAATCCTGATTGTGAGTAGGAGTGTAACGACACATTGATCTGAACTTAAATACATCAATTCCGTCATCAAAGAGGCAACAGCACTGATTCCATGTGAAAGCATCAATCAAACATACAGTAATCATTTGTGGGGTGAGCCTATGAAAGAACATGTAGAATTGTTTAATAACTAAAATTTATAATTGTAATTTAATAAAGAAAATGCTAATATCCAAAAGTTGCGTGTGACTATGATAGCGTCAGACTGTACTACCTTATACCTTGTGCTTCTACCTTATTATTACTAAATATAGTCCTAAAAATATTTTGTTTGAGACTCTAAATAGGTGTAAAGATTACACCATAACCTACTTTAATGTAAACAAATAGAAATTCATTCTTTTTTGTGAAAATTCAATATATAAGGCTCAAAGTAGAGAATGGTGCAGTATCTTTTGTTAAAAAAAAACAAAAAACAGATTGTTTTTTTATTTAAATAACTGATTGAGCTCAGTAATAAAATCATATTTTGACATTTTAATTGCTTTTTGGGGATTTAACATGAATCGAAAGAATTGTGTTATATTGAGACCTGAAATTTTCATATATTGATCACTGGCACGTTAAATCTTTATCCACTGAATCGTTATAATATCACATTTTGATTAAACTTGTGATTTACACCCCTGCTTATAGGTGACTCCAGTGGGGGGGGCACCTTATCTGACAACACAAAAGAGAAAGATTGACAAGCAGGAAACCAGACATGCAGGTTTTTACAGAACATTGTGCGTGTGTGTGTGATTTAAGGCTCCCCCGGGCCAGACAATAAAAGAGCATTTAAATAGATGACAGAGCACTGTGTGCCAGAAGGTGGAGAGCCAAGGGAGTGGAGAAGTTTGCAGGTGTATGAAGAGCATGAGCATATTCTTGTGTGAATGTATATATGCATGTTTGCCCATGGAAAAGAGTGCATGTGCTTTTGTGGGTGAGCTGTAAGATCGTGCAAAGTTTGCCTGTGAACAGTTGACGTAATTTGTACTTTAGGTTTTGGGGAAAAAAACGCAGGACACAATTCATGCAACATTTTCAATGTGTCAACAGGCAACAACGGACCTTCGACTACAAAGACAACAAGAGAGCATGAGAGAGAGAGAGAGAGAGAGAGAGAGAGAGAGAGAGAGAGAGAGAGGGACATTGTGGAGAACAGCTCTGAAAGAGTTTTTGTGGGGCCATAACAAAGGGCCCTCTGAAAACACAGTGGCATAGGAATGTTAATTAATTAATGAGAAACTATTCAGGCTACAGAGGACTGTGGAGAAAGAGAGAGATGAAGAAGAAAGACATTTTATCTCTGTAGTTTAATGTTTTCAATAGCACATTGTGCATGCATTGTAAGTCCAGCATCAAGGAATGGTGCCTTTTAAAGGTGCTTTCATGTAATAAATGTACACATTACACCCTTATACTTGACTTTGCATGTGTGGATATGCGTGCACTTAGCATTCTGCTGTTGTCTGATGAAAAGCCTCACCTTCTCACGCTCCAACATTTCAAGATATAAGGTAACAGCCTTACTTTTATTTTGAATACAAGGCTCTTTTGAACTATTCCAGTAATCTTTGAAACGTTTTAATGAATCTGAGAGGCTGATTTTATCAGCTCCTTGAGGACCATGTTATCCTTCATGGAAATCACTAAAACAAAACCTACAAAGAACAATTGTAACATCTCTTTATTACAATATTTTCACCTGTTGGAAATATTGTTCTCCCTTTCCTTCTGCAGAGCAGCTGCTGCACCTCCAAACACAAAGGTACTGAATTGTTTTGTTGCAGCTTTGAATACCAAGCCTGTTTTCCTTTTGTATGATTTTGTGCAAACAGATGCTCAGCATGTCATACTTAATTGTGTAACAAATATAGCAAAGTTATATAAATTCTATCAAAGTTTTGTCTTATAGCTTTCCTGCCCTCCTCTTTACTACACTACTGCTATGCTGGTTACCGGGACTGATTATTATTCATACAGAACATTACTGCTACTTTAACATCTCCCTCCTTTTACCAGGAATCAATGATTCTTTGTTTCTGTTCCCATACTTTGGAACAAAATTTTTCTGCATATTAAACCTTGGACATACATTGATAATTGTACATATTTTTCTCTTTCTTTTCGTTATTTTGTTATTTTAGTAGCTTTATTTGACTTTATGTTATTTATCATTATGAGTGTTACTCCATTATTTCATGGTTTTAGTGTTATGTTTTGATAATTTACTTTTTTGTTCCACTTTTAATTTATTCATCGCTCCAAATGGAAAATTATCTATAAACATGCTACATAAATAATGGTGACTGGACTTGACTGAAAAGACAGGAAAAGAATTATGTGTTATATAAAAGAAAATGAGATCAGATGAAATTATTGTCAAGATTATGAGGATAAACTTAACATGAGCATAAACAGTAGTCATGTTTTCATATGCATTTTGAAGTAATGCGTTAAGCATTGTTTTTTGGGAAAGGGTATAAAATGTTTAACCTAAAACTTATTGGTTTATTTTCTTTATTTAATTATAGTTTTGGAGATGGTATGAATCTCAGACTCTTCACATGAAAGATAATTTGAAAAACACGTGATCAAAACTGATGATGTAATGAAATCCCATTGAGAACAAATCCTGTGACATCCCTGCATCTTTTCCTCTGCGATGTGACCAAGGAGACCAGCTTTGTTTTTGTTTTTTCTGCAAATTTATTGCCGTTTAACAGTGAATTTAGTGATGATGCAACACAGCCCAGTTTATTTACTCCGGAACAGATAATGCAAATTTTCTTAATTAAAATTTTTTCCAAAAAAGTTTTGAGAAAATATCTTGGCATTTATATAAGACAACCTGCAATTACAGACAGACTGCCCTTTTTTAAACATCCAGAGTCTTCTCTCCGTGGGCTTAAGTGAGAGTATATGAAATGGGTTTGTGAGTTCTTTTGCAATGATCACTTATAACATCCTATGTATCGATGGGTATTTGAGTATGTGCATGCGTGTGTTTTAGTGTGTGTGACTGTGACATTCCAGTGGCAGAAACCTGAGAGGGTGTGACTTATGAGACGCTGATTCTACTCATTCTAGGGACTGAGGGGTGCTGAAGTGTCAGAATTCCAATTTTCTCCAACACTCCCAGTCACACACTCTGACCCTCTATGTTTCTGTCACACTGCCAAGTGCACTCTGCTGCCTTCATCCTTATCCTGCACAGCTTCTTTTACTCGCCTGTTGTTTAGTTGTGATCAACTTCTCTTGTTTTCTTTTAGTCTCTGGCCCTACAAGCAGCAATTCTAATAACACCTACTTCTTCTTTTTAGCCCTTCTGCAAAGTAATTACACACACTCTCTTTCCAGACTGAGCTTCTAGGCTGAGTAAAGAAGGGGGAAAAGGAAGAGAGGGGAAAAAGAGAGGGAAGAGTTTGAGAATTGCGGGCCCCTCCCACTTTCCGGAGATGCTCCAGCCCATCCCTAAATTGCGGACCAATGAGGGTGGCTCATTCACAACTCATGCGTTCCTTCCTACAATAGGTAAGGAGAGAGAGACAGAGAGAGCGAGAGATATATCCAAAGACAGAGAGGGGGAGAAACAGTGGATCTGTCCGGGGAGAAAGTATAAAGGAAAGACCAGAGTGGGAGGGAAGAAAGGAAAAAAGATTGAAGTTACAACAAAGTGGAACCCATGGGAATGAAGTAGAGTCTGAGAGACTAGCAGATGAATAGAGATGAAGAGGTACACCCTGTGACAACATAGATTTATAGTGTGTGGCAACCTGCAAAGGTAAAAAAAGGGTATTTAAAAAAGAGAGGAGCATTTGAAACAGAGTAAAGTCTTTATTTGTCCCACCTGCCTTGCAAGACATCACAGAGGACAGTCAGGAAAACCTTCAGGTGTAGATGCAGACAGGTGGAAATTCAGGCATGCTACTTGTGCTTCTGCTCCTCTGTGTTGCGGGAGGAGTTTGGGGGTCCACCCCTGGAGAGTGGGGTTACGAGCAGATCCAGGACAAACGGGGACCAGCGGCAACACAATGCCCGTCTCCATGCCAGTGTGAAGAAGATGGCATCTTTACGATGGTGGACTGCTCAGAAATGGGACTATCATCTGTGCCAACCAACCTCAGCCCTCTCACCACGTACCTGTGAGTAACATCGTATTGTTGCAGCTCTTAAGGACTCTCTGGTGTGTTATCATTACTCATTTCCCTTAAACCTTTTAACCTTTCCACTTATGGGCCTCTCACTGAGTGTTTTCTTGACCCTAATAAATTTTCTTGTTTCCATCCCGAGTCATCCCCTTCACCTCCAAACCGCCTCACTTCATTGGCACACAACCTTGATCATTTATCATGGTTGTGTGCCCATTTAATTCAAATTGAGCAATGAAATAATGATGCTAAGTAATGACTAGCATTTCATCATTTTGTAAAAATAGAGTAATATGCAACAGTTGGTTGGATGTGTGACCAGGAAACACAAGCATATCCCACATGTAGATAAAAATGGAATGTGCCAAGTGGGAACATGTGTATGTAAGAGAGAGAGAAAGCATGAGTGTGTGTTTGTGTGTGTGCTTGCCAGTATGGCAAAATAACTGGACCACTTTCAGTGTCAGGTTTCCCAGCACCAACTGGAGACTGGGAGCGTGTGTGAGGGCATTTGTATTGCATGAACCTTTGTTAGTAAGTTGGTGTGTCTGCAAACATGCGTATGTGCAAGCACTTCAAACAATTATTTATGTGTGTGTATGAGGCTTTTGAACACAGATGCATGTAAAATTTAACAATCAGGTTTTTGCCACAAGCCTGCATCACTTGGTTCTGTTGTGGACATCAGGTAGAAGGAGTTGGCAAGTTATCTTTGTCTTTTTTTTCTTCTAAATAATTTAACAAAACAGATTTTTATTTTTTTTGTAGGACTTAATTTGCAAACATCAAAGAAAAACTAAAATACTTTATAATTTATAGGTATAGGTTGAAAATACAACAACTAGCCACTTGAGGGGTAATAAAAGACATTTTAGATATATATTACATAAAACATCTGATCTGTCTTACGCCACCCTGCTGTGGCTTAAAGCCAGACCTTTCAAACTGTTTCACTACCTAAGCCCTCAAAGGACAGATTACAGACAACTACAGATAACTGATATTGAAGTGATAGAAGTCAAATCCAGGAAACAGGGTGTGATAGAGCAGTTTTCACTAGGGCCTCTGTAAGTATTACATGAACAGAGGGGCAGAATTAAGAAAGATCAACAGTTTATGCAGCAAATGACTTTATAAGTGACACATAAAAGAGTTCTACTTAAATGATGTCTGACTTCTCAACTGTCCTGGGAGCTTGCGATGGCCAGATTTCACTGTGTTCATTTGAAAGTCAAAACATATGTACAGTTTATGGGGGTTAAGTATGGTCTATAACTCCATCCAGAAATCTCACTATCTATGGGAGCATATGCTTTGGCCTAACAACAGTGCACAATTAAATCAGCACACACACACACACACACACACACACACCCAGAGAGGGCTGAATATTATAGAGGGGAGACGTTTAGCCCCTCACTCCACCTCTAAAACAAAAATCGAGGCTCTATTTGTGGAAATCTAGATTGCTCTTAACAGCCACACGCAAACACACGTCAGTCCCTACAAGCACAAGCTTAATTGTTCATTTCCCCTCGTTACCTAACAGTGGAACTGACCAATTAGTGAGTTTGAGGGTTGATTTAGAATAAGATAAACAAACTCAGCGACCAACCGCACACACCCACATATGCAGTATCACACACACACATGCATATGCAACTTGTAGACAGAATACAAGCAGCAATACAAACAGAAAGTGGGACAGCAAGAGAGATGTCGCAACAAATTAAGATCTTACAAACAAAAATCACAGATTTCTCGTTTGACTTTTTGATAAGAATCATCAAACGTAAACAAAACGATATCCCCTCACTGGCTGTCCCTACATACATACACACACATAGCCCATAACACAACTGCAGCCTCCACAGCAGGCTACAGTTTCTCATTTCATCCTGGAGTATTAAAGGTTACGTCGACGGTGAGTTAGTCCAAACCCCAGCAGGATCTGCTGATGTGTCCAGCACGCCCCGCTGTGCTGTGTAGGCTGGATTAGCCTCCAAGCACATAGCGCAGGCTGTCGAGGTCACAGGGATTTGCTTGGGAACGGTCCACGTTACTAAGCACATGTGAAAGTATATGACATCATTCACCCATGTCACCGGAGAGCTCTTCAAAGTGAGCCGAAACTTTCATGCTATAGTGACTGAGAGGGCAATCCAGGCAATGCATGATTCACTCTATTTTCTTATGTATTTTTGCATATTTGGAATTATCACTGAATACATCTACAAACATAATTAAATCTAAATCAGCAAAAATACCTGTATTATAACACTGAATAGAAAACAGTCTGACTCTGCAAAGGAATTTAACCATTGGGAGGAAAAGGTGCTTCAAGCAACTCAGAACAGAGTGGATAGAGATTTATGACAATAATCGTTTCCGTGGGCAGTGCATGAAATGAGCTGTCATGTGAGACGCTTTGAAAGACCTTCTCTTTGATATCAGATTAGGAACGAAAGACATTGCCCAAGGGTGAGTGTCTATGTCAGTGTATGCGTATTGTATGTTGAGTTTGAGAACACCGAGTACAGTAGAGAGGTTGGAGATCTGTGATGTTTTACTTGTCATAAGAGATGGTTTCACAAAGGTACAGTAAGTGGCTTGTATGTCGCAAATGTACGCTTAGATAATGTGATTTACCGGCTGTCCCCTTGATGGAGTCATACGTATTTAAATTAAACATTTAAATAACCTAACATAATTAATAAACTTCTCATAAGGCTGGTGTGATATCCTGAATGTAAACTTGCCCGGATATTATGTTTATACATCTTACACTTAATAAAGAAGTGTGTACGAGGAAACTGAGCAAGTTTGATACTGAAGCTGTGCAGCGTTTAGGTGATGCTTCATGGTAGCGATGAATGTGGTAAACTTCTAACAGTGTTTTGGCCAAGGCCTAGAAACCACAGCTAGCGCATTACCAGACAGAGGAAAACCAAGGAGAGTGAGCAAGTGTGTGTGTGCATGTGTGTGAAGACCACCCACACTGCAAAGGGGATTTTTTTTCTAGTCAGTGGAGGTAAAACAAAAGTGTAAAAATAATGGTGAGATGAAATATGAAGAAAAAAAAGTGGAAGGAAACCTGTAAAAAAAGCTGGAGACACAAAAAAAGTGTATGTGATAATTTTTTATGGTCCGGTTCAGATTGTGTAGCAGAAAGCATGCACACACAAACTGTACATTCACATCAAGGGGACAACATCCTGCTTCTGTGTAGTGGCCGTGACAGTAACAGTCGTGTGCGTGTCATTTAGCCATTATGTTGATGGAATGATTCCTATCAGGAGTGACCGGGGGAGGTCACACTGTAAACATCATGTTTCACTGACAGGGAGAGAGAAATTAAAGGAATTGTATGTGATAAAGGAGAAGGATGATTTGGGGGAAAAATGAACAAAAATAAGTGGACTATAGAGCAGCTATCAGCTCCAGCATCAGTGTCTTGGCTCCAGACGTCTATGGTAGCCCCCCGCCTTAACTACACACCCCTCTCTTGCTTTCTTTGTCATCCCCCTTCATACCTGTTCTCCTTTCCTCACCTGTTTCCTCCGGTCTCCTACAGACTGAAGAGAAATCCATATATTTAGTGATTGTGTGTGCCTTCAGCACCGGTTTAATTGTATGATCATTGATGTGCAATGAGCTTTTTAGAAAATCAAATTGAACGCATACAGCTCAGGGCAGTGGGATGACAGAAGTGAAGGGTGTGTACCCAAGTCAAATGGTGTAAATGTTTTTAGGGTGTGAATGTGTATATCAGTTAGAGGAGGCATTGCCTTGGCTATGAGCCAAGAAACTGCCAGAAAACTACACACCTCTGATTATACAGAGGCCCAAATCAGTGGTATCATGGTTAAGTTGTTTTGCCGAAAACATTGCAAAAGGTACTGCAAGTTACTTCTGTATTCCTTCCTTGATACTTTCCACCCTTCATTCATTCCTTTGCACAAACTTGAAATGTTTACCTCATGGTATCAATTCCTTAGTTCTATCCGAGATTCCCTGAAGGCCGTGCGGTGAACACTAGCAGAAAAAGCCACTTCCGTCTGCCACAAAACAGATATTTATGCCACAGGGGTGTTAGAGAGAAGGGAGAGGCAGTTAGCATTGGATAGTTCACTGGTTTGTGGTTTCCTGAAAGCAACCTGGGAGGCTTTTAAATGCCGCTCAGAGACAGACAGCAGGTAGACAGGTACAGGACAACAATGGGAACAATGACACTTCCCTTAGGAGTGGCAGGCAAAGAAGACACAGAGGCCATAGTGTGCTCTATCGCTCCATATCCTGTCCTTTAGAAAAAAGTAGAAAGCAATCATGACATGAGATCTTGAAGGGAAATAGGGTGGAGGAGCTAAAAGTCACTGGAGAATGCTTGGAGTCTATATGCACATGAGACTATGTACTAAAAACAACAATCTTTGGTGTCAAGCCACTTCTGCTGACTAAATATACAAATCAGTATCTTTCATGTGATGGTGTTGTGACCTAAGTATGAAACAAATGCTACCAGTGTGCTCCTCGTGACGTGTAGTGTAAAGCTGCTTGTGACTGAGAGAATTCAGATTGTCTGCATGGCCCAGATTCCTACTCCGACCCTCTTCAACTCTGGGAATCCATGGGAATGTTTGTTTGTGTGTATGTGTGCGTGTACATGTGCATGAATCAGTGCAAATGTACTGACCCCCTCTATTTCATTACAGAGAAGTCATTGTTCTAGCCCAGGACAGGCTATTTGCAAATGTCCCTATCTGTCCCGGTGCATGTACTTTTATACAGCAAGTGGATTTATTTGTCTGAATCTCTGAATCTATGCCTATCTCTGAAAAGAAGAATGCATAAGTGTTTGTAAGCAATTAGCAAATTAAGGTTTATCTTTCCAGTGCAGAAAGAATTTCAGTTTTGTTAAGAAACAAAAATAATGAGCCCTTAATAAGACATAAAGGGGAATGCTTACACATGAGTGCTGACAGCAGTGTGTGTAAGACATAGCTTTCTAAGTTCCCCCTAAAAAGTCTGTCTGTCTCTGTCTGCTATCTGTGTGATCGTTGGCCAGGTCTGCTGAGCAAAGTGCTTCATGCGGGACTGGCAGTGTGCAGGTGATGACTAGTAAGAGCTAATGATACTTAATGCCCTCACCAACAGTGCGCACACACGCACTTACACACACATGCACCTACACACACACTTACACGAACCTATGAGGCACCAAGGTGCACATTACGCAGATGCAAA
>JBAMHW010000015.1:13714940-13750304 GCA_037177495.1 Rhadinocentrus ornatus | reverse complement strand
ACACCTATATGCCCATTGAGTTATGCATTAACACATCATGCAGAGCACAGATTATTTCAGTACAATAAGACACAAGGATGAAAGGTAGCTATAGGTACCTAAGATAAAATCCGAAACATAAAATAATTAGTTGAAAGTAATCATAGAGGAAGGAAACAAAGAATGATCATCTCTTTTCAGAATGAATTGGGAGGATTATTTAAAGTGATTCAAATGCAAACATGGCAGTCAGGTCATTTTTAGAAAATTGGGCTTAAAAGACAAACAAAAAATGTATAAATGAAATAAACTGAAATGTCACAATAGAAGTGCGTGGAAAGGGAGGAGAACAGGACTTAATGCATTGGAAACAGGTTCATGCAACTAATAATAGCCTACATAAATTACATGACTTATGGATGTACACTATGTTATGATATTGGTTTGATATTAGTCCATCAAAATTCTCAGTTTCCAAAGTTCACCCTACTCTCTGCAGCCAGGCTCCCCATCATGCTAATCTGTTTACAATTTGTTTTGACTTCGTTTGAGGTTCTGCAGTTGTGGCTGGATAATAGCTCTACCAACAAATTAGAATGATGAATCATCCTTTAATAATGACACAAGATTAATAGATGAAAATACACACACATTTAAATCACATTTTGAAGGTTTTCTGAAAATCTGGTAAAATCTAAAATTAAATTGGCCGTTTTTAATGGCATAAATTTTCTGAGACTTGGAATATCCTCTGCTGGCTGGATGTCACAGGTGAACTTTCCATATGTTGTGAAGAGAGGAAAGAGGGACTTTTGGAGTGCAGGACATCTGCAACTACAGCCAGACTTACTCATGTCTCTGTTACATGTCTAAGAAGGAATAAAAGAAGAAATCTGGACTTTTACATGCGTGGCAAGAGGCCAAACTAAATCTCTTTAAACCAACAGCAGCCGCATGCCTTCATTGGCATGGAGTAAGATTTCATCAAGTGCTGATCTAAGTTCAGTTCAAGATGTTATCCATGGGCACTATTAAAAACACAAAGCAGATTAGCTAATCATAGATCTGGGAAAGCAATAGCAAAAGAGGAGGGGGGCCAGCAATGGATTTGAGCGGCCTTCTAAGTAGATCCAGGGTCCTCCTGTTTCTGCCATTCAACCAAATGAAGTCATAATAAAGCCTGACACTAATACTCATCAGGTTTCATTTACTGTTGTATCCACTGCTGAGAATCTGCCCTGAATCAGCACGCAGGAAAAAAAAAAGAAAAAACACCTCTGTAAGAGATTTGCTTTCAGGATGTGTGGAAAAATGGTGAAATTTGTAACCATTTTCCACACATCGTTGCCATCGTTTCAGCAATTTTCATAGCATATATTTTGCACTTCATATGGCTTATTCTCATGTGTTGTTAATGGGGAAAAAGTATAAGTCATGACACAAACGTGTTGCAAAACCAGACAAAATATACAAGCCAGAACAACAGATAAGTGGGCAGGCAATGAATCTATGAATGCCTTTCTGCCTTCCAAAGCTATGGCGTACACACAACAGCTGCCTGTCAGTTGTGTCCACATGTTGGAGACAGTTGTATGTTGTGTAGTGCTGACTGTTCCAACACTTCCTGTTCCATTACTGAAGTGCTTGACCTTTCACCCCCCTCCCCTCTGTCTCATGACAGGGTGTGTGTGTGGCAGTAAGGGCAGCGGACATGAAGTGTGTACGTGGACGCTTGTATGTGTGTGCCCAGTGTATGAATAAGTCCCAGAGGGCATGGGTATGTTTCCCATGACATGGCCTCAGACTAAACAGCCGGTCTCTCCACCCAGACATCCGCCTGCCATTCTCCGCTAAACCGCAGCAAGCAGGGAAGAGCACAAAACATGGAGGCATCTCCCTTTTCTCTCTTTTTTTTCCCTTCCTCTATATTTCTCTGCACTTTTGTAGCCAAGTCCTCCCCTTGGCCCTCTTGGTCCAGGTGAAAGACTTCTCCTCCCTCTCCCTTGCACTTTGTGCCCCATGAATGAGAGAAAGAGAGAATAAGAGAGGGAAAGATAAAGAGAGAGTGCCTTTGGACACAAAGGGCAATGTACCCCTCCCAGGAAGTCTAGGAGAGAGGGAGAAAAAAAACAACAACATACACACACATCTTCAGAGGAAGGAGGAGGGAGTTTAGCATTGTACCCTCCTTCCTGACTCTTTGTGTGTGTACATGTGTGTGTGTGTGCAAGCTCATGTGAGACCAGGACAGCGGCTGAATGCCAAAGCAGTCAGTCTATTCAGACAGAAAAAAGCAAACACACTTAGACCTCACCCTTGCATACAATACACACAAACTGCTCTCTTTCACACACACTTATGCACACAACAATTTAGACCCTCTTAAAGGCGGCACCCAAGCACCGACCACTAGTTGCATTGTGTGGAATAAAAGGTCCTCTTTCATCATGCCTTAACTGTTTCAAAGAGCTAAGCGGAGAGGATCAGGCTGAATCCGACTGAAGATATTATTGTCATAGTAACAGTAAAAAACAGCCAAGGTGCGGCTCAAGCATCCCTAATGCAGCTCTACTGCCCTTGGGGCAAGGCTATGGCTCCTGATTTCCTCTAAATATCAATTGCTATAATGTTCTTTTCATATAAGCCGTCTTCAAAGGGACAAAGCTTACTGCCATTATTGACTGTTTGTTTGGTAAATGTCTCCACCTGAGAAATGGAGAAAAGAATTGGCAGGGAGGCAAAAAGAGAGACACAGTAGAGGAGGAAGTGAGACAAAAGACCTTAGGGTAAAGCCCTTGTAAGTTTATTGTGTACTTGTGTATGAGTGTCATGAAAAACATCCCTCTTGGGGATAACAATGTAAGCTTGATGTTTTTTCCTGCCTGACATGCAGCAAAAGGCCACCTTGTGGAAGAGCTGTAGCCTCTGTAAAGGAACTGTACTCAACCTGTTGAGCTAAACACCACCCCTTAATTAGCTAGATTAATTCAATATTTATCAATTAGAAGACTAAACAAATGATAAAATACTTATTACTAACTAGTCTCTGCAGCTTTGAAGGTTTTGAATAACAGAAATTAAATCTCTTTCTTCTTGAACCCCTTGTGTTGACATCTTGTATGAAGATCAACAGACAGTACCATCATCTTCATCAGAGGGGCTGTAATCAGTTTTTTTCTATGTTGTCATCCTACCCTGACATTTACTCCTCCACATCACTATCAACCTCCTCATCACCTTGGAAGATCAGACTCAAGGTTTGATCTTGAAGACCAGACCCAGGGTTTGACCTCCACCTACCTCCAATTATCCTCCTAACCAAAACTGTTTGGTTGATAATTAACAAAATTGTTAATTTGGGTGCAGATTTTTCAGATTTGACCCCTGCATGATATATATAGTAGCAGATTAACCCAAACAGTGTGTAAGGGTAAGGGTTTACAATGCTCATTAAGTTTTGGAAGTTTTGGAAGGTGAAAGAATAAATTACTGAACTTCCTAAAATAAATTTTCATATGGAAACCCCTACTAAAACTTTGAATCCTGAATGGGATATTTTCATTTTTACTATCTAAATCTGGTGGAGAAGGGAACCGACGCAGAAAGGAAAACGAGACAGAAGATGGACCTAATCAGGAATTTTTTAATCATACTGTTGAATACAAGTTCTGCTAAATAAAATACAATATCCAACCCCTACACAATCAAACTGCTCTTTTTTTGGTGAATTTGTTGAAATAAACAAATTCTAATAGTGCAGATTACATTCATTAGTTTGTTTATTTCTGTACTAATATGAATGGATGCAGATCTCCTGCACATGTATAGAATATGATATCCAGGTGTACTCATAGTGAATACAATAACATGGAAACTGTTTGTTGGTTGTTTACTACAGCTGTGCAGAGTCTGAGCATGCAACCAAGCTTAACTGGGGCTTAAAATTATACCCTTTGATAATAGTTGCATTAGGCATACTTCTCCCTTCTGCAAAAAACTTATTCTGGTTAAGCATTAAACTGCGATAAGGACACCAGCCGAGAACATTTGGCCAAGATCTCGCTCCATCTACTTCAGACACTAGGGACTTTTATTAAAGCCTGTTGGACCATCTTGCATGTTGAAAGGTTAAGCCTTTGAAAAGCGGCACCTTGTGCATTGAAATTTGATGGAAGAAGACCTAATCAAGCTCCCATATGTGATAAAGAATATGTGGAATTCAACCAGGATAACATATGGCCATTCCATTTTTACTTTGAGACAATGTATTTACTTAAAGTAAGGTTATCTTTCCTCAGGTTGCTCCTGCTTATTTTTGAATGAGACATATCAGCACTAATGCTAGAAAAGACACCTGACTACTGATGGTATCTGTTGTTGTCTAAGGGTATATTCACTCACCAGGGTGGTCCATCATCAACCCCCACAAAAACACCCGGAGCATGGAGTGTGTACGAGTGCCTGTGGGTGTACAGTGTTGGTGTGCATATCTAAACATAAACAGAAAGAGGGGGTTCATATGATGTGGCTAGTTGTTTTGCTGCGCCAAATCACCAGCTCTTGTCAGAAAAGCTTCCAGTTTTAAACTGGCTACAATGGAGCTAGGGGCACATTCACACCCCCACACACAAACTGCCTTTGGTCACAGGACCGGTAACATACATCAGTAGTTCTGTTGACGACAGAAAGGAAATATGATAAATCGCATTATTCCAACTACAGGACTGCATAACCCCATGCGCCAATGGAAATTTACAACAGAGTAGCAAAGAGAATGAATGTGAGAGATAATGTGGCATAAGAGAGCGGCTACAAGGTCCAAAGATGATGAATTGAAATGTACCTCTGTTTCTTCATGCTTCTGTTCCTCACTAAAGACTAGCTCCATGCCACGGATACTTGATCAATCACAGCATAAAGCAGTGAAATAACCAGTCCTTTACCTTTTTTCTCATGCCAAACCTTCCTCTCTTACATTCTCATGCACACTAGTTTACACATGCAAACTTTGGAGAAGAAAGATTAAACAAACTACCAAAGCAAATTTGTATCTGTAAATCACAGAACAATGGTAGAATAGGAATGGAAAATTGTCAAACACTTTTTTCCCCTGAAATTGCTTCAGTACTGGCTTCAATTTCTCACACGCTACCGTGCTTAAACACAAAAAACTGCATACACACAGTAAAATCTAATTTCTCTTAAGAGAAAACAAGAGATCACAAAAGACTTTTTCATTCATTCTGCAGAATTTAAAGTAGGAGGATTAAAGAACTACTAAGAAGTTCATTTGGAAGTTTGTTTGTTGATGAACATTGGCTTCTGAAGTCCGCTTTCCCTGCTCCAAATGTTGGTGAGGAGGCTTTAGCTCCTCATTCAGCACCAGAACAGGATCTAAACAAGATGATGGCCGGTTGAGACAAATTTCGTCCTTCTAGCAATATCAGACTGTTGATGCTGTGATGGCCAAGATAGGGCAGAAACGTTCCTTTCTCAAAACTCACATAGAAAATAAAGAAAAGAAACCACATGTGCCTCCATTCTGTCCCTCACACAGCGATCTGTTTCTCTGCCCCAGTAGTGTCCATGTCTGATGTGGTGAAAGCACAACCAGGGACTGTACCCGCCACATCTGCAGGCTCACTGGGAAACAATAGGGGTGTGAAAATGAGTGACAGACATCATACCACACACACCACAGCAGCCTATAAATTGAAAATAAATTGTGTGGTGCACAGACACAGATACTAACACACATATTCCACAGAGCACGCACACACAGACACACTGGAGGTGCCCATAAAATGGGGACACAGAAACCTCAGTTCTAATTGTGAAACTCCAATACGCTATGGAGCCTGCAAAATCTTTAAGCACTCTTTTACTCATTTCTTTTGCGGCCGTTTATTTGTGCTGAAAATATCTGCACGTCACAGCGCCAGCCGACACAATGCACATGTGGTAGTCATCAATCATAATTATCATGGTTTAAAAAAGCCACAGCTGTTATTTGATTTTAAAAACAAGCCATAGCACAGTGCCTTCCAACGATACGTCAAGTTGTCAGCGGAGGCCTTGGCAGAAATGTCTCTCTCTAGCTTCCCAATGAGCTTGTTGGAGTGCACAGCCGAGCGGAGCTGCATTCAACCTTTCCTTATGACTCACCAGCGTGTGTCTTTATTTTTAAACATTTTCTCTCTCCATTGCTGTGTATTTATTCTGTCTGAGTGAGGCCGCTGTTATGGACTTCACACAACGTTTGTTTATAGCTCCTTTAATCAGGACCAGATAATGAAGAGTTGTCTCCATCCATGGGCGCATCCCCAGAAGCCAGCGGTGTATATCTACAGCACACGTGTGTCTGTGCGTCGCTGTACTTTGATGATCTCTCCAGAGTGTTCCAATAAATATTTTTCTAAATAGAAAATTAGTACAAAGATGATGATTAGGATTAAGGTGTGTATGTGTATTGTTCATGAGACCACACACGTTTCTTATGTACATGATGTCACTCAGTCTTGATTTTGTCAACTGGTTTGCTGTTACTGCTTGCTGTGTCTCCATGGCAACTTTGCCATCCCTCAGACATTAATAACTAGTAATGGTACCTATTTCTTTTAATGCTGCCTTAGTTCATCACAAAATTACTTCCTGAAACCTGCAAAAAACATGCAGCGCTGAACGAATGCCCTCACGTCTACATTGTGAAGGAGATGCTAACAAGAAACATTGAGAACTTCACAAAAACCACCAAAAGGCATTTGTTACTGTTACAGTAACCAGCCATTTCATGGCATTTTTGGCATCTATACAAAAACAACCAGATGTTTTAAACAGTAATATCATAATAAATGTTTTACTCATCAGTCTCAAAATGCTATGCACAAACTGCCAGATATTTTTAAATCATCATCACATCTTTCTGGGCTTTTGTGTCTTTTTGGTAGTTTGAAGAATGATCTCTGATAATGGCAGCCCACACAATGCAACTGTTTGGCACAATTAAGGGAAACACTGTGAAAAGGAAAGAACATTCTTATGAAAATCCAATGATCTTACATTTAACAACCTTTTTTTTTTCTTCTTTACTAGTAAAAGACCCAGATGTGACAAAGTTCACCAATGTTGCTGGATTTTTTCTCCTGCCTGCGTCTGTAAAGAATCCTTTTTAAAAATCCTGCATACAGGCAGTGATCCGGATCACCCCTAAAATCTAACCACAATTTTTCATTTAGGAGACATCCTGAAAATGTCATCAGAATCTGTCTATTACTTTTGTAAAAATGCTGCTAACAGTCAAACAGACAGACAAACCAATGCCACTGAAAATATAACTTCCGCCTTGGCAGAGGTAATAATCCATACAAATGAGAGAGGGTTGGTCCACAGCCTGTTGGTCAAGCAATTTTCACATCATATTTCTCAATATTTCTGTGGCTTGTCAGTAGCCTCTTTGTTGCTGAAAATGTGTTCACCTTCTAAGGAGCAAAGCATCAGTTTTTATCACAATGATTTACTTTTAGAAATTTCTCCTAAATTCTCAACCAGACTCAGTGGCATCACTATTATTTTTTTTTTAATGAAAATTTAAAGAGCTTGTTAGATTTTGGCATGGTGATAAAACACAGTTCAATGGCAAAGACAATACCAGACACTATATGTCATAGGTTTATAAAATAAGACAGGTTTCACTCATCACTAAGGAGATTCTAATCTTTGGCAGCCACTGATTCAGATTTTATCGATTTAAGGAAGACTTTTTCATGCGATAGATCTTTTTCTTAGAGGATCAAGTGTTTTGCTTTTTCAAATATGTTAAGAAAGTTAGCACTTTTCATGTGTTTACTTTTTTTCATTACTATTAAGTTCAAAGGCATTAAAAGGCACACATTGTCTGGTTGCTTAAATATACAGAAAATTTTTAAAAGACATTTAAAAACATTTAAGATATATAATCTGTCAGAATTTATCCTATTTTTAGAATCTAATATGTAAACCTTAGTTTAAGTAACATTTACTACATCTACTTATCTCTTGGGTCATTTGTTAAATCTTTTAATTCCAACTGCTACATGTTTAATACAAACTAAAGATTTGATTGGATAGAAGAACATCAGTGCCATGCAATAAGACAATAGTAATAATCAAAGTTGTCTGGTTGTCATTGTAAGCAGTGCAGTTTTGATTACACAAACATGTTGAATAAATATCATGTTCCTCTGTAAATATTTATTAACTTTATTGAATGTTTCTGTTCCTGAGTAATAAACTGCTTTCCAGCCTCTCCCCAATCTTACTGGTTAAGTCTTACATAATAGCACATTACCACCAGCTGTCAATATGCATTACATTTCTTTGCTGTATAAATATGTCTGTGGTGTGCTAGCAAAATCCAACATTCAAACACAGGGAACTGCTAAGGAAATATAAAATGAAACACATAACTACCAATATTAAATCAGTAATAATAATACAATATTAAAATTCAATGGTTAATAGCCTAAATCATTATTTTATAGAATGCCATTAAAAAAAAAACATTTTACCCTTAAAACTTATAAAAAATCATCCTTGACAAAAACCTTGAACCCCTCTCTCTGATGTCAGACCCACCACAAATGGGGGCATTTGTAATAGGAAATTCCCATGCAAAATGCTAACATGCCATTACTCTAGTGTCATTAGAACAATCAAATGCCAGCATATGCTGTGAAAGGGCTGCATAATTATCTGAACTACAAAATGTAATGACACTTACGTGGTGAGGTAACTGTTGACAGTTGGAGTGTGCATCTCCTTGCTTGATATTAAATGTTGTATTTGACAGAATACCAAACTCTTAGAACACTCATCTGCTAAATATGTCAGGAAACTCAAATACTTTTGTAAATATGATTATTGCCATGCAGCATTTTTTCCATATTTCCTTTAAATCTGTATATAGATCACCCCTGAGGACAGATCTATTCAGCTTGGCTGACTTGACAAACAAACAGCCAGTGTGTCAAAACTCCTGCGAAGGGCTTCTGAGAGCACAGTTTACACTTGCTAGCCCGGTGGTCTGGCTTTATGAGCAATGGTTAGTGTCATACACACATTCAAACACACACGCACATTTGAGCCTCACTCCTGAAGACTCATACAAGACCCCAAGGGCCGTGAAAGCAAAGAAGGGGTGACGTAACACCTTCTTGCTTTCATTATGTTTATCAAAGAGATGACCTTACATGACTAGGGCCACAAGGTTATATATGTTTTCTACCAGAGGCTGACGATAATTGTCTTGAAGTGTTAAAAAAGGTGTGTGCATGAAATATATTTGTTGCATATGTTCTCTACCTGAGCATCCTTCATCTCTCAGTCTTTTACCACAACCAAGCTCCATCAACACTTACCCTGCAACACACAAACATTAAAGTGTGTGTCACAAAAACAGAGAAACAGAGTATAGTGGGAAAAAGAGGGAAGGTGGACTCCTGAGAAACCTGAACAAGAAAAAGAGAAGACAGGAGTCTGAGAGGGGGAAGAAGAAAGAGAAAGACAGATATGAGGGGAGGCTGAGGGGTCAGATGTGAAAGAAAGTCGAATGAGACATCTGGAAAAGAGAGTCACTGTGACGAGGAGGAAATTACAGCTGCCCAGCAATGATTCATTGGGGAAAATTCTCTTCTGCATCTCCCTCTCCACCCTTTTGTCCTCCAACCTCTCTACCTAACCCTTTAACCCCTCTTTGTCCTGCTCCCTGCTCTTCATGATTGATTACCCAAAGAAACGTACATTTAAAACATTTATTTCACATCCAGAGTACCTTCAAAGACTGATATTAAAGCTTATGTTGACTGACTCTTCATATTGATGTTTTCCATTTTGTGTCTCCAGGGATCTGAGTATGAACAACATCAGTGAGATTCAGCCCAGAGCCTTCCATCGACTGCACCTGTTATCAGAACTGTGAGTAAGATATCATTCATCTCACACTCAGTTTATGAACCCCCACTGTCACAACTCCCACATGACGAGAAACAGTCATTTCCTGAACTGCTGATATGCAGAGACCTAAGTGATGGGGTTGATGACTCTGGCCTGCAACTGATCTCTTCCCACCAAGAAACTGCCTGCAGCAATAAGCTAGTAGATCCTGGCTGTACAAAAGAGGGAACAAAAGGGAACCAGATAGTCACTCAGAGAGTGCATATATGCTCCTCAAAGTATTTACAGAATAGGTTATGTGTTTAGATCCAATCCCTCGCGTCCTCCCAACTTTACTTTGTTTCAGTTGGACAACTCAGCAGGCGCAACACACACGTAGACACAAGTTTTTGCCAAGACAGACGGATTTTCCGAGAGAAGTATGAGTGTGCACAAATGTTGGCCCACAAGCCTTGATCCAATATACACGCTCACAGCAGGTCAACACATCCGATCCGATCATGCATCAGGTTGATTTTTGCAACTTTGTTGGCTGGACCGAGGGCTAATGTCACCTTTGCTTTTTGACATTGATGCACTGGTTAATCCCAAGGCACAATAAAAGGCATCATCCCCAGAAGACTTCTAAGTTGAGGTGTTTGTATGATGTACAATCAGGAGGTGGTATGATCATACTGGTGATGAAGAAAATATCCTATTTGAAACAGTGCCATTACCATTAACATTCTAGTACATCCACTACCATGGTTTTTACTGCTACTACTAGTAATGCTGTAGACACATTGTATTCACCTTAAATATCTATTGAAACTAATGGTCCCAAATTTTACTTCATCAACTGAAAACCTGACAATGTTTGATGATAGTAAAGTAAGTAAAATTTATTATATAGCACTTTTCACAGATAAAAATCACAAAGTGGTTCACAACGAATAAAAACACAACAAGTCATAACAATATAAACAGAAAAAGAGTCACCAAAATAAAGTGACATAATTAGTCGCTGGCCCCATCCTTAAAGTCATGCATGTTCACTTGATCAATGTGTATCTAGCTGTTGCTGGTTGAGTATCTTTAGGGATGTTATCTTGCATGATTGAATACATTTCTTTGTCTTAACACAGCCCTGTTTTTGGCTTGTTACAAAGGTAATTATATTTGACATAAAATGAAAGAAAAATAGGAAAACCTCTCGAAAAACCCTGGTTTCTTTACATAAAATATGCAAATGCAAACTGGTCAGTGCTTCTAAAATAATAAAGTACTGGTTTTATTTCAGGGCTGATGAAAGAGTGCAATACCAAACAAATTCACCACATTAAACTTTCTGAACTTGTCTCCATCAACCTTGCTGATATTCGATCTGACCATTCAGCAGAATTCGTCTAAGTCTCCGTTTGACAAAAGCTGCCTGCAAATTTGCCCTGAGGGTGTGAATGTGTGTATGTCAGTCTTCACATGATTATTTTTCCTCTGAATCCTGCAATGTGTGTGTCTGCTCTGGCTGTTTGAACAGTCCTCTGTTTTCTTTACTAATTCTTGCAGCTGCAGTCTGTGAGGCATGAACTAATGATGATGAAAGTAAAAGGTTAGCTGGATAACCACTCAGTTCACTTTGAGTCATGGTTCCACTGTGCTTGAACAACAGAACAAAGCTGAGCACTGCAATTTTGGGACACCTTAAGATTTAAAGATCAAATTTTAAGACCTTGATTTATAAAATTTATTGTATTGCAGATCACAACGTTTGCTGTTGTAAAGATACTAGTTACTGTTGGTGTAACAGTGACAGTCATATAAAACTGTGCAATGCTGAGCAGTGAATGCACAGAGAGACTGACATTTGCCTGCAATGGGGGATGGAGTCTTGGATGCAGCAACACCTGCAGTATTTGTCAGGAGACAATCCTCCCAATGTTTTACAGCCCCATTGATCTTGCTTTGTCTGTATCCCTCTCAAGTTCTGACACTTTATGGAGACATGCTGTTGCTTTGTACCTCTTCCAAGGAGGAGGTGTCTGCCCTAAAGCCAAGTTTTGTTGCCTTCGGACCATTTCTGGAGATGTGTTGAGATGATGACGTTCCAAGGCAGAGAAAAGTACATTTTTTGCATCCACTTCTGTCTGGTTTAGAGATGTAGTATAACAGAGTAAGGTAAACACATTGTATTTACAACAACTTATAATGCACAGAAAAACAAACCAATGCCATAAGTACAAATACAGTTGCTTTGAGAGAGAAAGCTTTTGGTGTGGGACAACCGCACTGCTTGGTAGCACAAGGAGATGCAAGAGGCAGGCATGTTGTGACTGGTAGGGTGATAAATTGCTTGATGTTGGGCTGCTCTCCCTTGCTCTGTATCCCTCTCTTCCAATTCATTTCTACAATATTTTTCTTTTTTTTAACTTTGTTTTTGGCTCTCTCCACGTTTCTTACACGACAAAGCAAATCTGCTATTGGCAAAAGAAATGATTCACTATGGGGAGGAGATAAAAATATCCTAAGAGCAGCTCTTTAACATGAATTGAAATGCTACCTCTTCACCATACTAATCTCTTTGCTCGGTTCTTACCTTTAAAATCAAAGTGCAGACAGTTAATTCCTTTGAACCTCCAGCGAGGTTATTAAATCCGCTCACAAAGCAGGTAGCAAACCTTGCCAGCATAAACCTGCCTTTGATTAAGTGCGGCATTAACATTGATGATAAGATGCAAGTGTAATTGCCCCTCCCTCCAGTCCTTTTTCTATATCTAACTAGTTATTTTTAATCTCATTCTATTGATCTTAGATTCCTCTTATTAAGCCTTCATTTAACACTTTGATCAGTCAATTGCCCTTTAATTCAAACTCACAGAACTGCACGCAACTGTCAATGAAACATATCATGAAGACAGGCAATTTAGAGGTAGACTGCCTGTCTGTTGTTTAATGAGAGGGCATTAATGCCCACAATCAGGTACAGCCTGTGAGAATGGTTACTTATCTACCTGGCATTTCAAAGACATCACATCTTTGCAGATGTTCTGCTCTAATATCAAAGATGTGCTAATATTAAAGACCTATTTCTGGTCAAATTGCAGCTTGGAGCTAGAAGAAGATGGTTTTGATAAAAATGCCCCCTATGAAGCTCTTCCTGTAAAACTTCCAGCCTGTCATGTTTCTCCAAGTCCATGCTGTTCTTGCCTTCTGAGATCTTGTTTCACTCTGCCTTTAGGCTTTGATTTTCCATGTAATCAGTCATTTGGAATTGTTTCTCCTACTCACCATTATCTGTAGCCATCAATCACCTACTATTGCTAATCATAAGAGCTAAAATAAGACCAGTCATTGCAACCTAATGGAAATGATTAAGCAGCCTAGCTATTACCTCTTCAATATTATAAACTTGCTGTCTTAAATGGTGAAAATGGTTGGTCAAAAATTGTGATAATTTTGGTTTTCAGATCAGATCAGATCCTCAGCAGAATTGCCTCCCAAATCTGGGATATTCATCCTGCTCCTATCAAAGTTCCCCAACAATCATGGATATGGCTTGTTATTCCGACGCAAGAGGAGATGAGAAGTGAGTGGAGGCCAGTTCTGCCCTGCTTATCTTCTTTTAAGTGATAAGATTGTCTGCAGATATGCCAGGAGTATGACGTAGATGAGGGTTTAGAGGTTAAAACATTTTTAGAGGTTAAAATATTGGCTGTCTTGATGCTCCAGGTGCACCCCACAGCTGGGACTATCTAGGTCAATTAGGAGTTTTCCTTTAAAAGTTGCCAACATTGTTGTTTTTCTGCATATTTTCCCTCTCTGCCTCTCCCACAAACACACAGTTGCTCACACAAACAGACACTTCTTGTGTCTATATTTAACTCCCACAATTTCAGGGGTTAACGGCAGGTTAAGTGTTCAACCCTGAGGCTGGACCGAAGGGTCAAACGCTTAACCAATCATTTCTATTGATGAACTACAGGAATCAAAGGTCACACATGCAAAAGTACTAACAGAAAATACCTATGCACAAATTGTCCTCTCTCAGATAAGACCTGTTTATCCCCTTCGTCTTCTTTCATCATCTGCTCATCATCATCAGCCACCCAGGCCCTGCTGTGCCTTTATCACCGCACCAGATTGTATCCCAAAATATGATGTTGGTCTCTATCTTTGTTCTTTAACTCTTTAATCCGTCAGCATGTTTATTATTCTGAGGCAATGGGACATGGTGATACAAGGGATAACAAACAGTTGGTATGCTTCAGTAAAGTCATGACTGAATAGCACCGATAGCAGGGTGGTCTCACCTTTATTACAACAAGACCACTCCCATTCCTATTGCATACAATTAAACCACACTGTCCTTTGTTATTTTACATATAAATCATTGCCAAAGAGCTCAATTATGTTGAGGTGGAATTTTTATTTATGCAGTGTTGGGGCCAAAAACAATTCTGACAATCCCCAAATCAAATTAAAAGAAAAAACATTCAGAGCCATGGTTTGACAAGAGCAAGGCGCCCTTCATTAGTATGAGATTGATGTGGAACGACTAAGAGGCTAAGTGTGGAATATTTACTCATACATGCAGTACACACATAAATACACACCCTGATATCATGGAAAGAGTAGGTCAGTGGCAGCTGTGTTGATGTCCATCAAGAAGGTTTGAACATTTCTTTCTTTTTTTAATATCCATCTTCACTTTCAACATAGTTGTCCATTTGACAAATGAACACAGTTCCAGTCTAATTCTGTTTTGGCTACAGTGGTGCAGCTATTAGAGACAGGCTGTGTTGGCAGACGGACATGCACATCATTTTATTGGCTTAACTACAAAGTTTTTTTTCTAAAACTAATACTGGGGTTCCTTATCACATCATACAGAACACATTTATTTTCTTTTTGCAGCTACCTATATTTTACTGTCAACCAATACGTCTTTAACTAATTATTGTGCTTTAAGCTGGGACCTAAAAAAGGTGTCAGCTCTTTGCAGACTTGATCTAAATGTATTTTACTGATGTTGTGACCTCGGCAAAACCTACTGAAACAGCTTCCTCTGGTTGTGTGGGTTTTTTTTAATTGCCCTTTGGAACCAGCTTATGCAATAACATAAACTAAAATGGAATTAAAGCAGTAGAATCTAAGGGGAAAACTGAACTCCTTTATCTCGACTCAAGAATGAGTTTTGGAATTTGTAGGGTCACAGATCAGCTGTAAGTTCTATGTGTCTTATTTTGTGAAATCTATAGAGACATTGTGAGGCACAGTTGGTTGTGTCTTTGCCTGAGTTCGAGAGACATGATTAAATAGCTCTGCAGTAGCTTGGATAACAATCAGTCTGATTCACTTTGTGTTCTTGCATGCTGATGTGCATTTTTACATTGATAAATACAAGCTCTAGAAGGGCTCAAGACTAAGCTGAGTGGAAGAATTGGCAGGCAGGGTTGAGATTGTGGTTTGTCACTGCACAGTAATACCAATGAGATGTGTTGACACAAGTATCAGATGTCAGAAGGAGATTGCTGGGAGCTCTCGTTTGTTACTACCAGGGTGATAGGGGCTTGGAAAGGCAGTCTGCTCTCAATATCAGTATTTCTTTATCCTGGCACTGGCGGTGCAGCCTCGCCAGAGGCAGGCTGCTTAGCATTAAGCTGAAATGTCACCTGTGGAGAAACGGTCTGAGGTGGAGGAGGGTGCCAGTGACTAACCTTTAACGTATGTGTGTGTGTTTAATAAAAGTGGGTGGTCTTGGGCTGTGAAGACCAAATCTGTGTTTAAACTGCGCTTCCAGCTTGTGACCTTGAGAGTTACTCTGTTGGACCAAATGGTATTTATTTGGACATCTTATACACACTCACAAATGACCATTAGGTGCTGTGTTTGATAAACAATCTGATTGGATTGCTTGTGTGAATGTGTGTGGTTTCTCTCCTATGCTGTCCTCAAGGCCCCTCAGAAGGAGCCCAATTTTACCTCAAGGACATGGAAATTGACATGCACATTTACACTGCACACATTTGCGTGTACATTCTTGGTATACATCTAACTATACACATATGCACGTGCACTCACACATTGCACTTGTTGACCCAATTTCAGGGTTTACTCACCCATCAGAGCTCCTGGGATTGGTTATGGTTTCAGCTTGTGCTTTGGGCCAATAGTAACCACAGTGAAGGGAACTGAATATTGTTATTTGCATTCTGCCCCAACAGTAACCCCAAAGCAGTAAGTACAGGATGAAGTCATATCACAGCCCAATCCAAAACTGTTGAATAAAGTAAAGGGCAAAACTACTCTTCTGAGACTTGTAGACTTTTTGTCAGGACGATTGTATTTCATTTTTTACTTTTATTCTTTTTTTTTTATAATTCATGTTCCTCTTTCAGGCGGATCTCAGGGAATCAGCTGAGGTATATCTCGGGCCTCGCTCTTCAAGGTCTCCACAACCTCAAGGTTCTGTAAGTAACCTCCTCGTTCCACTCACCTGCATTTGAGGTTTGTCTATATCCAAAGCTGAGCCATCATGCTCGACTCCAGCCTTGTAGGAGTTGTCCTCCCGCTTTAAATAAAACACACAAGCTATGCATCATTAACTGCAGTTCAAGTTTATGGGTTGGTGGAGTACTGCTCTCCTTGTAGTTCCTTCAGGTCCTAAACAAGTAACAGCTGCATGCGCACACACACACTCACACAAACACGCATACACATATACACCTTCACAGGTGTAATGTAGGGACCTCCCAGTTGTGCCACCTGCCATGTTTGAAGCAAATTTGAAGTGAAAAAACATTCCCCTTAAAACTCTATTCAGAGGTTTCTCATAACATTCAATTTCTCATAATGTGTTCATAGCCTTATGAGCCATGGCCACTAACTGTTAGAGCTGCCATTAAGTATTAAATCACCAAAATAGAGTTATGCAACAATAAAATACACAGAACCTTCTGACTTATGGCATTATGGCCATACTTTTTGTGGGTGAAAGACAAGTTTTTTAAGGAGGTTTTTATGAGGATTGGCAACCAGCTCCATTTCTTTTGGACACTGGCTGAAAAATGTTTTAGAATCAGTTCCACAGAACATAAACTCTTATAAGCTAGCAAACTGTGGTTTGCAATCTAAGAGAATCTGGAGAATAACCAGGGGCATAATTGAATCTTCTGAGACCTTGTATTGTGAAACTCACCAACACAAAACGAGTTAACCAGCCATGGATCCTGAAACATTACGTAATTGCTACTAAAGGAAATGCATCCTAAATTAATACACATCTGATTGCATTTATGCTTTAAACTTTAATAGTAATGGAGGGTCTCTGTGGCCTCATAGCACCTGGACATTTGGCTTTCTTTCCTAATATATAAGAGGAAGTCAGGCCATGCCAAACACAAATAAAATGCTGACCTTGTCCAGGAAAACCATGAAACGTCTGTTGACTCTCACAAACACAAACTATCACAAATGCATAACAGTAAAAGCCATCACAGGAAATTTCTCTAAAATAGAGAATGACTTGATTTATTTAATTCATGGCCACACTATTTCACCGCAGAAAAATTTGCCTGCTCTTTAGAAAAGGAGATGTTTGCAGTTAAGCAATCATTAGAAAAACATGTGACACAATTTAGTTCAGTGGCTATATAAAGGAAGGTTTGCTGTTTACATCCTAACAAAATGTCTCAGTTGATTAAATATTTACAGAAGCTTTTTAATTTTGGCATCAAAGTTCTTCTGGGGTTGCAAAGAAAAAGAACATTATATGATATGTGCATTGTTGCAAGCTGAGATGCTAATCCCATGACTCAAAGAGTCACAACGACAGGCTTTTGAGATGTTACAGTAACAGAATAATAGCACTGCTAATCAACACATTGGCATTTAAATGCATTGAGCTACTTTAAATCAACAAGTTGATATAAAACTAATGGTGAGAGAAAGAAAGAGAAACCAGTGAAGGGTGAAGAAAGAGAGTGGGCTATTGTTTGCCTCCACTTCTAATTTTTTCTCCATTCTTCTGAGAATGACATCAGCAGCCCACCCAAGAAGGTTCTTGTTCTCTTTCCTCATTCACTGCATCTCTTCAAGCTTTCACTGGCCCTTTCCTCCTTGTGTCAGATTTCCTCACCATGGAATTATTTGTTCTGCTTGATGTGCATTAACACACACAAAATCATCCATAGACCTGATGCCTATTGCTGAGTCTGTATGTCGCTTTAGGATGCTGCAAAACAACCAACTAGAGAGACTTCCTGATGATGCTCCGTGGGACCTACCCAACCTTCTGTCCTTGTGAGTATCTCTTTTACACACATACATACACACTAATTGTATTACTTTACCTCATCCAGTCAGGAATGAAACATCCCCCGGCCACCCACACATCTCAGCTCTGACCACAACGCAGGTATAAAGTACCACTGACAAATTGCAGACCATACCCCGGTGCTGGCTGCTACAGTTGTGCGTGCAGCGCTATACAGCCTGACGACTGGAGTCACAGCCCTGATTGTGTCAGTACATTTCATGGTAGCATCTGGAAGCCATGAGGGAAACAGCAGACACTGCAGACCAGGGAGAGCATCTCCAATGAGCTGTGAAACAACCCCATTTTCCATCAATTCCCCTTCTCTTCCTCCTCTGCTTCTCTTCCACCACCCACACTGCTATCACCCTAATGAGAGTGTTTGGTGGCTTGATTGACTAATCTCTGGGGGGTCAGAGTGTGTATGTCAGTATGCAAGTTTGGACATGTGGATGTGGACCACCTTACCTACAATTCCACACCTCTACCCATCCCTCTCAACTCTGTACCATACATGCACTCCACCTCTGCTTTCCAAATTAATTATTCTCTGTAAATATCCATAAAATCAGTTCCTTCATTACGCAGACAGATGCTCAGCTGAAACGCCACTACCACCTACAATGTTATAAAGCAGGTCTGTGTTCCCTCAATGCATTCGCAGAGCCTGCACACACAGATGCCATTCTGTCATACTGTAGGGAAACACTCCAGGTGAGGCTAATCTTGTGTTAATAAGTCTATATCTGAATTAACATTATATAGTCATAATGTTGTCTGTCTTCAGTCCTAGTGTGTGTGAGGTCTTCTCCTAGTTTTTTTTGGATAAAGTTAATCTTGTTATAAAAAAAAACATGCACACACACATTGAACACAAACACACAGGGCCAGCATGTAGAGACGAACCTTGTCATTATAGTAATGATAAGCTCAGAAGAGAAAGATTACTGGAAAGGCTTTGGAGAGTGAATCTTGTTGGCGCCTCTCATTGGCATAAAACACACCAGGTAAAAAGGCAGAGAGACAACAAATGCGTCAACACATGGATTATACATCAGTATAAATGTATAAAGGAGGCTTTCATCCAAAGTAAACTGTGACTTAATCTGAGACCGAAATCCTTTTGTCTGCAGGAACTAATTCAAGAATTTTCTCTCACCATTTGGAACAGAATAGTTACAACACAGTTTGAGTGCTATTGTTTAATTTTGTGCCATCAGAAGCAAAGGTTATGCAGACTAATAACAACTGATGAGTTTCACACGCATTTTTAAATCAGCATAAGCCTGTTTTAAGAGATTTGGGAGTGAAACGTGTGCCTCCAAGTTTCCTGCTGTATAAAACTTCAGCCATCTGGTGAATCAAACCGCCACAAGCAGGTCCCCAGATTCTCCTGGATTATTGAAGAGATCTTTGTCTTTCTGTTTCTACTTCTTACTCATAAAATTGTATGACTTTGATGCGATGTGCAGGAAATAGTATACTTTATTGGCCTTAGTGGAACAATTCCCATTCTGTCTGGACCTTCTGGAGACCTGGCAGGTCTACCCAAAGGACCAATTATTGTTTGGCCCCAGAGGACAAGACAGGGAGTTTAAGGGCTTTGTGTAACTTTCATCCTATGATTTGGGTCAGGAACAAACATTGTCCTCAGCTGGAGCACACAGTTTGTATGAGGATGATGCTGAGCACTGTAAGAAAATAAATAAATTAAAAATTAAAAAATAAAGTATGCTCAGGAAGCAGACATCATAAAATTCCTTCAAGCTGTGTGTGTGTGTGTGTGTGTGCGCGCCCGCCTGTGTGTGTGTATGTAAAAACATTCAGTATGCATGTGTATGCTGTAGGGTATGTGTGTGTGCCTATGTGGAGCATCTGCCAGTACATACAGTTGGTCCCCTCATGGAAAATTTCCTCCAGGAGAAAAGTCCAGAGTTCAGAGTTCAAGTTCAGATTTCACTTTGATGATGCTCTCTGGTGTGGCCTCAGAGAGGCGAGGAGAGTAAGGAGCACAGGAATCAAAGAACTTCTGAAGATTGATAAGGAAGGATGTTGGAAAAACCAACAAGAGTTAAATTCTGAGATGCAAAGGAGTTCAGAGTGGCTGGGAGTGCATTAATAAAGATGTAAAAATAATACTAAATGTGTGTGCAAGAGAGGCCGGAGGGAGGAAAAGGAGATTAATGAAAGAGTGTGAAGGGCCAAGGAAAGAAGAATAGCAGGAGGAAGTGGTCTCAGCTTGTCAACCCTGCCTTGCGGGGATCATTTATCACTATCAACAGTGTGTATGCATGCGTGTATTTACGAGGGGTGTGTGTCTGCACTCGTTGCCTCTAGGCTTAAGGTATTTAGGAGGAAAGAGGACAAAACTTTGTCAAGTTTTCTTATAGCTGAAGAGATGAAAGGACATATGTGAGAGAAAATGTGTGTCTACTGTCATAACTTCATAAGATGAAAGAAGCTGTGTTTGTGTGTGAGAGATGTGTAACCGTCAGGGACTGATGGAAAAAGCAAAACTGATGGAAAGAATGAAGAGAGGATGAACAGCTGAGGACAAATCTTTAACTGTTCTTTCTGTCTTTCCCTTTTTCCAGATACCAAGCATGATAAATAAACAGAGGACGAATAAAACAGGCTCAACATAATTGTTCCTACATGTTTGTCTTTTTCTCATCTTGCATTTTATACATGTCTGTGCTGGCAAAGCTTGACATGGCTTATTTAGCATGGGAATAAATCATGAGGAACTTCTAAGAGGCTGCAACAGAGATGAAAGGGAGATAATAAAAGACATGTAATTCTTATAATAACCCTCCCATAAGCCAAATTGTTTAAGTGTCATGATACATTACCACTAATGCAGACGAAAGTACAGAAATTTATGCACACAAGCAAAAATACTGCTCTTAGAGTTGGTGATTATCTCTCTAAGCACAGCTCTCGTTGTCCTCAGGCGCCTTGATGCCAACCTGTTGTCTGAGGTTCCGGCTGAGGCCTTTAGGGGTGTTCGTTCACTAAGACACCTGTGGTTGGATGACAACTCTCTAACAGAGATCCCAGTGATGGCCCTGGACTCTTTGCCCTCCCTGCAGGCTATGACGCTGGCCCTCAACCAGGTCACACACATCCCAGATTACGCGTTTAGCAACCTCTCCGCTCTTGTTGTACTGTAAGTGACATCTTGAATTGTTTGCTTAAAACTCTCCTGAATCTGGATTTCTCAACTTTCCAGAGAAATTATTTGTTCTTGTAATTTTGAAAGGAGCGTAAAGTGACTTCTAATTTACTAAAAAATTTGTGGACTTTTTCCAGGCATCTCCACAACAACCACATCCAGAGCATGGCCTCAAGATGTTTTGAAGGTTTACACAGTCTGGAGACACTGTGAGTATGTCTCATGCGTGCATATGCACAAATGCATTGACACATAGTTTTGGATTTTGGATGTTACTATTGAAAATTTAGCATTTTCACAAGCTTAAATACACACAAGTTATTTAATTTCATCAGCCTAAATTAGTACCTCCGTGTTTCCCCAAACACATTGTGATGATCAAGTATCAGTGAGTATCAACATTCATTTAGTGTGGCAGTGTTTACTGCAATCATATTGCCTTAGAATAACCCCAAGATTTATGAGGGACTCACTGAATATAACCTTTAGGGATAACACAACCAAAAGCAATCACTTCTCATATTGCGTATCTAAAAACTTTAAATTAATTTGTTTTTATAAATCATTTGGTACATTGTGCCAAAGATTTTTGAAGTGTAGAGCTGAATTGTTAAGTCATAATGATTAATGTCCTGGCAATGTCAGCAGGTGCTTGAACGTTTCTCAAAACCGCAACCAACAATTGAAAGGCTGGAATGTGAGGATGAAAAGATACTCTTTGATTACCTTGAAGTATCATCAGTGGATTCCTCTGTGTTTTGTTTTAGTAATCGCTAAGCAGTACTAAGGTCAAAAATAGCACAGTGCAGCTTCAGGAGTTTTTTTTTAGGAGCACATGCCATAGCTTCAATAACTAAATCCCAACCACACCAATATGGAAACCACAGAAAACTGAAAGGGGTAAAGGAAGAAAGCGAGAGAAACTTACACAGTTGCAACTGTGCCTCCTGCGAAATTCATGGTGGTCTGATGAAAACACAATTTCTGGCAAACTGCTTAATAACCTGTTGAAGTGTAAAAATTGACGTGTTCCTTTTATGAACATGTGTGTGGGCACATACATGCATGTGTGTGCATATAAGCAAGACCTTCTGCCTGTGCAATCATAAGCGTTTGGCCAGCTTTACACTCAACTTAAAAGCCATTAAGCATGCTGGGGAAAACATGGTGTAAGTCAGTGTAGGCATGGTTTACGGCAGGGAAACTAGAGAATGTGAAAAAGAGGGATGGAGCTCTATGGACCAGAATAGTGTGTGTTAAAGTGTTTGGGCTGTCAGTGATGGGGAGAGACGGATGATACAGCAGGATAAGATGACAGGTGTCACTGACGTGGGGATTGTGCTGGTATGAGGGCTTAATCTCTCACAGCGGCCTTGCTTATGAGAAATACGAGAGACCATCTGCATCACCACCACCCTCCCCAACCCCTAGTGTGCATTATAAAATCATTACTACGAGAAGCCATCCAAAGGCCTGCTGGAAAATGCTACATTATATGCTAACAAGACACAGCAGACAGAGAAAGGAAAACATTTCACAATAGCTACTGAAAGCCATAGATACATGTTTCAAAGTGCTTCATCAAAGGCATCTGGCTGTTTGAATGGTATGAAAATAAATCCAGTTGAGTAGAACTTTTAGATATCCTTGGATCTGGATAGTTGGGAATCTTCAAAGACATCACTTATGTGCACACATGCTCCAGCAAAGGTTTAAGTATTCACTTATGCACAAAGAGACTAATGCACACAGTTTTTTCACAAGCTTATCAAAAGTTTATATTATACTTACACTGATAAGCCGCAATATTAAAACCACTTAATATTGTGTAGAGCCCCATCAATCTGCTTGGAAACAGAAACTCTGGGTGTGTCCTGTGGTGTCTGGCACTGGGAGGCTTGCAGCAAATCTTTTGGGTCCTGTGGATTGTGGGGTGGGGCCCTCAGTGGATCGGATGTGTTCCAGTTTATTCTGTGGATGCACAGTGGGATTGGGATGTGGGCAGTTTGGAGACAAGGTCAATGCTTTGGGCTCTTTGTGGCATTCCTCAAACAGCCCTGGGTGGTTTTATCCACTGGTCAACCACTATGGGCTTTTCAGTGGCAAATCCTGATTATTTGGACATCAGGGTCGGTTGATGGTCTATGCAAATATCAAGAAACTGTTAGTCTTGAATCTGACAAAATGCAATATGACAACAAATAAGTAAAAAGAAAAAAATCTTGCTGAACTTAAAATTCCCATTAAACACAATACGTTTGCATTGTTTTAGTTTGCTTACGTCTGATCTACTTTAAAAAAATATATATATACAGATTGCCAAAAACACGTTAGACAGTTGTCACATTTACAAAATTGCCTGTGAAAGGCTCTGCTTTCATTTTGTGTTCATTTCACTTAAATTTGTCTATCTCAAGTTTTTGGGGAGAGTCCAACTGGGGAAGGCTGCTGTCATCAGGGAATACCATTGCAAAGTGAGGGCTTGCTTTATCAGCAGTATATTTATGTGAGCAGTACAAGTAAACAGTAGCATTAACAACATTGCACAGTAACAAAATGATCAGAGGTATTCATTTCACCTGTTAGTTGTTTCAGTATTATGGCAGATTAGTTTATTGTGTATGAGGACCAGAAATACAGTCCAACTCTCTTTTTTGGGGCATCTGCTTTAGAACTGGGTCAACTATGGCTTTAGTTTTTTTGATCCCATGTTTCCTAGACAGCTAATGTAACAACACATGAGTCCAAAGCAAATTCCTCTATGGGGACAATAAAGTGTATCATATCATAAACTAATGAGGCAAATTAACTTAAATATAAAGGTCAAAGCACTTCACACTTCACAGCTGTCAGCTTCTCAGGCTGGAGGGGAAATAGCATTGCATACATTTGCAATCAGAAACTTTCTCACACATAGCAACACAGAACGTCAGATTTAGATGAATTTTAATTTCCACTGTATGAATAGAAAACGTCCTGCATGACTTGGAATGAAGGGTCTTACATATCAGTTAATTAGGACTGTTTGTCTTGCTTGTAGGGATTTAAACTATAATGATCTGCAGGAGTTCCCCCTGGCCATTAGGACACTGAGCAAACTTCAGGAACTGTGAGTATGCATATGCACCCACATACACAAAACACACCTGCCCGACATGGCTATCATGGTTGCGTTATCCCAAGTAATCCCGTTAAGTGATTTTAATGTGGCACTCGGATACAATCTCTCTCGCCCTAAGCAGGTGCTGGCTACACACCCACGCAGCCACTCGCCTGCACATACACACAGATGCGCACGCACATATACACAAGCCGTGTTTTTCCTTCACTTCAGCAGATGTTTCGCAGCATGCATATGGGTCACAGATACAGCATATGTGTGTGTGTTTACATCTCATGTATCCAAAAATGTTTTTCAGCTGTGCAGCGGCAGGTGCAACAAGGGCATATGACATGCTTCTAACTCACAAACAAACTATATCCCTCCTCAAAAACACACAAATGTTGAACTTATTCATAGATTGTGGCTCTAATAGTGTATTTTTAAATTTCCAGAGGCTTCCATAATAACAATATCAAAGGCATCCCTGAGAGGGCCTTTGTGGGAAACCCTCAGCTGCAAACCATGTGAGTTTGATTCTTATTCACAATTTTACAATGTGCACATATGAAATGAACATAACTATAATTTCATGTCAACATCAAGTGCAACAGAATTAATTTCACAAAACAAATTAATCTGCATGCATCCACATAATTTTTTTTCTTCTTGCAGTCATTTTTATGAGAACCCAATCCAGTTTGTGGGAAAATCTGCTTTCCAGTTCTTACCTAAGTTACACACACTGTAAGTATGTGGTCAGTAAAAACCATTCTAGTGAGTTAGCCCAAACACTGTTTAAATCATCCTTTGTCCCTTGCAGTGAGAGTTGAGTGGACATGTGTAATAGCCTACTGAATGATGTTGTGTTAGCGTATGGCTTTGCTGTGTGCTGATGTGGTAAATGAGTGTGTTGTGAGAACATGTTGAATGGTGTGACTTATGATGTCTGGTGAGACGGCCAAATCGCTCGTGTTGATGTTGGAGGAATAGTTTGATGGCTGAAATGAGCTGTTAGACAAGGTCTGTGTTGACGCATGGGTGTGTGAGTGTAAGAAAGAGAAACAAAGAGAAAGATGGTTGTCTGACACTTTTTTTCCCCCATCATTTGACTGCAGTTCCCTGAATGGGGCAACCCAGATTCAAGAGTTTCCAGATCTGAAAGGAACCACCAGCCTGGAAATTCTGTGAGTGTCATACACACTCACTATAATCTCACAGCATACTGCATCAAAGAACCTGGGTTGAGAGCATGTGCATTTTAGAGAGTTGAGGGACGAAGAGGAGTATTGGGAGGGGTGGGCTAGTTATGCCAGCCAGTGACAGGTTTGGCGAACCTACACAGCTGTCTGTCTGACCAAGTTAGACTCACGAGATGGGGGGATCCTTTCGCTTCCTTGCGCTCCAACAATGATCAGAGGAACCTCTTTTTTCCCCTATAGGACACTGACTCGGGCCGGACTCTCAGCTCTTCCTGTGGATCTATGTGAGCAGCTGCCTCGCCTCAGAGTGCTGTAGGTGCACACATACACGCACATACAAACACACACATGCACAAGGGGGGGAGTGAGAGGTACAAGAAGTAATACACAAAACCCAACTGTGGAGAGTTTTGCCCCCAAGCAGTCACTCATTCAATCATTTTGCTACGAAATCCAATCACCCCACCAAAAAAAAAAAAGTCTTGTGATATCGCTTTCCTCACAGAACTGACACCCGAACAATTCTATCATGTCACGTCACCCCATAATTTCCCACGCCAGAAACCCACGGCTGGCCCTTGTGTTCCTGTATGCTTTAAGTGTGTTTGCTGTGTGTGTTGTTGTAGGGAACTATCTTACAACCGGATAGAGAATCTCCCGAGCTTTTACCACTGTCCAGCACTGCAAGAAATGTGAGTATTTCATCTACTAAAAACAATCACACACTTCAATGTCAACTTTTTCTCCATTTACCTCGTTACTGTACTTTCTTGTACCATATAAGTGGTTCATAAGCTCATATATTTTTATTAACAGAGGACTGCAGCATAATCAAATCAGGAGGATAGAAGTGAATACCTTCCAGCAGCTCAACTCTCTTAGAGCACTGTGAGTGAATCTTTGTTCAAATTGTTTGCTTTATCTTTTTATGTAATACCATTTTCTTAGAAAGTGTCATCTTGTGATTGAGATGTCAGTGGTTTAAACCCAGCTGGTCCAAATTTGGGCCTTGAACAAGATGATGTATCAGCTGTGTGTGAGTGTGCGTGTGTTGGAATAAGCACCATATGAATTCAATAAAAAGACTAGGTGAATATTACTTGTGGTGCAAATCATTTTGAGTGATTCTATTTTATTCAAGCTTATCTGTTTTTTAAAAACCACAAACGTTAACCTCTTCAAAGCAATAAGATGATTTGACTGAAACAATAAGTGAATTTGAAATCACCGAAAGTGTGTTAAGTTATCACAAGTACACACTGATTGATTATAGGGAAGCTGAAAAAGATTAGAAAGCATGAGTTAGAATCAAAGCTATAAAGACATATGTTATGATACTGGCACCTAGTGGTGATACACAACACTGAGAGGCAGGCAATTGTAACTTCTCTAAGTATACATGGATTTATTTAGTGTTTCTTTGTGCGTTACAGCGATTTGAGCTGGAACAGGATAGAGTGGATCCATCCAGATGCTTTTACCACACTCCACTCTTTGATCAAACTGTGAGTATAAACAGATACATATCACTCAGTAGAACTCTCCTACCTTTTATCTGATCTTTCAGCAGTGTCACTCTTCTCCTCTAAAGGCCATGTCATAATTTGACAAAATAATGGCATGCATCAAGTGTTTTTAAAGCCCCATCTGTGTAGCCAGAGCCTCATCAAAGGTCATGCCAATACAAAACTACATATTTGTGTAAAGACTGATTTAGGATTCCAGCCAAATAAGTGCATTCTCTATATGAGTCCATAATATACAGAACCTTGTTTGAACAGTTTAAAATATCTAAAAGACAAGATTTTTTTCTCCTCATTAAAATTGAGCCTAAACAATACCTGCATTGCATGAAAAAATATATATATTTTGCAAACATCATATTCTGTTTCTTTCATAGGGACCTGACTGAGAACCATCTCAGCTCCATACCAGTTGCAGGTTTGGGAGGTCTCACCCATCTCAAACTGAGGGGAAACACAGAATTATACGAGGCCTTTAGTCCTGATCACTTCCCCCACATGAGGTAACATACAAATACATCATCCTTAATCCTTCAATGTATTTCGACTTTTTTTCATTAATATGGTGTCTAATATGTCTAACTTCATTATTTTGCTTTCTCAACTAAAAGTGATTTAATGATCCAGGTGTGTATCCCATGGCTATAAGGAACAATGCATCTCATCCCATCGCTTAATTTATCCCTCTCCTCACAATTCTCTATTTATATAACCAATTTACCAAGAGCAGTCTGACAATCAGCTACTTACAGCGTCACCCTGCAAGCCATTCCTGGGCTGAACTTCAACAAGGAGGAGGCATTTGATAGCAGCAAGTTAAATCCTGTTGCATATATCCCTGAAGGCCTGGAAAGGTGCAGTGCAGTGAGGGGGGTTTCAAAGGCATTGAAGGGTGGCATGTAATCAAGGCACAATAACAGTATTACTGTAGGAAACTGACCAAAGAACTATTAGAATAAAGTAAATGTTCCTTCCAACCATTAACGTAAAAGTCGATCCAGTCTTAAGAAAATGAATTAGGTGTACCTCTCTTTCCTTAAGATATATGCACATGCAGAACAAGATCAGAAGTTTAAAATGTTAGCACAGGCTAAAAATTAAGTTCTAAAAATAAAAACATTACTCAAGACTAAGTGACAAAGATGATGCTCACAACAAAAGCAAAATCAATGAAGTTTGACAGTTGTGCCATTTTATTATGCATTTGTTTTATATCACTTGCTGTGTTTTTCTTTCCTCTTGTAAATGCTATTCCTATATATTGTGTACAGGGTGATAGAAATGCCTTACGCCTATCAATGCTGTGTATATGCATCCTGTGATACCTTCAAACCTGCCAGCCAGTGGGATACAGAGCAGAGCAACACTCATGAAGACCTTCACAAGAGGACTCTAGCCATGTACCCCATCCATGCTGACACACACTGTAAGGCTGCACAAACTTACAATATCCATTAAAGGACGCGTTCAGTTAAAATGTGTTACACATGCAGGACATTTTAGATGGAAATCCAATGGAGTTCTGGATGCTTATGCTCAGTTTCTCAGCCTAAAAACATGTCAGAGCCTCACTGAAACCGTTATTTGGCACTTGACTTGCGTACACTTGCATATTAAGCACACTATACATTCCTTCGGCTGTTACAAAATATAAACACAAGCAGCCAAAATTAGGTTGAGATCAAAACCATTAAACCTACTCCACTAAAACTGAAACTAAACAAATACTGGGTGCACTACCAGGCAACAATAGCAAAGGATAAATACACCTTGACATGTCTGATTAAAATTTCTTCTACTTTGTATAAACATGTTATAATAATAAAAAGTATTGTGCTAGTGCCAATTATTTTCTTGACATATTTTTCCATCACTGCAGAAGGATGTTTATCTATCTTGCTTTATTATTACAATACAAAACAGTTAACACCACACAATCTACAGTGCATATAATTGGCTGATAAAAAGCCAAATATTTCTCACACAATAGAATTCCAGTCGAGAGAGTTGCATCTCAAAATTTTGACCCTATAACAACGCTTCCATTTTTCATCCTGCAGATGATCCTGACCTGGAAGAGTTCCAGCTTGAAATAGAAGAAGCCAAACTGCAGACCAGTGTGCAATGCACACCCATACCTGGTAACTCAAGTTACACCTTTACAGATGTAATACAGCTGTAGTTGATTTAAATTAGACATGAGAAAACTTAGTCTTCACACTTTGATTTTCAGCTTATGAGTTGCATTTGTTCTGTTTCAGGTCCCTTTCGTCCTTGTGAGTCTCTTTTGGGCAGCTGGCTAGTTCGTGTTGGCTTGTGGTCCATATCCCTGGTGTCTCTGCTGGGGAACTCCATCCTGCTCTTATCCCTTTTTGGCTCACCTGGAAACTTGTCACCACTTCGCTTCACCGTGGCTTGCATGGGTGCTTCCAATCTGATGACAGGAGTGTGTACGTGCACCCTGGCACTTGTGGATGCTCTTACTCTGGGAGAATTCAGTCACTATGGAGCCCGCTGGGAGGGAGGTCCTGGGTGTCAGGCAACAGGATGGGTCTGGGTGTTTGCGTCTGAAGCAAGTGTGTTGCTGCTCACTCTCGCAGCAGTGCAGTGTGGTATGAGTGTGACGTGTGCTCGCGCCTATGGGAAATCCCCATCTCTTGGGAGTGTACGCACATGTGCACTTTTCTGCCTTAGTCTGTCTGTCACACTTGCTTCTCTCCCACTGGTGGGAGTTGGCGAGTACGGATCTTCACCTTTCTGCCTACCTTCGCCCCTACCACCTCCACCTCCTCGTCTGCCATCCTCCCTTGGCTTTCCTTTGGCACTTATTATGATGAACACCCTGTGCTTGCTCATTGTCACAGGTTCATACATCCGTCTTTACTGGGAGTTACTGAGAGGGGAATGTGAGGGCTTGTGGGACTGTGCTATGATCAAACATGTTGCCTGGCTAATATTTACTAATGGCCTCCTGTATGTACCAGTAGCTTTCCTCTTCCTTTGCTCCCTTCTGGGTCTCCTCTCCATAGGAGATGAGGTTCTGAAATCAGTCCTGTTGCTCCTCCAGCCCTTGCCTGCTTGTCTCAACCCTCTCCTCTTCCTCCTTTTCACAAGAGATCACTCTCAGTTGTTCTTCTGGTCTCGCCCCAAAGCACGCACACAGCTGCGCCGGGACCGCACCCTGGATTCATTGGTCTCTGTGGAGACAGAGAAGAGTTCCTGCTCTGATTCATCAATTCAGGTGTCACACAGTGATGCTGATGCCATGCACAGGAGGGGATCTTCTCCTCAGCCCGGACTAGATCCAGTCAGATTGTCCCACTGCTCTTCCACTTCCTCTGTTCCCCTCATCCCTTGCCAAATACCCACTCTCACAGTCAGAGATAGGGAGAGGGTAACAGAATGAGGGAGGTGTAGAGACAATGAATATCCAGAGAGTTTGGATCAAGATCTGATTCATAACACTTTCCCTTTGTATCGTCCTATCATGACTCACTTCTCATCCATGAGCCACTAAGCTAGCTGTGTGAAAATCTGGGACAATACAGGCGTACAAGGACCATCTCTTGGCTATCGGTTAATAAGCTCTTTAGAATAAGTCAACAGAAGCTGATGAGGAAAATAGAGAAGTTGATGAGAAAACAAGAAGATGCTCTACAAATGGAGGCTGGGACAAAGTTTCTTTCAGAGGAAAGACTTTCTTTAAAGAAATACCAGTACTGTTGAACTTAAGGACTATTTTGAGGACTCAAAATAGATCACAAACTTGAACAAAAGGAAACTGAAACATTAACATGTAAAATTAAGCATCAGAAAGAGCAATGGTTTACCCAGAGGGCATGTTGATACTGAAATGCGATCAAACAAAGGCAAATTAGAAGTTAGATTTTAAGTGGAATTATTTTTTATAATACAGATTTTATCCTGTTGCTAAGGTCTGTTTCAAATAAAAAGGGACTAATCACCCACACCAGGCCATTTTACCAGTGTAAACCAGTATTTTTTCATCCATAGCAACATTGTCAGATACAGTACAATTGTGTGATTCAACAGTTTTCATTGAAAAAATAAATAAAAAATCTTAATGTTTAGGTAGCAGTAAAATGTAACATGAAATGGGCCCCTCATACAGCTTCATATGGTTTACACGGTTTGTCTCAAATATGCAACTCCGCCTAACTGGAAGTAAGAAGTCATACGGACTGAATGGAACGTAGCTATCTTCCTACAGATTTTAGAGTAGGCGAATGATATCTATACATACAATGTAACTACCTCTGAACTAGCATGGTATTGGCTCACTACAGCCTTATGATGTTTGTCTTCTTTTAATAAACAGCAAATATATAATTTTATATATTAAAAAAATAAAATTTGTAAAAAAACAAAACAAAAAAACAAAAACAAGCGGAAAATTGTACCATTTAGGTTGTACATACTTTGTATACGACTGGTAAGCATTTATTTGAATAAAATTATTATCTTTGTACTTTATATACCCCTCTAACCCTACCTCTGACTATGCTGCTATTCTAAAGCATAACAACACTACACAAGAAGTTAAGGCATTGAATGAAATACATTAATAAACTTTAATATAAAACATACACAGAATACTTATCAGTATGCAGATGCTTAAGCCCATCAATCCATGTATATACATAACTGGAGGACCGTGTTGGAGCTAAATGAAAATTTAAATTCTTCTCTAAACCTTGACAGATGTAAAAACTATGATTGTTGGCAAGATGGGATAATTAACAAGAAGGGTGGAAACTAAACACATGGTCTCTTTGCTGGTTCTTCTGTCTCTCGGTGTCCATTGAGCACCTCTCTTTTTCGAGATGATTTATTCTGATCCACAATATTTTCTTTGTTGCTTTCCACAAGTCCCTGGACAAACATACATGAAACAATCCCAGTTTTATCTTTTTGTATGAATTGTGGTTACATCTGGTAATGAATGAATGAATGCTGCAGAGCAGATTTTTTGAGGGGCCACAGTGCAACCTTGTGGTTCATTTGAGCTACTACACATAATATCATGAAAGAAACAGGGCAGTAGAGCAAGTAACGTTACATCAATAAAAATAATGCAATTACTTAAGTAACAAGTGGACATGATGAACTTTAAAAAAAACTGTTCCAAAAACAGCACTGAAATACCAATAAAACTAAAGACTTACAGTATTTCTCTGAACTGCATGTTCCTGTGTCCACTTCCGGGCTTTTTCCATGAACAGGTGCTTGTTGTATTTAAACTCTGATGACTGCATTAAAACAAGAGGGAAAAGGTAAGTTTGTTACAGACCTAAAAAGGTGTTCTTACACAATCTTTCTCTGCATTACCAGCTCAATGAACTACAGTTGGAAAACTGCTTCTTTCTTTTAGGAGGTGAGATGTAAAGTGCTCATGAAAGATATCTTAATTTTATTTTTTGTGTGTGTTGAGCAAAAGCCTGACTTTGAATAAACCACTGTACGATAACACTCCAACAGAGCCCTTCAAGATGGCTCTTTCATATTAGATCACTTTCAAATAAATCCTTTATCATTAATGATATAGATAACAAAAGACTGTCTCTTGTTAACGGAAACCTGGTTTGGCACTGCTGCACCAGTTGTTTTCACTGAGGCTTTTTCTCACAGTTAAATTTTTAAGCCACAGTGTGTAACAATTACTCCCATCTAGTGGAGCGCTAATATATTACAAGCAACAGAGTAGTGCTCTACTGGAGCCTCACCACTGAACAGCGTTTTTGCGACTACGGAAGCCGCGGAGATTCATAAATGTGAAGTTCGAGTGTCCCGTCAGGTGATGAACAGAACGATACGTGTTTATTATTTTTTTATGCCAATAAGTTACAAGCGTGCCCTCCATGTATTTAGTGCCAAGCTACTGCTAACAGCTAATGTTATTGTATGAAATCGGTTTCAGTGACTTGCAGACTCAGAGATCATCTGATGAAGGGAGAGAAAAAAAAAGAAAAAAAAGCAGGGCAGTGGACTGTCGGCGCTGCTGTAACATTACTCTGTGTTTATTAACATGTATTTCAGCTGATTTATCCAGGGAGGTGGGCGACGTATTGATAGAAAATAATTATTATCTGAGAGATATTTCTGCATTTGAACTATGCGGTTCTGGTGGTTAAATAACGCAGAGAAACTGGTTTTACTTTGGTCCATTTTGTCTGACTAGAAGGAGGACAACTACCCCCATCCTGTTGACAAATCAGCTGAAATAAAATATGAAACACGATGGAAAGCTCTCGGAAAATACGTCTGAAAGAAGCGCACGATCGCCTGCTGGTATGACTTCTGTGAAGAGCAACAACAACTAAAAACTGTTACATCGTAGCTTTTCTACTTTGGCTAACAAATTAGCCATTTCTGCCGTTTTTTTACATAGCAAGTAACAGTAAATGATCCGACTTAAACGGGAGGATAAAGTAGTTGCTGGACCACCCTGCCCCGTTTCTAACATAACGTCAAAATAAATTTCACTGTTAGATTGCATTAACTCCCCTATCCAGCAGAAAGCTGCAACCGCCGCGTTAGCTTTAAAGTCCCTGCCTCCATCTGGTAAATGCTCCACAGATGCACACACTTATTTTCTCCCAGTTATTATTTCTTATTCTTTTCTTGGCTATTTTTTCCCTCCGTCTCGCGGGGCAAAGAATATAGATGGTTCTCCATTTCAATGTAAGCTGGCAAGCCGAATCATCCACGGTCGTCTTGGCTTGTTTACACCACCCCCGTGCCCTCCCCCCGAAACAGCGGGGACTCGCAGGTAAAAACGCACAAGGCTAACAAGTTTGCCCCCTTTCGGCTACTGTATTCAAAAATGGCGATGCAACATGGCAGCCTCCAGTTGGGTGCCACATATGTATTATTAAACATCTAATTCTAAGCTACGAGAACGCTTTCATTTGGATGCGATTGTGATTAGACTTTGGTAAAAAAAAAAAGAAGTATTTATGAAAGCAATTTTTGATTTTTGCTAACAAAATACCAAAAAAAAAAACAAAAAAAAAATACACATTTAACTAAACCAATCTAAATAAATAAATATTCCACATTTGAGCATCATGCATTTGTTTTTAGCAACCAAGCCAGAAAAATTTTCTGATCTTTTATCATGAAATTAGGGCTGGACACTAGGTCAAAACTTGTATCACGATATATTTCTAAATTTGGGTCCTCTGAAAAACTGCCAAAAATGCCACAACAGATGCTGTAAAACTAAAAATTATTTTGCCAAGTCTATGAAACTCCTCCAGTATAAAACTTCAGAAATAAAATCTGTACAATAAATAAATGTTCACCCTTTATTTGTATTTAGCAAGGCTTAATCAGCCTTCAAACAAAGAAATTTGAAATCACCATCAAAGTTCAAATAAAACTTTTACCTTTCTCAATAATAAAAGCTTTAACTTTAAACTACAACAGGCTTATTATGCTATTATAGATTTAAACAAAAAGGTGCTTCAACTAATAAGTGCTCAGAATTGCTACAAAAAAAAAAAAGAGTGAGCAACAATTTGTGCTTCATCTTCTGACATATTCTGAGTGGAAATGCTTCAAATGCACTGTTGTCTGATCAGCAAAAAATAATAAAATAAAACTAAATTCTTCAGTCAATATTTTTTATTTTTTGTTTTTTAATTTTATTACCGTATTTTCCGCACTATAAAAGGCGCACCTAAAAGCTTTCAATTTTCTCAAAAACTGGACAGTGCGGCTTATAATCAGGTGCGCCTTATATATGGATCAATACTGAGCCGCTACTACGGAAAGCAGCCGCCGACTCCATTTTCTCCTGTAGAAGAAGTAGCGCGCGGTGCGTGCTGGGGCTTTATGACTGTGCGAAGCGTGCATTATCATTTGTGTGCGTGTAAAGACCCCAAAATGTCTCCTTTGAAGAGACACGCTTATAATGCAGATTTCAAACTCAAGGCTAACGTTTGATTTAAAGTAACGTATCAGACTGTTTCTTTTATGCGTTTGCTGAATGAGGAAAAGGTCCCCTCCACTACGTGATAAAAACGTCGCACTTCCTGTTATTTGTTAAAAGATAAACTGTCGCGAAAAAATACTACGTCAGTGACATTACCTCGGGAAAAATAATAAAACAGCTGTTTATTCATTTTGGAAGTGAACGGAGT
>JBAMHW010000015.1:13693210-13714410 GCA_037177495.1 Rhadinocentrus ornatus | reverse complement strand
CCCTTCCCCCCCCCCCCCCCCCCCCCCCCCCCCCCCCCCCCCCCTCCCCCCCCCCCCCCACTACATTACATTACAGACACGAGCACTTGTTTAAATGCAGTTTTATTCTGACGGATATAATTTTTTGGGTAAGAGAGAGTGAGTGTGTGAGAGAGTAAGCGTTGATTTTTAATGGCTGTTTTATATCTTTTCTATTGCAAACATTGCTTATAATGTAAAGCACTTTGTGCTTCTTATTTTTGGAAAGTGCTTTCTAAATAAAATTTGGTATAAAAAGATAACAGAAGATTTTTTCAGTTCTTTTCCAGTTACATAAAAGTTCTATTGTCACATAGCCATACTGGCTTAAAAGACGTTAAATTAATTAAGAACTTCAGGGTAATTATGTATTCAAGTAAAGCCACTTAAAGAGTTTGTATTTGTGGTCAATAAATAGATCACATGCAACTCACTATGTCAGCCATAAGTGGGTCATCTGGATTAGGTTCAGACATGAGGAGCTGAATGGAGGTGAGGACTGTGGAAATGTTTAGAGACGGCTTCCAGGCTCCCTAAAAAAAAAAAATTCAAAGCAAAAACTTATCTAAACATGTGGTGTGTCCTTACCCTTAATAGCAGAGAAAAAAACATAAAGAAATCAGTTGGGTGAAACATCAAGATTCTTTTTTGTGTTTGAAATCTCTTACAACCTTTGGTGGGAGTTTGAGAGCATCATGGCAGATACGTCCTGAGTTGTCAATGTTTGGGTGGTAGATTGGGGTCAAGAATCGGATTTTTGGAGGCTCAAATGGGTATCTAAGAGATAAAGTAAGTCAGCTAATCATGTTTTTAGTAAATGCTTTTAAATGGCAAATGGCTAAATGAGATGCAATGATATAAAAGTTTTAAAGAAAATGTACCTCTCTGGGATGTTGACTTCTAGGGAGAAGAGTCCACCTTCATATGGAGTTCCTGTTCCACCCACTATCTCTACAGGGGAAAGCAAACCAATATAAACAAAAATTAAAAGAGATAAAATGATTACTCATATATTAAGAATGAAAATTAACCACAAAGTTTTAGGTACTTAGTTCACACACATTAATACTTTCCTCATGATTCTCAAAAACCCTGATCCCAAATCTGTGACTTTGATGAAGTGATGGAAACAACTAAGTCTAAATCCAGTCTAGAACTGTTCAAGGATCTCTCTTGTCCCCAGCTAGCGGTAATACATAAACATGAACAAAAATAAAAACAGCATACTGTTGATAAAAAACAAAGTTATAGCTCTCTTAACAAAAATTGTTTATAAAAAAGTACTGATAAAATTGTTTCACAGACAAAGTAAAGTCTCATCAAATATTACTCTAGCATATTTTTTCTTCTCTTTACTCTAAGTTTTGCTAAATAAACCCATTAACTATGAATCTTTTCAAAAATGACCGGGAATTATACAATGGCTATGTGACACTACATTCTTACATAGATACAACTTAAAAACTCAATTATATTAATTTTCTTAAGATAATTTTCACTATAGACCATCATTACTTTAGACAGACTAAGGAGATTAATGAACTAGCTTTTACAATACCAATTTATGCACTCTTATTTTATTTCAGACTCACCTGAAAATTTTCTTCCACAAATGGGACTTGATGCAAACATTTAACTGTATGAATATTTGTTAGATAGATATTCAATTTTAAATTTATGCTCTTTGGTATAAGTTTCTTTAAACATGGAATTCTCAGTATCGGCAGGAGTTTTCAAGCAGAAATATTAATAGACAATGTAAAATCTGTATGTATAAGTCCTCCCTAAAAATAAAATCTGAGATATAAATGTGCATAAGAACTATGGCAAATTGCAAATTATTTAACAACAACAACAAAGTTGTCAGTACCTGTGCAATATATGTGTATAAAGGTACGATTCCAACGATCAGCTTTCATCTCCTCTTTTGATTTTCTGACAAGACATGACGGTGATTTGGTACTTACGTGCACGGAGCTCGTCAATCCGTTCTTCGGTCTGCCAACATGTTATTCCGGGAGGTGGCTCGGCGCTCAGCATCTGAAGCTCACGCTTCAAACGGGAAGCCTTCTGCATTCTGTAAAGCAGAGAATAAAGCAAACGGACGTTATTGCTGCTTTATTACTGACAGAAAATGATTGTCCGCACACTATTTCTGCTTACTTGGAGTCTTCAGCTTTATGTTTAAATAGTTATTCTACAGGTTACTTTGTTTAATGTTAGCTTGTTGCTACAAACCAACGGCTCTTTTGACATGCTCGTCTTTATGTTTAAAATAAGCTAGTACACCTTGTAGATCAAATGAGGAAATACACTTACATTAATTATTATTTGCTTGATTCTATGTTTAATCACTTGCGCTGTACTACCTGTTTTTCACTTTGAATCCGATGTCGAACCCTCGATATTCAGCTTTTTAGTTTTACAGAACTGCTCCTAGTTGTTTTGAATTTCCCTCTTCATCCGCAATCAGCGCCAGCTGCGCTTCTTCTTCGTGTCTTTCTTCTTCTATGGATTTAAACGTGGTTATTTAACTGGAGCACGATCGCCACCTACTGTTAAATTTCTAGGATTGTTTCTAATTAGTGAATGGACTGTAACATCTGTTATCAATTAAGGCGAAATACGCCTTTAACCATCTTCTACATTAACGACCATGGTATTGAAGATACATTAAGAAGTGATTTCGACATTTTGTTTACTTCCAGTGCTGGTAATTTAAATCCAAACTATTAAACTGTATTATAATTAAAGGTAAAACTTGGCATAATTTTGATTGAGCTTGGGATATAATATTTTTAAGGCATTTAATCATTTATAGCCTCTGGATTAAATTGCAAGAATATACCAAGTATTTATTATCCTCCTAGGTGGGTTAAAAAATGTCAAACTTATTTGACGCAGGTTTTATTTGAAAGACAAATACATCCTGAAAATAAAGTCAAAACAGCTGTTACAAATATACCTAGTTTTATTACACGATGTATTTCTGTGGCTCCCTTCCTGAGGTCAGGCCAAAAGTAGTAGCAGTTACAATGAAAGACTTTATCCACGGTGCTCTCTGCCAGAGGCTTTGCAGCAACATCACAGTGGTGTAGTCACTTTCCCACTGGTTATGAGTTCCTTCATTCGCTACTTTGCCATCTGTCATAATAAAAAAGTAAATAATCCAGACTTTTGAGGTGTGCTCATCCTCCAAATATAAATTTGCTAAGGATATTTCCGCTTTTTGCCAACAGTTTCTTCAAATTTGTTCTAGTTATTATTCTTTATAAAAACTTATTACAGTATGTGACTAGTTAGGTTGACTAAAGAAACATTTTACAAAAGTATCATCATTCTGTATTTTGGCATTTATGTTTCGCAAACAGATTTGAGTACTTCAATCGACTCAGAAATTTATAGTTCACCTGATGCATGTACTAATCCACCCTAGTGAGGTGGCCTTTAAGATCAGTGAGCAGTTTGACTGACTGCAGACCCAGACCCGGACCATGACCCAAATCCAGCACTGTCCCCCTGGTTGGATTCCGCACAACTGCACAGCATTTTCCTCAAGGACCTTGTTTCGAACTGTAAGAAGCTTGCTGACCAACCATCCGCCCACTGATCGTGTGGGGTTGCCCAACTACTTCCCAAGCTTTGCAGCCCACATCACTGGAGAAATATGAGACAAATCATGAGCAGTAATTTTTATGTAGATGGCTAAAAACTACTTCAATGTAGCTTCAACATAGCGCTTGTTATAATGATAGATGTATTAAAATGGATAAAACATTTCTTAAGACATTAAAAATCCTATATTTTAGAACATAAATGAGTACATATGAATTAGACAAAACAGTTTTCTTTTTTTTAAAATTTGGTTTAAAGTTTAAAATGTTTAATTGTAAATTTATAAAATTTAAAACCTTTTCACCTTGCATTTGTGCTACAGCCAGGTGGGTATTTGCCGAGGCCAAGAGCGGTTGTGTTCCCATGTTTTTATTTTCAGCACCGTTTTCTTGTGATAACGGGATAATTTATCCCATTATCTGGGGAGATAGAATTGTGTCTTTGGACTGTAGGAGGAAGCCAGGAGAACTTTATTTATAGCATTAGAAAATTATAATAGCTTTTCTTGAGTATGTTTTTGTGGTCCACTAGCAGGAATCAGGGACATGACTCCTTCACACTTCGGGTGCAGCAGTCTATCACTGAAGGAGCTCTACAGGGCTGTCAGCGTGGATGAGTGCTATCGCACCCCCCTCCCCCACTGGTGGGTTTAAGAGGCATCCCAGGACAGAGTTGCTCTGTAGTTCTGGTTGCTTCAGTACATTCAAGCCAGCAACAGATGCAAGCTGACATCAGATCTTGGAAAATCAATCACTGATCAATGCATCCGACTTTACTTCCATCAAGTCTGTCAAAGGCTTAAATCCATTACCCTATTGACTAGGTTAGGAAGTTGGGAGATGATAAAGGTTACTCAACGTTGGTTCCAAAACATTCCTGCAAATTCTCCAACTGTTTTACTATTTTGATGCGTCGCATTACAGCAAACTTCTTTCTCACCACTGTAGCAGCTGTAGTTTCTGGATAAGGAGTTTTGTTTTTCTCCCGCTTGTCTGAATAAACGTCTTACCTAAGTTTATTTTCTAGTGAAACCCTACCAAGCAGTTTGTTGCTGCTAATGCATTACTTCCTGGAGGCGGGGCATTTCTGAATAGTCGGCGCATGCGCTGCTTCGTCATTTATTTTTAACGCTCCCGAAACTTCAACCCACTCTTCTTGCTATTTCACTTTATTCCCTCCCATTTGAATTCTCATTTTATGTAGTGAATACACAAAAAAAGGGAAAATAACATTTACTATGTTACGTTTAATATATAACCCATGTATTCACATCTACACATATTAGAAAGCCGAGCCCGTCCACAATTAACACATAAAGACAAATACTTTCTTTGGATCTTAGGATCCCCTGTCGTTGCTTCCTCCAACGAGCATGTTTTACACACACCCCCCTGCGAGGATTATGTTTCTTTCGTTTTCATTTCCCGGAAGGGTCGAATGTGAAAATAGTACAGCTTTTATTTAATTAGGTAAAGTCTTCAATTTTAATTTAGAATTGAGTTTTGCCTAGTTGGACCTTTAAATTATTTCATGTAGTGGACGAACGGGACATCTTATGAGGAAATCATGCTGTGTTTTTGCTCCATCGAATAGTTAAGACATTTCCATGGCGAACACCTTCCCGTCACCTTCGATCAAGGTAAATTAAACTGCATGGGGGGGACAAAAGCGCAGGAATTGGAGCTTGTTTTTCCGAGCAAGATTAGAATCGAGAGCCAGTCAGAGGAGAAGGTGCAAATCTTGTTTATGCTGTTTTTAAGTCTCAGGGTACATTTGATCTGCATGGCTGCTTGGTACTGAAGTTTGTGTAGGCCTAAGCATCTGTTTGTGTGGATGTTTTGTAGCAAGAAAACGGAGCAAACAGTCCTTCTGTAATGCAAGGAATTCAGGTCAATCTTCCTCCAAGTGTGATTCACTCCCCGCCTAATCAAGCTCCATTGGTCAGTCTTCCAACTCAGGAAGACCTGTGGCATCTACCTGGACGCCTGAGTGAGTCAGATTCTCCTCTATGTGTTACACAATTTAGAGTCAGCACCCTTCAAAGCCATATGTGGTCAGTGTTGTTTGGTTTTGTGCATCTAAAAGGAATAAACCCATCTCTATGGGACAAAGAAGATGTTGCCCACTGGCTCTATTGGGCTCAGAAGGAGTACTCACTGCGGAAGCCAGAAAAGGGATGTTTTGAGATGAATGGCAGAGCCTTGTGCCTCCTTACCAAAGAAGACTTCAGACGCCGCTGCCCCAGCTCAGGTAGAGAGGAGTGTCAGTGCATTGAATCAGCATGCTGATGTTGCTTTGCCTGTGTTTTCTTGAGATCTTCTGGATTTTCTACAGGAGATGTTTTGTATGAGATCCTTCAGTGTGTGAAGCAGCCAAGAAGGAATGTCATCTGTGAGCCCCCTAATACATCTTCTTCTGTGGCAAGTGGGCACATTCGAGTTGAAGCCGGTTGCCAGATACCCTCTCACACTGTGCAAGAACCACAGTCTTTGACAGTTAGTGGCCCACCAGGTCAGTGAAAAGTGGATTTATGGAATTAGGATTTTTTTCCTAAGTTTTTATGGGGTTTTTCCCCCACAAATGACAACATGGCTAATTATCTCTCAATATTGAATGATTGAAATACGAGATAAATGCCCAAACTGTACAAATATAACATCCAATCAGGACCCGGGCAATGAATTATCTACATATAAATACACACACATGCAAATAGATAAATATTTTCAGCATGCAAACACACAAAATGTCATTGTACAGTTGATCCTTGAGTTACTGTATCAAAACAAATCCAAGGTAAAATATGGATCCAAATGACTACTGATCAGCATGTACGAACACACCAAGGCTTAGTTTATGCTTTCTGTTATGGTTTTTCTGTTTCTTTTGTGAATGCATCCATTAGCCTATTTCCTTACCTTCCTTAAACCTGCCTCAGCTTGATCATTGCCTGCCTATTCTCATTTTCTTCCATCCTTTTTATAATACCACTAAAGATTTTTTTAAAATCTTTTTTATTATTACTAATGGATTATTCTATGTACTGTGCTTTGTAAGAAGTATATTCATTACAACTCTTCACATCAAATAAATGTATTGGAGATAGAAGCACAGTATTTCCCTCTAACCAAAAAAACTAAACAAAGAAACGACAACAAAGCAACAGTAAAAGTGCCAGAATCATAAAACCGCACAAGTACTCTACAACCACCCACATTCCTTGTTTGTATGTACCATAAGAAAAGGTGCTTTCCATTGTAGGAAGTAGGGTGTGTGCCAATGGGTTGTGGCAACCAGAACAACTGATCTTACAAATCCAGAGTCCAATGTGTTGACTTTGTCCTGAGCCCTGCTTTCAAGATGTAAAATGGCTTCTTCATGTTAAATGTAACATTAATCTGTTCATTTTAAAAATTAAAACTGTGGTAACATTACTTTTGCTTTCTTTTTTAAGCATTTTACATTTCCTCATATTTCTGTCTTGCAGTATCACACACTGTCACCACCACAGTGTCAGCAGCTGTTGGAGCCACTGTGAGCAGCCCACCTGAGCCTGTGTCACCTTTAAAAGATCGCCCCATCATTCACCACTACACTGTTCCACTCACACATAAAAGTATGTACAAATGGAAACTTACCAGAAATACAGCAATATTTTGCTCTGCATTTCTAATTATAAGAATGAGAATGCATTTTCTGTCCATCTTTTTTCTCACATTTGTTTTTTTGTTTCTTTCTGTGTCTGCTAATAAATCAACAGTTGTATCTACACTTCCACACAAGCAAGTTCAGGCTCCTCCCCTTACAGAGAACTTCCTCCAGGAGCCTCTAAACCTGTCCAGTCGAGAGAAGCCAAGGAGTCCACTTCACAAAGCCAATGGTCGCATTCCAGGTATTGTTTTATTCATTTGTTGAGAACTACTGACACACACAAAAAGCACCAAATGCCTTTCATTACAGAAAAACTGCATAGAAATGCCAAAAAACTGAATATCATTTTTACAACAAAGTCAGCAGAAAAACTCACATATACCAGTCCTTAAATGTCAGGAACCAAAGTTCTGGTGGTTGATGTTTTCACACATTCTTGTAAAAGTAGACTGACTACCTATGAATGAACAAAATCCACTTTTTTCTTTCACTCAAAAACTAACAATTTCTTTCTGACATTCAAATATCAGATATAGACAGAATTATTTGCATCTTCTGGACTTCTGTTACATAGTTCATTCATATTTTACTGTTATACTTCTTTAGCTGTTATATAAACTAACAGTACAGTAGACAAATAGTCCGATCTTGAGTTATATAAGTGATAAATGATATAAAAGTAATATTTGCAATGCAGTTGCTTTAATTAAGGAACTATGAAACCAAATAACTAATGATTGTAGAATCAAAATATGTGTTACTGCTGTTTTAATCACGGCCAGAATGCAGACTGCTATGGGACTATGTGTATCAGCTGCTGTGCGACGACCAGTACCAAGACTACATTCGATGGGAAGACACAGACCACCTGGTGTTCAGGGTGGTTGACCCCAATGGATTGGCACGTCTGTGGGGTAACCACAAGGTGAGTTGCCTACTTTTGTGTTTCATCCAACAGGAAATATAACACACATGAAGACAGTTATTTAGCATAAGCAGGGCACATGGGAGTAAAATCATGCTTTGCCTGGCCCCTGATGGTGTCAAAATTCTTCTGACAGAACCGGGACAATATGACCTATGAGAAAATGTCCCGCGCCTTGCGTCATTACTACAAGCTCAACATTATCAAAAAAGAGCGAGGACAAAAACTCCTCTTCAGGTCTTTGTCCATTTTTTCTTTTTCATTCACTTTTTGTCTCCCCAGAAAAGCAAGCAGCATTATCATTACTGCCTCTCCTTTGACTCCCCCCTCAGGTTTCTGAAACTCCCACAGGGCATCAGGAAACAGCATACTGATGCTGCTCCGTCCCCTGGGCGCACTCCACCTCAGGATGGGGACTTTCAAGACAACAGTCCAATACATGAATTCATTGATGATCATTTTGAGGTTTCACCAGATCGGGCTTCTCCACAGCCGCCTTCAGCTGGTGCTGAAAAGAGATAAAAAAAAAAAAATTAAAAAGGGGATGAAAGTACAACATTACTAAATCTCGTCTCAATTGCAGCTTAATTTTATTTGTTTTTTTTTTTGTCTTTGCTGTTAATGACTATAAATGTGATCTGGATTAACACTAACATTAAGGGACAAAAAAACTTGTGGTACAAAATAATATCAATATTTAGCTAACAATCATCAGAACTTAAATTTCTCAGGCTTGCTCAACACAACTGCAGCACATTTCATATACAGTCTTGCAGGTGGGTGGTGGATATGATATGGGTCATTCAGTTTTCATTGCAAGATGTAGCAGCGGTAATGGTTTTCACGCATAAATGTTTATTTAAATGTCAATTTTTTACTAAAGATTATGTTTTTTTCATGCTTTGTGAAATGAATATTTTATTTGGTACAAAAGGAAACTGGGTGTCTGTGCATTCTTTCACACAAACAAAGCAAACGTAACACGTAAAAAAAGGCAACGTAAAATCAAGCAGCATGGCGATTCAAAGTGACAAAAACAATATAATTATTTTTTAAAAGGCATCCAGCAACATAAAACCAGTCACATCGCCAGCAGGGGGTGCTGTGGTTGCACACTGATTTCACTGTTGACTGGCTGCTTTTTATTTCATTCAAACTTTCCTCGACTGTCTATAAATCATCTCATACACTGGAATTTAGATTGATATAAGAAAATCACTTCCATTGTTTTTTGTAAAGTAAAGAAATAAAGTTAAATTAGACAATGAATCCAATTATGATTTTGATATTTTCATGATCATTTTTTCCTTAAATGAATAACAAAAGTAAATTTCTTTAAAGCTGATGTTTAAAATCCAAGAAATCCAATAATTTATTTGCCATCCTTTCCATGTAACTACAGTTCTGTGTAACTACGTAACAGTCTGAAGAACCTAAAATGCTTTATGAGATGGACAAAAAGCCATTGAGACTGCCGTGTCACATGGGCGTGACAAATAAGATGTGTCAAATTGTGATGTACTTAAAAACACTGGTTGAGCAATAGTCAGCCATTTTTCACTGCGTGCATCATCTTTGTCTGGCAAAACTTTACTTTCCTGACTTAAGAGTTTTGCCAGAGTACTAATATTTTACCCAAATAAAAAAGAATCAACGGATCTTTGAAACAATTTAGAAAATGGTCCCCAGCATTTCTAACTGTCACAACCATGAATTTCCCAGAGACATTTCTTTCTCTGGCTCTGGATTTCTTTCCACCTACCAGCTGGGGGTTGCCCTGTGTTTTCTCAAGTATGCACCCTGGATATTTCGCTCAGCACCCTGCATCCTCGGTTCATCTGCTGGATCTCTGATAGCAGCTGCTGTGGTCTGTGAAATGAACCTCAGTAAGTGACCATATATTGTGTGTTATAGACTTTGGTTGTATGTTTAAATAACTTTTGACTCAACGTCGTCTTATCTTACAGTTACCATACGAAATGAGCTGCTTCTTTTTGCCAAACAAGTGATGGGTTTCAGACTTGGACCATTTCACCCCTCAGTCGACATTTTTGAGTGGTTAAAGTTTGTTTTACATAAATATCTTCCTTCTGATGCACACTGTGTGGCTAATGGTCGCCTTGGTGTTGCAATGACCCGCCTATCTGATGGGAAGCACTTCATTATGTCTGAGTTCCAGTCCAAAGAAGATGTAATACAGGTAAGTAAGCACTGCACCTCATAACTGTTAGGAGCTTTTTATTATATCAGGTATCTTTATTGCCAAACCAAACTGTTAAATATTCAATGCTGACACAAATCTGTGGATTATTTTATTAATAAATGAATAGAAACTACAATCAGTGCAAAATAGTTCTAAATAGGTTTAGCCTAATCTTCCTAAAATGGTAAAAATCCTGCATTTATATGAATGAAGTTGTCACAGGAATTTTATAACGTGATAATATCAGTCACCATGAACACTTTTTCTCTGTGAGCACTTTATGTTGTTACACTTATGGGACTATTGCTGTAAATATCCCACAATAATACTTATAATACTCACAAACCTTTAGTTACATTGCCAATGCAGGAAATTTACTTGTAACAAAGTACTTTTAGAGACTGGTTTTTGTACTTCCGCTAAAGTAGTTCTCCCACACGGTGTGTATGTGAGAATCCTGACATGCTTTTTAGCAGTCTTATAATGCTTGTCTGTTGTCCACAGGCCCTGCTGTGTAGCTGCTTTGTGCCTGGACACAGCAGGTTTTGTCCTCCAACCTTCAAGGGAGTAGTGAGTAGCTGTTTGCTTGTCCTCTCACAAAATCACTTCAGGCATATTGTTAGCACAATTTAGCTATGTTTGTAATCCTGTCTGACAGCATTACATAGACGGTGGTTTGAGCGGCATACAGCCAACACTGCCCGATGGAGCCAGTCGCACACTTACTGTATGCCCATTCTCAGGAGATGCTGACATCTGCCCGTCTGACCCACCTTGTATAATGGAAATGGTAGTGAGTGGGGTCAATCTCAAGTTAAACATTGCAAACAGCTTCAGGATCCTCAATGGCCTTTACCCTGTGGCTTTGGAGGTAAGATCCCTGTTGTACTCTCATCTGGTTTCTCACTTTACTGTCTTTATCTTGTATATCATTGACCATTGGTAAATCACTGTGAATTAGCAAGACTGTCTAAAACTTACATTGGATTTTTTTTTCTTTCTCTCGGTAGACTCTTGAGCAAGCCTTTCACAGTGGCTACAAAGATGCTAATGTTTTCCTTCTTAGTAATGGTGGGTAAAATGAAGAATTAAAGTTTTAGGTGTGTTCACATTTCATCTGACCTAAATTTCTCTTCCATGTCCCTCCCTCTCTTCAGATCTGATCCCATCTGTGGTAACTACCAAATTGTTCCAAAGCTCACTATGCAATGACCAAACTAATGTGCATATGCATCTGGAGGACACAAAAGTAGAAGAGGAGATGAAGGTGGAAAAGGAGACTACACTTACATCTTTTGCAGAGTACAGATCCAGGCAGACGGTCAACTCCACTGACTCAGAACCTGCAAAAGATCATCTTCTTCATTTTGATGTGGTGCAGAGTGGTAAGAATGCACACACAAAATTGATTATAAACATTTATGCTTTTCTATTTACTATGTCTGCTATATCTATATTTCAGTTCATATGGTCAATGTGATAACTTATCTGAGCATGTATGGTATATCAGCCAGAATCTTGTCCAACTTGCTCCTACCCCTCGTTGTGTTGTTTTCGGCCCTACTCCACAGTAAGCAAAGGTAAACAAAAACTAAACATTACTTTCAGATCAACAGCATAGATGACACATTTGTGTACTTATAATTTTCTTCTGTCTAGCCAACAGAAATACAAAAAAAAAAAACTAAGTAAAAAAAAAAGAAAAAAAAATCAAGCCATTTTTATTTTTAATCTTACTTTTTATTTGGGTAATCTATTTTTTTATTTTTCTGTGATGTTACCACAATCATACCTAATAGTTTAAACCTATTGACTGTTTTCTGATAAGAAAATTGTCATATTGATACAAATTATTTAACATTTCATTTTAAACTTATCTAATAACTTAAGCACTTCATGGGAATTAGGACCCAAAGTCACATATTTTATGGTTTGAGATTTGAGTTGGCACATGTTGCTTTCCTCCTTGGAACTTGAAAAGGTAATGACAATAGAAAAGCACTAGGAGTCACAATTGAGCAGCAGCAACTCAGACAAAAGAAAGGAAAGGAAAACCTAATATGGAACTAATAAAAGTTGTAGGTTTCTCTGTTTCTATAGACTTTAATCTTGTTTTTTTATTAAATCATTTTAACTAAGTAAAATGTTGAGTACTCTGAAAAATGAGAGGGAGACATGAAGCATGCAGAGTTAGGCTGCATGTTCCTGTAAATATTTTACCCATAATATTACCCCCCTCCATGTAAAACATGCTATGCTGCAAATAATGTTTGATAATTGTGTGTTGTTTATAGCTTCAAATTCATAAACTGATTCTTTCCTCAAGATTAGAGATGCTGTTCAGGGAGATGCCTGACGTAATTTTGTGGACTTGGCTTTGCCTGAAAAGTTGCAGCCTTTTTTTCCTCAGCATTGTCATCTATACCCTAAAGAAGAACATATCAGACAGGTAAAATATTCTTAATTATTACACTAGAATTTATGTTTATTTGTGTAAGGATGAAAATTTGCCTAATAATAAGACCTGCCTCCATACTTATATCATTTAACTCCTGTTTGGACTAAAGCTGACCGAACCTTCTTTGTATTTTAGGGTTATGAATCTCATCCTGCTGTTGCAGTGGCTCAAGGTTTAACCACAAAACGAAGTTTTTTCAGAGGGAGAAGGATTCATCACAAAGAGCTCGCCAAGATGACTATTTATTATAATATTGTAATATTTGCATGACTTACAACATATGTTTATTCAGATAACCCCTATTAGAACCAGCTTAAATAATTCTTGATGTTTTAAAATTGTTCAATGCATTTTATGTTACAATTTCTGTAAATTCATACATTTAAACTACAGTATGTAATAGTGCATGCATCTAAGCAAGACTAGATCCAGTAGTGTTTGTTTTTTGTTTTTTAACAATTGTCATTTAACAGGACATATAGAAAAAGTCAGAATTGCTAGTTTGGTTAACTGCATAGTTAAGAGTAAATATCACAAACCAAACCAATCCAAATGGATTACAACCACAATTGTAAAGAAAGCTGGGACACTGTGTAAATGTTAATAACACAATGCAATAATTTATAAATCGCACAAAACAATGTTTTATTTGCAATAGAGCAAAGATAATATTTTGGATGCTGAAAGTGAGAAAAATGTTTGCTCATCATAAATTTGAACATAAAAATATGTTGCAAAAAAGTTGGTATCGGTGGTTGGAGACAGCAGTAGGTTTGAAAGTAAGTGGTACTAAAATTAAACAGATGGAGAAACATATTGCATTTAATAAGGTTAATTGGCAACAAGCCATAAACATGATGGAAATAAAAAGAGCACCTTAGACAGGTAGAGTCTCTCACAAGTATAGAAGTAAAGATTGGGATAAGAAAAGTATCAAGAAATTTTGCCACTGTGAGGAACCTTAAAATAAATAAAGATTTTGAGTTACATTACAATATATGATATTATCAAAGGATTGTAAAAATCAGAAGAAATCTCTGCATGCAGTAGACATGGCTGAAAATATGCATTGATTGCTCATTGTGTTTCAGTCCTCAGACAGCAATTTATTAAAAACAGGCATGATTTTATCTTAGGATATCACTGTATAGGCTCGACCCTTCCAAAAGGTACTTACATGCACACCAGTTTCAAGCTGAACTTAAAGCTTGACATGGCCATTTGATTAGACCACTGTGTTTGTCTCAACATATGTATCTGCTGGGGAGGGTTATTGTGTTATTGATTGAAGTGCGTCTAATACCTACAACTCTGGACTGTGAAGAAAAAAAAAATGTTCATCTCATTCTGCTTTCTAACTTCTTTCTCTATAAGAGAAATTTATTTAGGTATAGCTAAACTTACTGCATTAATGTTGTCTTTTAAAGAAGACCTGTTGGTTACTGCCATCTAACATACATGAGCCAATATGTCCAATGAAATAAAAATTCCCACCTAACATTTTTTATGCATCCTAAATTATTTTGTGAATAGAATATTCTGATTTGATAAACACTTTTCACAGCACCACAATACCAATGTTTTTGGAATTGTGGTTGCCTGATCTGATGTGCAGTCTTATAATTCCTTTCACGTGAGGCCCAATGACCATGTTAACATCATCATTGCTTGATTTCCAGTATTTCAATCCGATATATATGATATGATATATATATATATATTATGTGTGTGTGTGTGTGCATATATATGACTTCTGACAAAGGTACAGGTGTGTGGTGCTCATCAGTCCACTTGTGTGAAAAATTATTTTCATGCAGCCCTCCATTTATTTAAAAAGTATTAACTATCCAGTTGAACATTCCTGGCAGAAACACTGAGTAATCTTAGTCAAATTTTTAACTGGAGCTCTAGGATTTTTATCTGAAGTGTTTCTTGTGAAAGAGAAAATTGACATATGTTCCTCTGATGTACTACTTTAACAATGCACTCTTTCACTTATCATCTTTTATTATATGCCCTTTCCCTCACTATGGCCTCAGTGACCTTTTTGTATGCCCTCATTTTTCTTAGATGTAGCTCTAGGAAATTATTACTAATACAGTGTTTGTTTCATTGCATTTGATTATGTTGTTTGAGCAAAAATCTTTGGCTTCACTGTAATTTATTATAACCAGAAAAACAGTGATGTTGTAACCCTTTTATGTGACTGCAAATGAATAAAATATGATGCTTTAAAATATGTCTGATTTGATATCTAAAATGCTTTTCTGGTGTTTTGTGGTATTACTGTTGACAGCTGTTCAACTCACAAAGTCAGAAACATGTTGATGTCATTTAAAGCCATATTCTGTTCCCATCTTATAATCCTACTAAACACATCTGTATCTCTGCAGTTTTTACCTTCACTTTAAAGGGTAAGTAACTTTCCCTAAAGATAATCAGTATATCCTCTGGATAGACAGGAAAGGTGATCCAAAAGAGTAAAAACCATCCATGTAGTTAGACAAATGTGGTTTCTATTTTAGCAAATTGGCTCCCAATAGAACATAAACAACAGATCAGATGTTGAATCTGGGACATTTTATTATCTCATGGAAAACGTGAGCATGTTTCTAATGGTAGCACCGCATCTCAAAACAGTGTGATGTTTAGCAACTTGCAGCTTCCCCTTTTCTTTAAACAACTGTCTGGATATGTCTGGTAAGTGAGGAGACCAGTTGCTGGTGTTTTCAGAGAGAAACGTTGTACCATTCTGGTCTGATGCAAGATTCTAGCAGCTCAACAGTCATGGGCATTTGTTGCCAGATTTTTATTTATTTATTTATTTTTGATGCACCAAGTGTTTTCTGTTGGTGAAAGATTTGAACTGCAGGCAGGTCAGTTCAGCACCTGGACTCTTCTGCAAATCCATGCTGGTGTGATGGATGCAGTATGTGTTTAAGTAATGTCTTGGTTAAATATGTAAGGAGAAGCGTTGTCTGAATGGGAGCAGATGTTGCTTTAAAAAGTACTTTTCAGCATTGATGGCACCTTAGATGTGTAAGCTATCCAGACCATAGACACTGATACACCCCTATTACATCAGAGATGCAGGTTTTTTAACTGTCCATTTTTAAAAAGATGGATTGTCCATTTCCACTTTAGTCCACAGGACATGGTGTCCATGGTTTCCAATATGCATTTAAAATGTTTGATTCTAACCACAGAACAGTTCTCCACTTTGCCTCTATCATTTTAAATTAGCTTTGGTCCAGGGAAGACGTAGAATTTCCGGATCTTGTTTATAATATAGCTTCTTCTTTACACATTAGAGCTGTTCCCACCTTCATTTGTGGACTGTTCCTGAGTACATAGTAATTTCCAGAAGAGAATCACTCCTATTTTTAATTCAGTGCCACCCGAGGGCCTGAAGATCATAAGCATCCAGTTTTGCCTTTGGACCTTGTTCCTTTGTGAACAAAGATTCCTCCTGATTCTCTGAATCTGTTGATGATATTATACACTATAGATGGTGTAAACTTCAAATTCACAATTTTACATTGGTGAACATTTTTCTTAAATTGTTCCACAATTTTTAGTTTCTTGCAAGTTGGTGAACCTCTTTCCCTCTTTATATTTGAGAGACTCTGCCCCATCGCATAAACCCCATCGAATAAAATTCTTGATCCAGGCAGTCTAAGATGTGCTGCCTAGTGTATCTAACCTCTTTACCTGGGGGAAGGTAGAGACACCAGCTTGTCCCCTCTGCCAGAAAAGAGGAACCTTGCAGCACATCCTCAGCTGCTGCCCGACAGCCCTGGGTGAAGGGCACTACCGCTGGAGACATGACCAAGTTCTGAAGGCCGTAGTGAATGCTCTCTGCAGTGGAATCAGCTGCAGCAAGAGCCTTCACCCAGGTAGGAACTCCGTCACTTTTGTCAGAGCTGGGGAGAAGCCTGCAGCGGCTCCCCGAAATACATTCCCAGGTCTGTTGGCGATGGTGCGTGACTGGGCGCTTAAAGGTAGCTGAATTTCCCAGAAGTGGTCGACAAGACAACAGCAACGCCAGACATTGTCCTCACCTCAGCAGCAATCAAGCAGGTAATTCACTTGGAGCTCACTGTGCCGTGGGAGGACCTGATGGAGAAGGCCCATGAGAAAAAGAGGGCAAAGTACTTGGAGCTAGTGGAGGAGTGCCGGAACAATGGTTGGCGGGCATGATGCCAACCCATCGAAGTGGGATGCCGAGGATTTGTGGACCAATCCCTCTGTAGAGCCTACAAAATGCTGGGCATTCCAGGAGCCAGTCACCGAAGGGCTGTTAAGTTGGCCACCAACACAGCAGAAGTGGGGTCAAGGTGGTTGTGGATCAAGAGGGGAGAGGCGTAGTAAATAGGATAGCGCTACCTGGACACAAGCTGGGGCCTGATCAGCCCTGGCTGGGTCGCCTGGAGGAGAGGGTCTGATAGTTGAAAGACCCGAAACCCCCTGTGATCCCAGGTTACTTCACTGATGATGTGTCCAGGGGCACCATAAGGTGTATCTAAAACTGTTGAGCAATCCAACACCTCATTAAATTCAAATTTCAAACACTATACAATTATTTGCAGACCACTGATTAAAGTCTTCAAGCCATAGGCATCATCACAGAAAAAGCTCTCTTGTTTGTGAATCCTTTGAGTGCTGAGAATGTTCTTGTCTTGCATGTTGTAAAGATTTGTTTCTTAAACATAAATGATAAAGCCATCATTCACCAAGGTTGTCTTCCATGAACTTCTATATTGCTGAGCTCACCACATTCTCAAACCTCCAATGCATCATCAAAATGTTGTAATCGGGGCAGTTTAGGACCAATAATGAGATTGAAAAAATGGTCAAAAGTTATGTTAATTAGCAATTCCACCTGTGATTTATTAGAAAAGTAGTGCTTGAGAATTTATTTAAAAACTGATGCTCAGAGGGCATATTTCACCTCCTACAGTGCACATCCTTAAACACGGAATCGTAAGTGATTTCAGTACCAAATTTGCAAAAGTCCAAAAAGGAAAGCTCATAATCTCTGATCACTCAGATGACTTTGCATCACAATAGCTGACAATAGCTAATACCTTAGTCATCAACTTAAATTCTGAGTTATATTCATTACTTTACTGTAAAAAGGATCCTTATTTCGAGTTTTCAAGTGTCTAAATATTTAAAAATTTACTGCACAAGTTTCTTTGTGTATTTTGTGGATCTCAAATGCATAAATAGATATAGTATAGTAATAAAGGAATTGATAGTGACAACACATCTTGACTGCACTGAAAGAATTTATACAACAGCTAAAAAATATTTAATATTTTCCACACTAAAAAAAACTCCTGATATTGCTACATTTGCTTTGATGGTCTGATACCAAACAGTGAACAGTTACATATTAAAGATTAATTGTAGTTAATTTGTTAACTAAAAACTAACTACAAACTCCAACGCAAGACCAAGACTGAGCCCAAGATTAAGGCAATTGCATACATTTATTAGGTTATAAATTGCCAAAAATTGCACTGGATTGTGGCTGTAATCACATGTTAGGTAACAGACCTCTTCTTAAAACAAGGCCCTCTGTGGACAATTAAAAAAACACTAAGTTACTCTTGCTCTTGTTATTACTTTCCATTCGCAGTGGAGCAAATGGAAATTAATTCATGGGCAATAAAAAACTGACTTTCTGGAAATAATGTTTTGGACTGTTTTGTAATAAACCCACATGATAATCAATTTATCACAAGACTGAAGCAGAAATAGGATGCAATTAACTGGAAACTTAATGTGCAGAAGATAAAAAAAAACAAAACAGCCTTTAAAAAGTTACTTTTTTTTTCCAAGCTGGAAGATTAGCTTAAATGCGTTGTATAAGGTTTTTGCATCAGTTTTGTTTGTTTCCAGCTGTTTGGAAAGTCCAGATGTTTGTTTCTTTAGCATTGTCCAACAGTAAAACATGATTGCTTTGTTTTTATGTGATACAAAAGTGTGTAGATAGCCTTGATCCAGGGATGTGTCTCTTTTAAATGTCTACCTCAAAACTACACCACATATCCATTTGATCAGCTAATCCACCTTTAACACTCATGTCTGAGCAGCATGTGTTGGCACAGAGCTAGAGCGGATGATTTTGATCACTGCATTCCATTTCCTCTCTAATACTGATGGCCTATTACCTGCAGGGAAATCCTCTTATATAATGAATGTTGATGGATCATACGGATAACACAAACATCTGCTACTGTTCATCCACTGATCCAGCAGCTGGCTTTATAATGACAGGGCAGAGACAGGCGATGGTATCTGTGTAAGTGAAACATGCAGGGGTTCAAAAGTTGATGAAAAAACATGCAACGGAAGCTCTCTTCTATTCTATTTTCCTCTACTCTCTTTTGGGAAAATGACTGATGTAAGTAGAATTATGACACAAACTGCTACTTATCTCTTTGGTGGCTACAGTATACCCTAAAAAGCTCATGACATGTTTTCATCATCCTCATGACCTAAATGAAGATCTTAAATAGCAAGGGTTCATGTCATTTCATTTTCACTAGTTTGAGTCAGTTAATTTTCTTTTTTTAATTTTTCTTAAAGACAGGTTATGAAAATAAAATATAGCAGAAGAACGGAAGAGAGACTGTTGTGTAAGTTTCTGTGAATTCAATTAAGAACTCTGAAAAACAAGCTCTATTTGAATGCAGTCTATTTAAAATACTTTCATAACATACAAATGGAGAAAACATGGATATCTTAAAGATTCCATAATCCAAGTCTCATAGACTTCTTTCTTCCAACAGAAGATTGGTGTTTCTGAGGTGTTATGGGTAAATAAAGCACTACATGCTTGCCACTTTGCTCTCAGTGCAGTAGTTATGGGTAAGTCTTCAGTAGTGAACTAGTAACTATGTCATAATGAAATGTAGCCTTAAAAAGTTTAAATTAAAGTGGATATGGGAAGAAATTAGGTCACTGAAATGACAAGTCATGATGGCAGGAATAGAAGTTTTTTAGTCAGTTTATGTCTAGGTTCTATTCAGCCTTATTTAAAAATGATTTTAGAGATAACTTTAAAGGTCAAATGCTAACAGTTTAGATTTGTCTTAACCTTTTCTATCTCTATGTTATCAGGTCAAAGTCGGAACTAGTTATTGACCACCAGATTCCAAAAAAATAAAAATGAATAAATCTCACTTGCACTGGAATACCAGAAGAAAATGGAAAAGGGGCAGTGGAAAAGTTGTATAGTGTACATATAACAATTTTAAGAAAATAATAAATAGAAAACAAAAAACACTTTCCATGCTTTTGTGTAAATTTGGTCTCAAATGCTTAAGAGGAATGTCATGACAGAAGGGGCTAATCTTTTGACTAGTAGTAGATTGCTAATTTGAGACTCATTCAATGCTTTTGTATCGCCCTCACACTCAAAGTTGTGACTTTTCTACTCCATTCTCATCCACAGGTTACAGTTAGAATTGATGCATGTGATTGGGTCATAAAAAATACAACTGGGAAAAAAAAACTTTCATTGTCATAGCTTACATGTTCTACCATTAGTTTTTACATATCATTTGTCCTTCCTATTCATGAATAGATGCTATTTGTACAATTAAATTTTTTTCCTTTAGCCCAGCATTTATGCAGATTGGATGAGGTCTGCATTGCTAATCTTTTTCCCATTAAACTTTAAAATCAACATGTAAGCATTGACACTGTAAATGTGTTAGCAAGCAGTTAATTATCACCGTTGTGTATATTTTTGCCATGTACAGGAGCCCACCACATCAATATGTGGTTCCAGAGATTAAAGATCTAGAAAATTCTTAGGCCATGCTCAGGACATGCTATATGTGAGTGTTACTCACTCAGCCTTAAGGGTGGGTAATCTACTGAACCTGAAAAGGACATTTTAGATTAACTCAGTTTAACTCAATCAAGCAGATGTTTCACCAGGGTGTGTTTACATATTTTCATAAGAGTTAACTTGTGTTTATGTGATGTGTGTCTTCTAAGAGTCCTTCTACTTTTAGAAAGACTGAGTACAAAATGCAGTACAATATTTTATTTTTTTTCTATTTAGTCTTTTCTTCTGCCTCCTTCAGCTTCTTCCACATCATCTCTAGTTTTATTGAATCTCATTAACTTAATTAAGTTACATTCCTAAATGTGAAATCAAAAAAGTATGTCTTATCTAAGCTGATAAGTTTAAGAAAATGTGTCTAATGTTTAATAAACTGGCAGGGCTCCATTTCTCGGCCCTGCGATGGACTGGTGACCTGTCCAGGGTGTACCCTGCCTTCACCTGAAACACTGCTGGGATAGGCTCC
>JBAMHW010000015.1:13673472-13693110 GCA_037177495.1 Rhadinocentrus ornatus | reverse complement strand
AAACACTGCTGGGATAGGCTCCAGCTCACCCCGCGACCCCTAATGGGAACAAGCGGTACAGAAAATGACTGACTGGCTCCATTTCTCTTCATTCTGTCCAATCTTTATCATCCTCATCTCTCTTTTCTCTTGGCAACATATAGTATTATTTCTAGAACAGATGGAAACATAAATTTCAGTGTTGTGAAGTATAACATTTAAAGTTTCCCATAAAAAATTAGGAAAGGATCAGGAAAGGGTTGAGCGAAAAAGAAAAGTAATCATTTTCAGAAAAGATTATAACAAAAGTAAATATGTCAGTAACAGCTTAATCAAGTCAAATAGCATTAAAAAGCTTCTTAACCCCAGTAGTTCTTTTCAACCAGGTTTAAACAGTAGAAGACCTAGCAAGGTTAAGTCTGAGTATCTAACAGAGGATATAACCAGTGTTTCATTGAGAGATTGTGCAACTACTACTACTAATTTCTTAGCTCTCATCATGCAAGATCACAAACCACGAGTTACACATTTTGTCTATTATTGGAAAACTTGAGTTGTCTAATAAAAGAAATAAAGTGGGGTCCATGGGAAATTATGAATTATTTTATTTCGCTAAAGTCTTTACTACCTTACTTCAGAATAAAAATACCACAGTGCATTCCCACTGAAAATGCATTAATCTGCTGACTATGCCATTATTATCAAAAAGTGTTAGAGCAAAATAGTGCAGATGAGAAGCTAATAAAATTTTGTTTTAATCACAACTTATACAGATATTATCTTGTAGGATAAGAACTTATCAAAAAAAAAATCTACTTCAGCCTGTTTTGCTCTTGTTTGTGAAATTTGAATAACTTGAGTGAGTGATAAATGCGTCCCATGACTGACTGCAATGAAACCCAGTTTTGTTCTGAACTGGTCTCACAAGAGGGGAGTTTAAGACCTGCAAAATTTTTATTCAACTACCGCTTCCACGTTGTCTTCTTATGACCAGCAGATAAGGTGTAAATCTCATCCAGTGCACAGTCGAGATGATTGTATCAAGGCTTGACTTTCTTTTAACCTTATTTACACAGAGTAGGAAGTTCACTAAGTGGCATTTATTTTCTCAGAACTTCCTCCTTCCCACCCACAATGGTTCAACCACAGTCATATTTGCCTCAAATGACCTTAAAGAGCTTTAGAGGCTGAGAGCTTTTAGCAAGAACTGTTTCTTTTTTCTTCTTATCTCTCAACTTGCAGATTTATTTAGCCAGTTCTGGAACAGTTCATGTAACTTGCCAGTTAAAAGACTCCTCTTTTTGAATAAAAATATAAAACTATATGTGGATGAAAATATAAACTATAATGTTGTACAAAGGATGCCATCAGCAATTGACAACTTACTTGAATGTAACTATTGAAATCTGTAATGAAAAAAACAAAAATGTATTAAGCTGCTTAGAGCACTGGGGTCAAGTATGGAAGTCTTCAAGGACTGGATTGAGGCAAACTATTAAAAAAAAAAAAATACAGATCAACAAAATTCCCTGTAAGAAAAATGCACTCTATAAACAATTCATAAAACAGGAAACTAAATATGCTGAAAATAAATATAAAAAATATAAAAATAAGCTAATATCATACGGGCATGTTGGAAGGAACACTATACCAAAATACATAATAAATAAATAATAATAGAAACAATGTTAAAGGAATAAAAGGATATATTAAATGGCATTTTAAAAAATGGATCTCAGTCACAAAGGTACCCTCCATGTTTTTATGGAGGAAACAATTAAAAAGATAATATTAATGATTTGGTCAATAGCTTCAATAGGGTTTCTTTAAATGTTGGACCAAACTTGGCAGAGCAAATCCACGATCCATCTCTGTCTTTATTTGCTGTTTGAGTATTTTGAACATTTCATTAATCAAACTTGCACATAAATCTGAATAACCTAATATTAAAAGAGTAGAACTATTGTCTAAAAATGGAACAAATAGGGATTTTATTTGTACCTTTTTAGATGACAGTATGAAGTTGCATCTTAATTTGTTCTATTTAAAAAAAAACTTAGAATATTTTTTGGACAATAATCTAATTTGTAAAATGGAAATTATTGATAGCTGCGAATGGTAGGCCCAGTATGTGAACTTGAATTGTAAGCCTTAAGATCTTAAGCTAGATGTTATGTATTTTTACTAATGACAAGATGACCAGTTAAAGTTTTATATTTTTTTAAAAATTTTGTTTATTTTGGTTTTCTTTAGTTTCAGTTTTTGTAGTCGGGTTCTGCTCATTTGAGTTTAGTTTTCATTATAGTCGATGTCAAATGTTTAAATTTAATTTAGATTTTAAATATCTTGCACCACAAAGAAGTGAAAACAATTAAAACCCAGTTATTTTAATTAGCCTGGTTTCATCAACCCCGGCATCATATGTATAATATTGTGGTGGAAAAATAACTTCTGACAAAGATCCAGATGAAAAAAATGTTGAATAAAAGTCGTGCATGAGGAGTCATGTAGTTACCAGCACATCTGAAGAGTTGAACAGGTTTTACTACAAAATTAAATGTCCACAATAATTTTTGCATTTTACAAAAATACCTTGACATCTTGCCTTTATTCCATACAGTACTGTCTAATTTTGCCTGACTTTCTTTTCCACGTTTTTTCCCCCAAATTAAGCCACCATTTCTTTTTCCATTTATAGCTGTGCTGCATCTGTGAAACACACCAACTTAGTATAAAGAGGAAATCATTCAAAACTGTATAAAATGCAAAAATAAATCAAACATTCTTGTGTCTTTAAGTTCTTTATTGTTCAAGCTCTGTGTTCACAGTATAGATTATCCTGCAATCCATCATCTTATCCACAAACATGCACATGTTGACAAAATCCAAATCTTCTCAAAACTTAAAAGGCTCCAAAATAATATACTGTCGCTGTCTTCTTGCCAGAGTTTATTGAAGAGCTCTGCTGCCTCCCCCACCTTCTCCTCCCCCATCGTCAACACATCTGGCAACTCCACCTTGCGTAAAAAAAGATTTTTGTTTTTCTAAAGCTACTGTGCTGCTTTCCTGCAATCATGAATCACCTTGTGGTCCTATAGAAAAGTGGGAAAAAGTTACTATTTTACAACAGAACAAATACATACAACTAGAAAAAAAAAGCTTACCACTTCCGCAGTTTCCTCTAGATGAAGTGAGACAGCCTGCGGAGTGTGCAGCTGCTCCTGGTCCTTAGAGGGAACCAAAAACAATCAAATCAGATATATTAGGTGTAGTTAATCTGAGGCATAAACACACACATTGCAGACCTTGGTGATGTCATCCAGCATTCTTTTCTTCAGTTTGAACATTAGGATGGTCTAGTCGTGTCCCAGGTGGAGTGGGTGGGGAAGGAGTGGGCGTGGTGGTTTGTTTCTTCCTGTCATATGGTGGAGCCTGCCCTGGAACTGTCTCCACAGTGGAGCTCTGCAGCCAAACCCCTCTCCATCAGCATCTAACGTTGTCTTTTGTTTTTGTTTTTCTTCCCCTTAATTAATTCGGTATACTCCATCCATTCCAGCATCTTTAATTTTATTTCAATCATACATTAGCTTTTTACATTTATTCATTTTAGTCACATAATTTCTTTAATTTATGATAATTATTACACTGAGCCACATCCTTATATGTAATTGCTTACACATTGGCTGGATTCCTTTGCCTCATACTAGCTGTGTTTTTGAATGTGAGGTAGTATAAACTGGGGCACTTCACTGTTAAAGAGAAACTGTGCAAGAGACATTCAAATGTTGGCGGTTTACATGAGGCCATATTATCCACCATGAAAGTTCACACATGTTATTGTGATAGCAGTGCACATGCCCCTTCTGCCTATGCGGACTTAGCCTCTGATACTCTGCTCTCAGTCACCGGCAGGATGCAGACACAGCACCCACAGGCCCTTTTTCTCATCTCTGGGAACTTCAATCATGCCTCTCCAGCATCTGTTCTGCCAACATACAGTACGTCACCTGTCCCACCAGAGACAATAAAATACAGGACTTGTTTTATTATTATTTATTATTTGTGTGTGTGTTCCTGTTTGAAATCACGTGTGTACTTTTGCTTACTTCACTTGGACTGTTGCAACAAAGCAATTTCCCCACTGAGGGACTATTAAAGGTTTTCTTCTCCTTATTCTTATATATTGTATGAGCTCATGATCCAGCCATGAAGGTTAGACATTTCTAACAGTTTGTTTTCTTATAGGAGCGTGTTTGTCTCTTACCCTATTTATCAAGTTGTTGAAGTTGGCCATATATTGAATTCTGCTACCATGTGAAGACCATATATATCCTGTACTGTATGTAAAAAGTCTGTAACAATTAGCTTATTTTCACTGGACACACACACACACACACACGCACACACAATTCTTCTCCAACCTACACTTGTTGTGACCTTCTTTCTCTTCTGTCATCTCCCTCGCTTCTCATATCTCTCCCTGGGTTGTGGAACTTTCCATCAAAGCATCTCGTTAATGATGGAGCATGCTCATGCATCTTTAAGCTCCTGACAGGGATCTCCCTCTCTGCAGTTTCAGCTCGTTCACACCAACTCTCACAATTTTATTCTTTTTTTTAAGTCTTTAATGTTGCTTATTAATTTTATTCTTCAGTCATGTTCAGTAAAGAGGTGAATAAATACTCTGGCATCTATGACACATAATTTCACTCTGGCTCTAATCTGCATTTATTTGATATAGAAATAAAGTATGTGACTTGTTTTTATGTTCCTAGTTTCTTCAAGTGACCAACATGTTCAAATGTAATTAAACTAAATGAATAGTTTAGACTTTAACTTTGAGGCTAGAAAGTAAACCTCAGGAAATGTGTATAATAAGTAATAATAAGTTATTTTATTCATGTGTTATTTTAGAATCTATATACTGTTTTGAACTTTCTTTGTTTATCCAACAAATACAGAAAGTAAGTATCTGTTACTGAGTTTGGGTAATCCCTTGGATTACATTTCGACTTACACTTTGATGAGGTATCGCATGACTGTAATGGAATTCAGTTGTAGTACCACCAGGTACTAAATCTTACACAGGATGCAATTGGATTCACTTAATGTGTTTAAAACATACATAACATCTCCTGGGAAACACATTATGGGAAAATATACTAAGATTAATACCCCTTTCAGATTTGATGTCTCATGTATTGATTCAAATTTTGGATGGGCGTCGTTTTTAAATTTGACTTTGAATCTGCAAGTGATAGGGCTCAACTGTGTTTGTAGCCTAAATAAAGCTAATTGCAGGCTTAGAAACCTTAACCACCATTAAAGACTGAGATTTTATCTTGGAGGCAAGCATCATCTTGATTTGCTAAGTAAAAAAAAAATAAAATAAAAAAAATAAATAAAATAAAATAATAATTAAAAAAGGTCATTGAACATTTGTTGAGTGTTTTGTATGCATTAAAACAGAGCCCAAAGCAATCTTGCTGTCTCAGTTAGGATGACACCTTAGAACATTACTTGAGGATAAAATGTGGCATTGTACGCAGATAGAAAGGGTGTTTGAAAAAAATCATCATACTTAGTTGCTTGAATACAAATCCTTTAATTTAATTTCAACAATTACACATTTAAAAAAGCCCCATAAGAAAAAAAACCTAATAATAATAACCAATTAAACATGAGATAAAATATCAAGCTGGGTCATTCATAGATCAAGGAAAATGATCTGAAAGATGAAAAAAATTATTTGAAACTTTATGAATATTAGACTGAGGTCTTTTATTAACTGAGAAGACAATCAAGTGTAATCAGGTGGCCTTTTTTATATAACACATCTATAATCCACGCAACACGTTTGTATCTTGACATGGAGAAAACGATTTAAGAACTCGTTAAAGAGTTGTGAAAAGATCTCTCACATGCTCTGTTGTTAATGATCATGACTGCATCATTGGGAGAGCAGCAAACACCCATGATGTGAATGGCAGGTCTAAAAAAAGGGAAAGCTCCCCCACAAGAGCATTGCTGCTAATTTGCACATTACTTCTCGAGATCACATAGACAAGTCTGTTGGAAAAATGTTCTGAAGATGGATGAGACCAAAGCTGAACTTTGTAGTTTTAATGAGAGGTGTTTGAGAGGCAGGGAAAAGTGCATCCCAATATCATAACTTTATCCCCTCTGTGAAACATGTTGCCCTAAGACGTCATTGCCTCTTTTGTTTTTTTATTTCTTTTTTTTTTATTCATTTTTTACAAACTGGAGGATTGTAATGGGAATTGTAATGTTGCTATTTCTTCTCACAGAGCATGTAAGCACATCCCTGGACAATAAGCTATCTCAAAGTCAGCTTGTTCCTCTAAAATCTCAATAAAACTGAATTTTACGTGACACTGATAGAACCAAATGTTATCACTCAACCTGGTTTTTAGACTTCTTGCTGATAATAGTCTCTGATGGTCTGTTTTTGTCTGGAGAACACAAAAAGAAACAGTATTCCTGAGGTTTTAAAAAGGTTTTGGAATATTGTTTCCTACATCCACAATACATCTTTCCACTGTGTAATGGTCCCAGATGTATCAATGACCAAAAATGTAAACTCTAACCCACTGTAATCCCTTACCCATGTGGTTATATTAGTTATTGATGAATGAGGGTTCTTAATGCAGCTCTGTCTGAAGGAGTGTTTAGCTTAGACTAATGTTCTCTGGGCACTAAAATTCTTTCAGAAAAAAGGCTATGATATGATGAGCTGCACTGGGGCAAACCTCTTCCAGCCTGTCTTTGAGGAAGGCAGTTTACAGGCGTTTTATACATTTTTGTTAATATTTTACAATTTTCTTTTCTGTTTGTTACAGATCTAGAGAAAAAAAACTACAAGTCCAAAATGGTGACCAATAAATTAGGAAACATACAGAGCAACACTTTTAAAAAAGTTTTTAATAATTTGTTCCCATTAAACTGATTACAATTTTTTGGCTTTGTGAGGGTGTGGCGTGACAGCCCCCTCACTAAGGTGATTGTGTTCAATATATTGTGACATTGTTTATTTATTTTTTTTGCTTAAGTTGTAGTTGTGATTTATTTTGGGCAAAGCCACTAACATCTCTCTTTCTGAAGTCTGGCTGGGCACGGCTTTATGGAGTGCACACATTAGGGGAAGACTAAGGACCCAGGCTGCTGGAGATTGTCCAATAATCACCTGACAGGGCTGAACCAACGGGGCAGAGTAGAGAGGGATGGGAGTGAATGGGGTTTTGATTAGTTATGTTTTCTGTGAATGTTACTTTTGGTTTTCTGTTATGTGTTAAGTTGAGTTAGTCACAATGTATGTAGTTTGTAAATAATTTCAGAAAAGTTATGTTGTAAATAGTAGTTTATTTGTACTTAGAAATGTGAGGGACACCATCTTTCTGTAAGATGGTTTAACCGATAATTATTTAGGTTCTGTGTGATGGTGTGATAAGGGAAGGACAGAGATGAGAAGCAGGATGAATGACTGATATGGCAAAAACCAACTGTGATGATGCCTTCTGTGAACCACCCTGCTGCTGGTGAGCTGTTGAAAGGAAAAGAAAAACGCTTATTTCAAAGTAAAAGAAATTCAGAGCTCTAAAAACTGACTGTGAAGATTATTTCCATGTATGTAATGCTTTACCCTTCGAGACTACTGACTGTTTTCCTGTTTCGAGGGTTCAATAACAGCTACACCCCTACAGGCCTGCTATACTTTGTTCCATCCATTCACTAGCCATGGAGCCCTAAATGACCCCATCCCATTATTTCTTTATTCATTAGAATGTGTTGCAGGCCATAAATTTCTTATCTGACCATTGTCTGAAGTGAGCAGTTCACGAGTGAAAATTAACCAACATCAAGACTTATTGCTATTTTTGTTGTTAATGATGAACAAAAATCCATGCAAGCTGATGTACAAGTCTGATTAACATTAAAATGGTATTTTAAGTTCCATTTATTGCTACAAAGGGGGTGACAGCAGACACTGCAAGCAGCATGTCACACAGTTATTCCTTATACAGACATATGGCATTGGATTATTATCTTTTGAAGAAAAATGGCCACATTCTCTTTATCTATTTTCAGAAAATCTTTTTTTTTTTGGTGTTGTTTAAACGGAAAGATACAATTCTTAGTGGTCCATAAATGCTCAACCACCACTTGTGTGCCACAGGTCTGTTTCCATTGCAGTCTATTTCTGCTTCATTTTGTAAAGTATCTCTGTGGCTGACAATTCATTACTGTGAACCAGGTAGCGTGTGAACTCCCAGCTACTGTTTCTTCCCATGTGTCATTTACCTCTTCTTTCTCTCCTTTCATTGGCAGCTCTGTTTCGTTCATTGAGCTTGGTGGATCCTAATTTATCTTAACATAGTCTGGATCGGAGATTAATTAATTTTCCTGGAATTAATACAGCCTGTTAAAACACCAACTAGAAAATAATTTGAAATCTTTTCCGATCAGAAGCACTGCATATGAAATGTAAGGAACACTTTTTTGTGGTTGTTAACTTTGCATGATAACACAACAGTTATGATGTGACACAATAAAATTCAAATCTAAAGTTGCCTATGAGTACATTTGAATCTGCATCGCAAATTAGCTGTCTCTTCGAAAGATGTTAAGATGGTGTAAGCGTTGCTGTAATGTTTTTGAACATCCTAAAATCTTCAGCTTATTTTCACATCTACTGAAACAGACCTAAACACAGTTATGCCTGATACCTTATAAATATGATCCCTTTACCTTAATTTAAACACGTTAGTAATGACAATAAATGACGTGAATATTTAGATTTTTTTATGACGCTCTAATACAACTTTGGTTTTTCTTTACAAATGCCAATGAAAGTAATTACCCCACACTGCATAGTATTCCCAGTGTATTCTCCAGTATATTTCACAGTCTTTGTTTTTCATACATGGAAATACTTATTTTGTGCATATTGCTCTTTATGCTGTGCTCTTATTGTTCTGTAACTAATACTCATGCGCTTCTGTTTATCGTGCAGGATTGTTCAATAAAGAAATCTGTTTTTCTGTCATGAAAAGAGATTCTGATTCTGGATAAACAAACATTTGTGCCAAGAGGAATGGGAGGAATTCCCAAAGGAAAGGTGACTTGTGTTTTTAAGATAATTCTTAAGAAGATGTGAGGCTGCTGTTTCCAAGTCTCAAAATTACTACAGTATAAATATGATCTTTAAGTCTATCTTTAACCAACTACCAGCCTGGTGCTTTGTAATAAATATATTCTACGATTAGGTTGAAACAAGTAGAAAACCTGAAAGGATATGAAAATATTCCATCTGCACTACTTAGATGACAGCAGCGTTTCTCTGTCTGGGACGAGGTGTTGAGGTAAGTCTATAGCGATCTGGGAAAAGTATCAGGTTAAGATAGTGAGCACTGATAGACAGCCTTGTCAACCAGAGAGTAGCATCCCTGTGGTGTCTGGAGGACTTCCAGTAATAGGGTGCTTACACATGCTTTTTTTCCTGTGACCTTTATCACTGCGTCTATTGCACCAACACTGCAGTGAAAACAGATACAGGTTAATGAAAGTAACAAGGTTTTTCTTTTTACCTGAAAGGGATCACCAAAGAGCGTAATGTTATCTTCTCTTGCAAACATGCATATTCATTATATAAACTTTCCCATTTAAGAACAAATAACACATGAAAAGAGACAGATCAAAATCCCAGACTGTATTGCAGTAAAATATCTACTGACATCTCATACATATAATTGCAGTGTAATGGTCTTATCGGTATAACACTGAACTTAGTGGCAATAAAAAGTAAGTGAGAATTTTGAATTTGTGTATAAAATGAGCAACAAATATGGACAAGCAATCAATTTTAAGTATAGCAGCACAGGCTGCACAATGGTATTGTTCGTCACTATGCTGAATATGCTATTAAAAATTAAATGTGTTGGCTAAAAAAAGAAAATGATCATCTTTTCTATTATTCACAATCAAAGTTAATTAAAGTCAGGAGTTAAAACCTGGAGTCCAACAGATGAATCAAGATTTGAGAATTACAAGAAGAAACGGTTTAGAATATTTTGAACTTCCGTTCAACAGGGAGCACATGCTAATATGAAGGCTGCTTCAGAAGGAGAAATCATAACTGAAAATCAAGAAATGTCTGGACTTTAAATAGACCAAATAAAGTGGTTCGCCAGAAGTGAGAAAACGTTACGATAACTGCAAAGCGAGTACACAATGACCAAAAAACAGAATTAGCACTAGAGGTGGTCGTTATTCTGAAATGCAAGACTGAGCTTGTTGTTTATGCCCACATGATAGAATCCATTCCTCTCCTATCTATAGATACATAAACTGAATACTACATTTTCTATTTACATATCTGAAAAGGAGTGGGATGAAGTGCAATCTTATTTTATCCCACCCTTTCTTATAAAGATTAAAAACAAAAATCTTCCCAGCACATGATAAGTTTGCATAAGACCAAGCTACAAACTGAGAAATAGTTGTTTGTTTTACCTCTGAAACTGAGGAACTGTCTGGAGACTGTTCAACCAGCAGAACCAACAAGTTATGCTGACAAAAAATAACAATTATAAATACTGTAAAAACATTCATGTGTTTCATGTATTTCCTGTAGGATGTCAGTGTGGGTGTGCTCCAAAATGAGATAGTAGTGTTAGCTTAGACTCATTGTGCTTGTCCTTTTGACAGACAGATTATATTAACTGACTGCCTTATTCAGAAAAACAGATGATCATCAGGACATTAAAACAGAATACTTCACAATTATTCTTGCAAAATAAGACATTTTGGCCCTAAGGTCCCTTAGCCCTGTATCAGTTCCCTTTTTTCCTCTTATTAAGCAATAAACTTTGGCTTCTTAATTCTCTCTCTCTGTTTCTTAATTTAAAGGATTTTCTACCACAAAACGTTACCCCATGAAAAAAAGAAAGAAAAATACAAAAACAAACAGATGGCATTTCCAATATGCAATCCAACATCTGGAAAATCATATTTTCTCCACAGATGGGGTGAGATATACTTTTGAATACCTTTATATGTTTGTAATTCATATGAGAACAAGTTTCTTGTTGGAAAGCATTTTGGAAAAAAAATTCTAACAAATAAATGCTTGAATGGAGACAGTGCAGAATGAATTATGCTGAAATAAAAATACATTAACACAATTGAATAATAAACATATATATTACACTAAGATTATGTATGGCAAATTCAACAGTATACAAACATTGTACATTTCAAGGCACACCATTAAAATAAATATTGTGTAGCAAGTTGTCAGTTATTTGAGAAGTATTTACTCTTCCATTTATTTGAGATTATAAATGAAGACATTAAAACCTTGATACATTTTTAAATGAATAAATAAATCAGGGCTATAATCTAAATACTACACACAACTTCTATTTTAATACTTTTACAGGAAAATTTAGGTTGTATTTTACATCGGTCTTATTTGCAGTCAAATTGTCATCAATCCTATCAGTTTTCTGAGGTATTTGTTATCATCAGTGAGTAAGAAATGTGTCAAACACACACATTAGCCAATTTTCAACAAGCAACAACTGATCATATTTCAGGATGTTTTCGTTTTAAATTGAAAGCTCCTTCCACTGATCAAAAACACAGTGTGAATATGCAATGTAATCTGAATTACTTTAACATTTGGCCATTCTCTCTCTTTTTCTCTTTAAAATCACTTTAGAGGACCTTATGGGCAAATTGTCATAACAATCGGATTGATGGACAAAAAGATGACAATAAAACCAGACACACTAAAGAAAGTTGTTAAACATAGAGTTGAAATATGACTCTTAATGATTTTTTTCAGTTCCTATGCATCTTAAACTACAACATAATGTTGATATATGTAAATCCATTAGTGTGCCATGCTACATCAAACAAGAGGTAAATATGGTACAAGCTGTTGGTCAATAAAAATGATGTATTTTATAGAAACAACTCATATTTACTGATCCCATATTGTCATTCCTTGAGGGCTTCCATTATAAAAAAATAAATCATAACAAATTTCCATGTTCTTCTACAACTATTTCCATTCACTCTGCCAAATACCATTGGTTTTATTAAGTGAACTATTACTACCCTGTTTTGTTTCTTCTGCTTTAATGGCTTGCTCAAGAGTGTCTGACAAGGGAAGCTTGTCCTCAGCTTCTGTCTCTCTGTGGTAGAAATAGTTGAAGTTGGAAACAATGACAGGGACAGGCAAAGCAATGGTCAGCACACCTGCAATGGCACACAAGGTGCCCACTATCTTACCCGCCATGGTAATGGGACACATGTCTCCATAGCCTACAGTGGTCATGGTGACTACAGCCCACCAGAAACCATCAGGTATGCTGACAAACTGTGTGTTAGGCTCATCTACCTCAGCAAAGTAGATAGCGCTGGAGAACAGGATAACTCCAATGAAGAGGAAGAAGATGAGCAAACCAAGCTCACGCATGCTGGCTTTCAGAGTCTGTCCCAAGATCTGCAATCCCTTAGAGTGGCGTGAAAGTTTAAATATACGAAACACCCTAACCAGGCGGATGATGCGCAGGATGGCCAAAGACATGTTCTGTCCAGAGCTCTCCTCTGGCGTTGTAGCCAGTTCTGTTGTCAGAGTTACAAAATAGGGGATGATGGATATGATGTCAATGATGTTCATGAGGTTATGGAAAAATTCACTTTTGCTTGGACAAACTCCAAATCGAATGCAGAGCTCAAAAAAGAACCAAGCAATGCAGGTAGTCTCTATGAAGAAGAAAGGATCAGAGAAAGTTGTGAGCCTTCCACCAGAACCAGTGGGGTAACTTCTTGATTGGTTGAAAGGAAACATTGCTGTGGGCACCACTATGTCAGCGTCATCTCTGAATTCTGGTAGCGTTTCCATGCAGAATATAATAATGGAGATCACAATAATCAGGACAGAAACCAGTGCTACACCTCGTGCTGCATTGGAGCTCTCTGGGTACTCAAACAGCAGCCACAATTGTCGATATATATCATTGGTTGGGAGTGGAATTTCAACATCTTTTAGAAATCCTTCTTCTTCCCTGAACTGCTCCATGGCGTCATGTCCAAGCTCATAGAACACAATTTCATCAGCAAAAACATCTAGGGGAACATTAGCTGGTCTTCTGATTTTACCCCCAGACTGGTAGTAATACAAGATCCCATCAAAGCTTGGTCGGTTTCGATCGAAAAAGTACTCATTCCTCATTGGATCAAAGTAGTCCATCCTCTTCAAAGGGTGTCCCAAGAGTGTGTCAGGAAACTGGTCCAATGTTTTAAGCTGTGTCTCAAAACGAAGCCCAGCAATGTTGATGATGACTTTCTGATCGCCATCATCCAGCCCTCGTTTATCTACAAACAGATCCTCGCAGCATTCTTTAGCAAGCTTACTGAAGATTGTCTCACTCTCTTTAACTCCCTCACTGTTTAATAGCATTTTCCAATTAGAGATCATACTGGCACAGCTACTACGCCCCTTTCTGCCTGGGGAAGGCATTGTTGGGGACTGAGGTACTCCCAGCATCTGTGTTTGTGGAATGGGTGAAGATGAGGTGGATTCCCAAATATAGGAGGGCACAGGGCTGTAACGGGAGGGTGTAGATGATAATTGAGGGGCTCGCAAACGGTAGCTGACATCTGGGCTGTTGTGCTCTGGGGACATGTCCACTGTGAGAGCAGTGGTCTCATCAGCATAGATGTCCACCTCATCGTCAAGGCTCCCATCAAGGTCCTCTAGGCTCTCAAAGTCTACTAGGGCCACCTCCATGGCTGTAGGTCAGCCAGTGCAAAGCCTTGGAACACCAGGATAGCCCAATGAAATTTACTGATTAACAGATGGAAGGCTCAATCAGCAAAGGCGGCAGCAGCACTGTACTAGAGCATCGAGTCGTCAGCAAGACTCATAGGACAAACCGTGAGCCCCCTTTATTCTGAGTTTCCATTCAATATCTGTAGAATTAAAGACAGAAAAAAAGAGTCAGCGCATTTCTATCAGTTATTAGTTTGTTTAGTGTTAAATTCTTTAGGAAACAAGAATTAGGCATCCAGAGGCAAATATTCTACCATGAAATCAATCCAATTAAATGACTGAAAACTTGATATTACTGTTGTTTAGATAGGCTCATTTAGCTTAATTTTATTTCAAATCTTGTACTTAAATTCATGAAAACAAATACTACTGTGCAGCTTATTTCACTCTTAAATGTTAAAGTTTTTATTCTGCTTCTTCACTGTTCTTTGATACCAATAATGCCCCAACTACCAAAAATCATGTAAGCAGGCCCACAGCTTAATACAACCTTCACAATGTTGTGATGCAGTTACAGTGTTCCCTGTTATCATTTAGTTTATGTTATCAAACCAATGAGCTGTGTTTGAAAAAAAAAATTAAATAAATATATGAACAAGCTTAACTTTAGCTACCTCTATCCACTGAATAACATCTTGGAAAAATGGTGGTTTATAATTGATATTAAGTTTCCATTTAGAGCATTTTTTACAGTTAATATTAGGACATGGAGCATTTCTTGATCCACTATGCAGTGTATCATAAAGACTCCTTTATACAGTTCATTTTACTAGTCATTACAGATCATATGAACACTAATAATTAAGAAAAATCTTGTCTTAGTAATTGAATCTTTGCAATTTTCTTGGATAATTCCACTTTTTTAAAAGTCTGACTTGCTCTAGGACCACACTAGAAATCTTTACTCATTTGTTTATTCAAAATTCTGAGAAGTCAGCAACTTTTTAACTTTATTAGTGGTTTTGCTTAATGGAATGGGAGTAAAGGTGCACACTCCTTAATGACCCTAATGTAGGTTGTGGGAGGAGACAATAGCGCAAGGTAACTAGGGCTGTGCATACATTAGTGCATAATTAACTTGCTGTGCAGTGATAGCATGGGTCTGGCTTCTTTGAGACGCTAGGGTTCACATTTAAAATGCAATTTGGTAAGTTATTTTTATTAGCTCTGAAATCATACTTGTGTTTGCATTTACATGTAACTAAGATTGTTTACTGTTTTTTTTTTTATCAGCATAGACTACATAAAATAATTAACTGTAAGAGGTACAAGTCATTGTATGAATGACTGTTGTTGCATGTTTGTGTGTGCTTATGTAGCATGTATGTGTGTGACCAAACGCTGATGCCTGCAGATGTTTAATTAAAGACTCCACAGATGAGTCACCACCTAAAACTAGTGCCAGTGATACCAATCCAACTGGAAAAGAAATAGACTGACAGAAACAGTGTGAATAAGGGGGATGACATGAAAATTGTTGGGAAAATGGATGCGGGTGAAAGGAGTGGGATGAGGAAAAAAGAAAAAAAGGAAAAGCGACAATGAGACGGAATGGGAGTTGTTAGGTGGGTGGGTGGATTGACAGAATGATGAGAGAGGACCTCTGTAAAAAAGAGAGGGGTGATTTATCATGAGCAGGGGAACGTCTGAGGATGAGAGGATGAAGGGAACAACAGCAGTCACAGCCTGGGGGTTAGGTTTGTCAAAACCAAATATTTCATCTAACCAAACATCTTGTCCAAATATCCAGATCTTTAAAAAAACAAAACAGGTTTGTATATAGCACAGTTGCTTTTATTGGACATTATATATTTTACATTAAAAATAAAAAGAAAAGCAAAGTTGTTTGACCAAATCGAAAGTTTCTTGTGAACCTAAATTAAAACCTAAAAACCAGAAATCACTTTAAAGAAACTTACATTTTGATATACAAATTAATGGCTTTGTTGTACTTGACCATTCCGCAATAATCCAATAGCAAAAAGGGTTTTAAAAACAGGTCAAGATAGTAGCACTAATTAGCTTGGATTTAAACTGTTAACAATCAAAATGTCTCTTTAGCCTCTCTCTGTTGGAAACAAAGACATGAACTGTCCAAACAGGCTCATAGACGTAACAAAGCATAAGCAACACACGTCTTACCTTCTTATTCAAGAAGACTTTAGACTGTGATTACAATAGGCAGTAAGAAAGCTAAAGTGGGGCAAGGTGATAAGGCGCCTCCACAGGTTGTTCTCTTGCTGCAGCTTCCTGCTACATTGTCATTTGTGATCCAAATGACTTATCTTTCATGGACTACATTGGGAAACCTTATGCTGGAGTAGAAACTGGAGCTGTGGCAAAGGCCACTTGCACAAACCTGCACACACATACAAACAAACATGCACACAGGTCACAGATATACAAACCAAAACTTTGGAGAGCATTAATTGTAGATGGCTCATTGTGTTAATTTATTTATTTTTATTCATTGTGTTTATAAATGTTTCTCAGCTTGTGTGCACGACTTTGTGCGTCGCAAATCCTTTCTCTCAGCGATCTAAATGATGTGTTTAAGGCCTTCTAGACTGGAATGGTGTGATTACATCCTCAGATTTCTCCATGGATGACTTGCCTACATTACACATGCACATTCATACTTCGCGTCCATAACTAACTTATTTACAGTATCATAATGAATAATTAACATTGAACGGCACCATTGGCTACGGCTCGATAGAGAGAATGGTAAAGCTTCCTTTCTCACTTCACAGATTTTCTCTTTCAGTTAACAAGAGCTATTTTATTATCAGTTCCCTTATGTCTTTAGCTCTTATTTCCATCTAACATGAACACCTTAGAAGCATGAATCTTTGATGAATCTCGGTCTAAATTACTGTCTAAAACGTTCCATCATTAAAGCAGAAAAAGCAAGACATTTGAGCTCTTCAGTGACCATTTGATATTTTTGTCAGCAAAGGAGGTTATAGACCTCACCTTCTCACTCCCAAATGTCACATGGTGATGCTGGATTAGAAGCCTGCTGCATCAATTTCTAATGCAGAGGGTATCCTCGAAGTATCACTTTTGGACATGCAGGGTTTCCTCAACTGGTAACATAATACATTAGTTTAGTGGTGACGAGAGTAAACAATTATATAAAATAAAGTTGTGGATGCTTAGAAATAAATTTAAATACTTAACAATATTTAACATTAGCATTAAAAAGTACATAAAAGAATATAAAGAAAAAATTATTTTAAGACATTGCAAATATCATAATAAAATCATGTAAAATAATAAAATTAAAATGATGCTTTTAACCTTGATTTAAAAGTGTCTACGCTTGGTGAACGTTTATTCTCCACTGGCAGTTTGTTCCGCTTATTTGCAACATCACAGCCATATGCTGCTTTTCCATGTTTATTCTGGAGTCTGGTCTGGACTAGCTGACCTGAGTCCTTGGATCTAAGAGCTCTACAAGGTTTATATTTTTTACATATATCACAGATATATTCTGGGTCTAAACTGTTCTGGATTCTGTGACTGGAAGCCTTGGCTTACAAGCATTTAGGATCAGCACCCACTTAAGCGGAGTGAGTGCTGGCTAGGATCTTCCTCTGCCACCTTCTGGGTAGATGTATAGTCGTGTCTGTGGTGAGCTGGCTGGGAATTGTGTTCTGGGGTGGCAGCTGGTCTCCCAGGTCCTGGGGGACCCCTGGTCTGCCTTTGATCATTGCAAGGGCTGGGTCAAATTTGTGTGACAGCTATTAATTCCTAATATTTGGCCTCCACATTTAATAACCTGCATGCTGATAAAGTCATTGTGTTGTCTTGTGGGTTTAATCACCAACAGCTAAAGTTATGATTGTGTTTTTTCTTTGTGTTGCTGATGCTCTTGTTGTTGGGATTCATGATTATATGTAAGCTTATATTTCTTTTTATAGGTGTTTTTTTTTGTTTGTTTTTTACTGCTGTCAATGGTTGTGTGGATACAAGGTCTGAGCCACCTACTGGTTCAGTTGGGCCCTCCTTTTCATTTGTTGCTTTGGTGCCACAATTTTGAGAAGTCAAAGTGTTATTTTGCTGCTTTTGAATGCATAGCGCAAACTTTGCAGTGACCTCTAGATGTGTGGTCCTTTCTATTAAATCTAAAAAAAGAGGTTGTAGCAGCATCCGCTCTTCATGATAGTTTGAAATGTGAGTTCTGCTATTTTGAAGGCCCATGAGCTCATTCCAGAAGCTTACAGGTTTAGGTTTTAAGAAGACCTCCAGCCAAACCTACACTGAGTTTGCTAGAGAAAATGTGAACTTATTTGAAAGATGGTGTGCTTCTTGTAAAGCAACAGACTTTGATTCACTGCAGGGGCGGGTTTTGCTATGGGCGATGTGGGCAAGTGCCCATGGCACAATCTGTGAAGGTGAACAATGTGCACGACAAGAAAAAAAAGATTTGCTGGGAACGCATCAGCGTTACAGGGGAGGTGATGAAAAAGTGATGAAAAAGTGATGCTTCTTTCAAGAGACCCAGACCTGCTAAGTAGTGATGTGTCATGCGCGAAAGAAAGCCGATGCTTCCATCGAGTGAGAGCCGGCTCCCATTTTTTTTTTTCCCTTTTACTGCGTGCTTAGCTCTCGGTGCTCAGCCCTAGCTCTGCCCACGGCACTGCTTTGTTTGGATTGTTTGGATTTCATTATGTTACAACAGAAAGGTGTGGATGGGGTAGATGGCACTACATTGTGCGAGACAGCAGACAGCCGTGAGGAGAGTACGTGAGTGCGTCATGTCATCAAACCCTACTCAAACAGAGGAGAAACCGGATCAGCCCATCAAAGATGAGGCATTTTATTTTTCTGAATGCCAACCTGCACTGAGGACATTAATGGTGCTTTCTTGAGTTTGGTTCTCGTTCTGTTTTGTGGAGTTGTTTGCTGTTTTTTGTCCATTTGTGCAATTTAAGATTTTTGTTGAAATAGTAAACAAAAGTAAGTGGTTCTGTATCAGAATAAATGCTTCAAAGGAGGCAAATATAAGGCTTTTCGTAAAAATGTTGAACACAAACAGGTTTTCAAAACAAAATTCATTAATTTTTGCGACGTTAAGGTAAATTATGGGGCTAAAAAGGATGCTAAATTAAGAGCCGTTCGGGAGCTTCTTTAGGAGCTGAGCCAAAAGAGCCGGCTATCTGAAAAGAGTCAAACTTCCCATCACAACTGCTAAGTCTTGTCTGGAATATAATGTATTACATTTGACTATATAGTGTATTAAGTTGTGTTTCTTTTTCCTTTTTTTTTTTTTTTTAAATCTTTAGATGCTTCTTCTTTTGTTGAATCAGCGCCGCCGACCAGTCATTTGGGCTTTCGGCCAGACCAATGAGTGGTGGGATGTGACAGTCCCGGGGTTCACACACATGCAGTGGGTCCGCAATTTCCGAATGTCTGAGTAAACATTTTCATACCTTTGTGCACGGCTACGTCCAGCGATGGAGAAGCAAAACACCAACTTCAGAACCTGTTTGCCCTCGAGGAAAAGAGTTGCCATTGCACTCTGGAAGCTGGCAACCAACAGTGAATACAGAGTTATCGGTCATCTTTTTGGTGTCAGTAAATCATCAGTGTGTCTGTGTGTCCAGGACTTCTGTAAGGCTGCCTGCACATTGTAAGTTCCTAAAATGATTTGTTTTCCGGACTGGGAAAAGCTTGAAGACATGGCTGAATACTTTGAGAACAGGTGGGGCCTTTCACAGTGTGTTGGTGCTATTAATGGCTCACACATACCAATAATAGCACCACAAGACTACCACACCGACTACTTCAAC
>JBAMHW010000015.1:13651508-13667557 GCA_037177495.1 Rhadinocentrus ornatus | reverse complement strand
GGGAGGTGGGTGGGTTGGTGCGGGGGCAGGGTGGGTGAGGAGGAATGGCTAGGGCAGGTGTGTGCTGCTGTGGGGTTAATCTCGTTGTACCGTTGTATAATGACAATAAAGTATAAATAGAGGTGTAATGTAAGCACCAACATGTGGTTAGTTATCTCATGTTGTGTCTTGCCCTGTTTACAAAGATTAAAGACGATTATCTCAAGAGAAGCTATAGCGTGATTATTTACTCCAGCTTAAACTTACGCTTAGTGAGTAAAGAATAAACATTAAAAAAAAGCAAGCAGTTATTCAACTAGTTCCTACACAAAGGTTTGGATGGTACATAAGAATTATACCAAATTAAAGAGACATATTTTCCCTATACTACCCTTTCTATCTGGAGCAGACTGGTTAGTGTCTGTGCAACCCCTGTAAGGCAGTTGTAGGATGTAAGCTGCTGATGCTGACATTGGATGTGTCTGCAGGCTTCAAGCCAAGTTTCAGTGCACAACAGCTGGAACCAAAATCCTCCTCTGGCCTTTTGACAAGACACAAACACACACACATAAGCAAACTAACAACAACAGTAAAGAAAAGCCCCAAATCCCCTTACTAATAAATTAAATGCTTCCTGTGGTGCATCTAAAATAAGAACAATGTAGACAAACTACAATGCAGTATCTTTGGAGGCAATTACATGGGATTATCTTTAAGCTCAGTGCACTACTGTCATTTACTTTACCAGAGACAAATTCATCAACTGGTTAAAAGTACATAGAGGAGTTTAAATGTGATCTTTGTGTCACTCATAATGTGAAAACACTGCCTGGAACAAAGGTTAGGAGTCTTCCTAGAATTTTGGATTATCTAAATTTTAAGATTCATTAATACTAAGCAGAACAATGACTACTACCATTGCTGAATTATAGTAAGCAAGTATAGCATGTCCAGAGAAAACTATCAAAAAGATTGTTAATGTTTTATGTAATATGTATAGACTATTTATTTATTTATTTATTTCCATAAAAGACAAAAAGACCCTGTCTGGAAGAGGTGTAACTGGGCTGGAAATAACTGTGTCTTTCCCTATTTACCAGTTCTAATATCATTATAATAAAATATATGTACACTTTAGTTCCATTTAACAGCATTCATTGGATTTTGCAAATCCCATTCATCATGAGAGCAACAAACAGCTCTAATGCATGTAAATAATCCTTGTGGTTCTTTTCGACCTCTGCTCTGCTGTGCCATGCTTGCATGACTTTATGACTTGGAAAAATTCTTTATGTAAAGTTATTTACATGTTTATGCAGATTTTCTTGACTTTAGCTCATCATCCAACAGAATTCATTTGTTGCTGTTTCTTAAAAAAAAAAATCATTTCATTTAACTTAAGAGCAAAAAAATCAATGCACTCATAACCCTCCCACTGCGTACCCGGGTCACCCAACTCCATCCAATGGCATCCGTCCTTCAGAGAGGGGATTAACGCTGTCTCATTTACAGAAATATTACAATTTTTTTAGAAGCCTTTTTAGTGCCAGAAACCAGACGGGGAAAATATGGCCATCTGGTCTGAGTCTCTATTACATGTCACTAAACTCAGGTGGTGCACCAGCAAGCAACAAACATACACAAACATGCACAAATGCACACATGCAAAAATACACTATGCATATTGAGTGAATCTTTACACATCTGCTTATAAAATTACCATATGACACATACTATACTACTTTAATTGTTCCCTAAAGACTTCCCAAAATGCAAAGATCAACTTTTAACAAGTCCACTTACAGATGTACAAATATAACAGCTAATAAGAGGAATTAATGGGTAAATTATATCCTTCATTTAGTCATCACAGGCTGTCAGGGGTGTTATTGTACTGCAGGTTGTCCTTGAGCTCAGTCCAGTCTCACTTCTAGATAGCAACATTTGACCACAGCACAAAAATATAACCATATATATATATATATATATATATATGTGTGTGTGTGTGTGTGTGTGTGTGTGTGTGTGTGTATTTTCATATTTTAACCTTAAAAATTAGTAACTGAAGAAGAATATTTACAGATTTTAAGAAGATGTGACGCTGACACCAGGATCTGTTGCATGGAAGCCAATGAAGTCTGAAACACATTTTCATTTCTTAAAGCTTCATGTTCTTAGCCAGCAGTTAAAAATTGAGTAAGAGGATGTAAGCAAACCTTGCACCTGAAAAAGCTGAAGGCTCTTCATAAAAACAACCATTCATTACATTTGAGAGAAATCTTTCAAGTGAAGAGTATATTTAATTTCTTCTTACTGCCAAATACAGGAGCAGTAGGGAAACTTTATTTGACAATAAATTGTAGTGAAAATAATTGCAATTAACAGAAAAAGATTTTCTTTTGAACTGACTTGTGGTGTTGACTTCAGAGTTAACTGACTGATAGTTTATCTTTATTTCTTTTAGTTACAAGGTTTAAGTATTCACACATGGTAAAAAAACACATCTAATTCTTACTAACTGAGAACCTAAGACAAACAACAACAGATTACTTTTTACCCCATATCATTATTAATTTGACAAAAAACAAAGCTAAAATTCAAACACACCGAGTAGAGAAGAATAAAGATATCGTATTAAAACTAGAAGTAGCAACTAGGTGTTGAATGCGCTCATGCGCAGATAACTAGCAAGTGTGACCACAACGCAGAAGTTCTGGGAGTTTGTTAGTCACATGTGTTAATTCACTGCCAAGGAGGAAACACATAATAAACAAACAAACAAACAAACAAATAAACAAATTTGTAGTTTAAAAAATATATAATGGTAACATTTTTCTTTAAAGGTTATGTTATTTATAGTTATCTAGGCTGTGAATTTGCGTGAACGTGGTGCTGAAATATTGCAGATTATGTAGAAACTGTAAATATAAAAAACTAATGTTATGGTTTATATACAACTGTTGTGGTTTTCACTAGATAGTATACAGCACAATAATTAATATGTTATATTTCATATTTATCATAGCCTGTGAAAATGTGTAGTAAATTAACAAACAGGGATTTTCATCATTTTTATTTTTGCAACAATTAGTTGTAGCTCAAGTTTTGGATGTTTACTATGGTTACTAAGCGTATGTGTGTTTTTCTTTTCTCAACTGCAATTCATGTCACAAAGTGTCCTGATTTTTACATACTTTGAAGCAACGTTTAATTGTTGCGAATGCAAGAACTTGCTTAGTTGAATATGTTTTCGATCACACATGAACATATAAAACTTGTAAAAGACCGAATAATAAATTAAAGAAAACTTGCCTACCTTTTCACCTCCAGTCGCGCTGGGGCCATCGTTAGTTTGTGCGCCCCGGATCGACTGACCACGATGCGCTTCCTGTTATTCCCCGGCTGACCTACCGACAGCAGGCACGGCTGGGGTCACCGGCCGATCTCCCGCTGAAGCCAGATGTGGGTGATATAACAAAGTCATGATTCTGTTTAATTTGGCCAATTCCTTTGCATCGCAAAATCCCTGTTTTTCTTCGTCCTCCAACTAAAGCTTTGTCGTTGCCACGAGGGGAGGGGAAGAGAGAAGGACACACTCACACAGAGTTGTGTACTAACATCTGTCACTTTTCTATGCTCTCTTGGCTGCATCGTCACAATGGATATCTCGTATGATTTCTAGCTGATGAAAGGAGAATTCTGGTTCTTTTGACACTGTGAACAGATCCATTCATTTCGGAATCTATCTGAAAATAAAACTGTGTGCAGTCCCCTCCTATTTCCTTGGAAATGATTCACTAAATGTCTTATGTACAGCAAAGAGAAAATTAGCTTCCTATAAATTTAGCATTTTACCCATGTTACTAGCATAACATACAGTTTAAAGTTTCATTAAAACAGGAAAACAGAAACAAATATTTATTGTTTTTATGCCACATATTCTTCCTCCCATATCATTCATTTTAGGCCAGACTGTATCTTATTCTCCAAGGTTCTTAAAGATCAGATATGACATTGAGCAAGTTATATTGATGGCAAACTAAAATTAAGTTTGATGATAGCACAGAGTAATATTCCAATAGCAGTTAACAATTAGTAGAGTTAGAGGCAAAAATTAAATAAATTAATTAAATAATGAATTAAAAAAACAACAACACAACAACTAACCAAATTCACTGATGAAGCCAAATTCAGAAAGCAGCAGGCGTAAAGGGATTAATTTCACAAGATATCTTCTGCTTGAGGTCAGGCATTTGTATACCACCAACATCTATAAACAACTAGCTTATAGCCTACAGTATCTTGCAGCATCAAGTACTCTCATTGTAGACTACTCTAAGTGTCTGCATAAAGATTTTTCTGAAGGCACCAGTACCCTATTATTTTGTGTCTACAGGATACACAACTACTGAATGAAACTAATTCACCACCAGGCTTACTGTAATGTTGATATCAATCTTTGAATTTATTTATCTTGCACAGACTGGCCAATGAACCTTCCCACAGCACCAGTCTGCGGGAGGTGAGGTCACATTCTGGCTCCTCATTAACTGAATGGCAAGTCACATGGGTAGTACTGAAAAGTATGGATAGGCTTCCCTCTACAGTCTTCTAGCAGGACTGCCTTTTGGGACACAAACGGCACAGCAGCTTTATTTATGTGACCAGTTTAAAGTCAGTTTAGGAAACACCATTTGACCATTACATATTCAGTTTAGTTCTGTTTCCTTCTATTTCTGTAAAAAAAATAAACAATATCTTTTTGCCCGTGTACATACTAAGCCACTACCCTTTGAGATTTTCCTCTAAAATGGACTTAAGTTGGTAGCCTATAGAGCATAACACAATATTGTAACTAATGTAGCAACCCTTTTCAAATTAGAAATGAAGAAAGTAGGTTTATTAATCTTTATATCTGGGAATGTTTCAACTATAATTTTAATCACATTTTAATGAAGCCATTTAAACATTTTATTTCCTTCTCATGTTTATTCCAAATCAGGTCTTTCCAACTAGATCAGGCATGCTCCACAACACTGTTTTCTCACTAGCTACATAACTGGAATATTCCTGATTGTTTACTTGTGTTTTTTTATCACCTTAGTTCCTGTTCACAGTTTATCTTTTTCCAGGAAGCCTTTTCTGCATGTTTCAACAAGCCTGGTCTTCTTCTCTTCTCCCACTCTTTCCCACTGTTTGTACACTTCCAGAGATCTTACAACTAACAATGTATCTCTGCCATGTTCCTTCATCAGTGTTCCAGAAATAGGTCAAAGAGAGTTGGGTTAGTCGAGGACAAAAACAAACCTGAAGACAAAAAAAGATCAGAGGGGAGACTATAGAAATTAGGATGATTTAAGTATGTAAGTCTGCTGAACTTTATTTTTGCTTTAAGTCAGCCAAGTTAGCTACATCTATCATTTATTATCATGAAAACAGAAAACTTAGTTTTTCATCCTAGTATTTCCTAAACCCAGTATTGTGAGGTCTGCATTGACTGACAGTAAATCGTTGGTAATATTTTGCTTCCTACTTCATTCTTGGAGCTGATTGGTGGTAAACAATGATGCAGGCTTTCTGTCTGCTTTATGATCTCTTAAAGCTTTTTTGTTAAGAGCTAAGCTTTTGTTGGATGGGGACTTTGAAGACTGGAGACCAGGCAGATTTAGGGAAACTTAACCCCTAATACGATTGCAGGAGCAAAGTAACTAATGAATGATGATGTTTTCTAATTAGCACCAAAATAAACTCCTTTAGAGGCTTTCTTGATAGACAGATTTATGAAACATGAACAAAGATGAAGAACAAAATCATTTTGTCCAGTGGAGCTGTGAGACCAGAGCTTATATTTTACATAGAGTTCAAAATAATTTGACCATGTGAGTTTGGAGAGTCGAAATCTATATATCTGGTATATGTAGATACCAGTCAAAAACAATGGGGACCAAAGAAATGGGGAGAAACAAAACTACACCTAAGGATTGTAGAGCATGTTTTTTTGAGCTTATGAATTGTTAATGCAAGTGCGATATTTTAGGCCTCTCACATTATGTCTCAAAGTAATGAGTGGGTAGAAAGTACCTATAGGAGGAAATTGATATATTTTGCTTTTGTTTATGCTGTAGTGACTATTATTGTACTTTGCAACATGTTCGTTGAAACATGTGCAACCTATAGAAGAGTTGTAACTAAAACTTGTTGAACAGTTTTGCAGTACTGCACAAACGTGCAAAATCAGTGTCCCCATCGTGCATTGTGTTGTAATACCATTAATGGACACTTGGGGGCAGAAATGATAAGGGTAAGGCTGTGAATGTTAAGAGAAATGTTTCATCTTTCCATAGGTGTCTTGTCAGATTATCTTTAGTTTATATTTTATTTAAAACTGAAAAACACGATATGTATGTGTGTGTTTGTGTGTTCTTACCTTGATGTGAATTCACTGCCTGCACAGACATAGTTTTATCACTTCTTATTTATTAAAGCATTTGTAGACTATTTCTTAGACAATAATTACCTTGTAACATTTTATGATGTTACTACAACATGGCTGAAAATATAGATATATTTCTGTTTAATGGCAAACTTCTATGTATCATGGAGAACATGTTTGCATATATATTATATCAAACTTAAATGTTAAAATGATACAATTGAGGTTTCAAATTACTGTGTTTTATTAAATGGAATCATAACTTATGTGGACATCGCATTATAATATGTGATACAGATCCTTTGTCACTTCTAAAACTTCTACTAATTGCTTTTTAATTGTAAATACCATAAACATGCTTTATATGCACTTAGTCCTTAACTGGACAAAGTGATACAAAAATAAATGAAGTTTTTATACGGTATTTATATATAAAAATTTATTAATAAAAGTACAACCATAAAAGTAGTTTATATACAATAAAAGCAAAATGTGCATTACTTGGTTAATTAAGCACACTGACAATCTCAATCTCCCTGTTTTATTTATTTATTTATTTTTTTGTGCATATCCCTACCATTCTCAAAAATTGAACTATTCTTTCAGTTCACCTGCAGTGGAAGCTCAAGAGTTTTTGTGTAACTGACCTCACTAGTAACAGCGTGGATAAAAGGCATGTCTGATGACGATTCAACAAAAAAGAGGCCAGAATTTATCTGCTATCAAAAGATTAAATGAATGTGCAATAAAAAAGGGCTTCCCCTTTTACATGCAACCACAAATACACACCAGTACACAGGCTACCCCTCATGGAAAGCTATGTGCTATAAAGAAGGTTCAGGCTGACAGGCTGTTAAGTGGACCAAGTATTAGGTTATAAATCAGCTCTTAGTGGAGGAAGGAAAGTGTTTCTAGCCTTCACTTGGCTTATAGGGTATTGCCTCATTTAGCATTTAAACAAAATCACACTTGTTTTAATCAAAATGATTGATGAGAAAGAAATTGGCTGGAAAAGTTATTGGATAAATTGTTTAGAATTTATTTATTTTCTTGGTGCCTGTAAATTAAATGTAAATAAAATGGTGTTTGCAGAGAAAAACAACTTCACGGGAAGCTTAGAATGCAATAGATAATCTGGATACTGGCCATCCAGGAATGACATCATGTTCTTCCTGGATTTCCCTTTGCACTAAGTGGTTCAGCTCTATGTGCATGAAGGTTGGCAAAGTGGTAAAGCCCAAGTCCACGTAAAAAATATGCTGTTCTCTCCCACAGGAGGGTTTACAACTGCAGTTTTTTTAGTTAAGGCTTTTCTCGCTTTACTTATTGATATTACCATGTAACATATCTGCACAATACTTTCCTTATGACATGTTTCGTACTCCTAAAGCAGAGAATGAGCCACTGTCTAACAATCCACCATTAGCTGATCATTTAGAGCTTTATGGGATGTAAGATGCCTTGTACACCAAGCTCACTGTTGGCTTCTGTGTCTCTAACTGGCTGTTTAGTGTAATAAAAGAGATTAGTTGTGATAACAGAAAACAATGTTCTAACTTAAAATGAAAAAACAAATACAAAACAGTCTCTTCTAATCTTTTCCAATAATAAGCACCAATTTCACAAGACCAAATGGCCAACAGTTTGAAATCATATTTGTGACTATTTGTTCAGACACTGCTGACAAGCGGCTGACAGAGGGGGCCTCACCGTTACCTTGTATGTTTGAGAGCCCTCCTTTGAAAAGTGTTTCACACAATCTTGGCAAGAGGTTCTGCAGCATGTACTATATGAAGAAATGTATTTCTATTCTTTTAATTAATGCATGCAGACAAAAAACTGAACTTGTGAGTTTATTTAGAGCTCTTTGTTTTGAAACATAAGAATAAAAGACACAGAGAAAGCACAGTGGAATAATACCCATGAGTTATCTTGAAAGCTGATGGGCTGCTGTTCTCAGCTAGCATACCGGAAGGCAGACAACTGAGACGTCCAGAGGGAGCATTGCTCTCTACCTAATATATATCTGGTCGGAGAATCAGATCACCTACTGTGCATCACTTTGATGCTTAGAGCTGCGGGAGAGGGAGTGTGATAAACACAAGAGAAGCTGTGTGGGAAATGAAATGTAAAAGGGGCAAATGATAGAGAGTACAACAGAGCAAGTGTAGACAGTGACGAGAAGTTCTTATAAATTTTGTTCACTGGGACTGTTATTTGTCATAATAATTTCTAAATTTAAACATAAATTAAAGAATGACACTTGTCTCTGAAGTTATTTTCTACTGGTCAGTTTTTATCCATTGAAAGTCCTTTTCAAGGGCATGGCAAGCATTTACATTTTGTTCATTAATATACAGTACACCTGTTGGTTCAGTCCTTTCCATTTAATTATAAACGGTTGTTACACAGACAGTTAGGTATAGACAGAAAAACAGTGAAGGAGCTGAGGATTACCTATATTTCATTTACAGATATTGGTTAGTGGCAGGTACCTTTACATTAAGAACATAGGTTAAATGGAAATGGATTAAGACACTTGGCCTGCATGTGTATTTCCTCAGTACCTGCACTGCATGGGGATAAACTAAGCCAACAAAGACATTCAAATAGAAAAAACATAATGAAAGCAAACAAACAGCAGAACATTTTGACACTGAAATGATATCTTGTAAATATATATAAAAAAATTATTTGTATAATTCTGTCATTCCTGTCTGTAGTATAAACCTGAAAGACAATTCACTTACGTACTTTACTACTTTAGTTTCAGGAATCCAGCAAGCATACACCTCAATTCCCTACGACACAGGAATCTATACATGGCAGAAGCTTAATTTAAAGCTGAAGCTTTAGGCATTTTAAGACATCGCTGAAAGCAGCTGAAACTCTTCGATATATCTACATGGCTACAGAAGTGCAAACCCATCAGCAGTGGGTTGAAGTCCATTGTGGCTGTGAGGTCCAATAAAGGCATCTGTCCTGACAGCAGACATGTCCATGAAGGCTATTGTTCACCGGCAGTGTTTGTATACATAAGCACACAGGGGACATGCGTTCAGATTTTCAGTTTGGGTTTGTGTGTTTAAATGTTCACTTGTTTATGTTGTCTGATGCGCCATCCTGTTGGTTTCTCAAAGAGAGTGTTTTTGTCTTGACACGAGTGTCACTTCAATTGTGTACTTGGTAACAAGAACTGAAAGGACAGCAGTCCAAGACAAGCTTAACATGACATAGGTGCTCTAGAATACAAAGACAGATCATAGAAATACAAGTGCACACCAGAGTAAAATGCAAAGGAGGGTGTGGGCAGTGTTTATTTTTCTTTCATTATCATGTTTTATTTCCAACTGTTTCCTCTTCTTCCTTCCATTTCCTCTCTTAACTGGCCCTGGATGTAGCTTATCTCACAAGTCAACACATACTTACACACAGATTATCTTAAGAGTGTAGCAGGACATTCATTTAACTTTTCTCTGTTTAATTTACTATATGCTTGTGTTAAATATATGGAGCAGACAGACTGCAAACCGTGTGCTCAGATGCAATAAAACACAAAGAGCACCATTATCATTGTAGACCTGTTCCAGAGGAGCAGCTACTACCACATTGTCTATAAAAGCTACACGTTCAGCTTGTTTTTAATCTAAAAGCTCTCCTTTCCTCACACAATCTATTTCTCTCACTCACTCCATGACACACAATGTACAGACACCATAACACACTAAGCTTGACGGACCTTTATATCAGCTATAGGGGTACTCAGACATTTCCTTGTAGCATTCAGATGCACTCAGCAGAACAAATTCAGACTGACCCAACTATGAACCTCTGTGCATCCATTGGGCTGGCAGCAGATAGAAACTGTTGTGCTTTCATTATGGCAAATGGTTACACATGTTAAACTGTAGGATTGAGATTTCATTGTCTGGAGTCACCAATGTAGAGCTCATAGCTTTACCACGCTGAAAACATCTCAAACAATTTCTGTTTCCTCTAATGATTATTATGCTGATTCTTCCTCAATCCTAATGACACCAGAGATGACTTATAAGTTGCCTACCATAAGTGAGAACTTCACATGGATTGCAACACAGGTACCATCTTCTCTAAAGACATAAGAATATATTGTTGTTAATTTGCTTTTTAAATAGTATTCATATTTGTGCATGCTACAATTTCAAAGGACATGCAGCTCCACAAAAAGCAGAAAAGCATCTGCTGTCTAGTACATAAGGACCCCTACCTTATTTTCTAAATTACTATATGCCTGCAAAATGGTACAGTGGCATGACAGGCGAACTTGCATACAGCAAGAGGAGACAGATTATTTTTTGGAGCCCAATACGTATATAGACATGTGGCAGCACAAAGTAAAAATAGTGGCAAATGATTTTCTTAAGATTAACTTCTTTCACATGCATGTAGAGACTAATGATTTGGAAGTATTGCTTAAGGAGGGAAATAAAAAGGGAAGTAGGTGTGACAGGTAAAAGTGGTGTATTACCTTGATTTGGCCAAATTATTCAAAATTACCACTATGATTATTTAACTGCTGGAAGCTGAAGGCAAGCTCGCTGTAGCTTCACACACTTACATTAATTCTTACAATTGACAAGATTTAATAATACAAGGGTTTGCTGACAAATTGTGGACCTTAACACGCCGAGACTAACCTTAGATAAGCTCTTTCTTTGGCCATATGTTTTTGAAAATCTGCAATTTTTGTCTTTTAGGGTTAACAGCATTTACAGCTTAACTGATTCCGCACCAGACTGGTTAACTCTGCAGGTAAAAAAAAAAAATTGTGTTGATATGAGCTTCAGGTAAAAATTCAAACTTACTAAAGTTCATTGGCCCATTAATCTCATTTTAACATGAAATGGCAAAATTAAATTGGGCAGTGGAGTCAAAATCAGTCTGGAGAGACACTTTAAGGTACTGTTAAAGAGCATGGTGCAATAGGCACTCTGAACATGGCAATGAAAATAGTTCTTATCTTTCATTCAACACTGTGCATGTTAACTTTACAAAATATATTACAGAAGTACATCATCTATTTAGAATTAAAATCATACAACAAAAAAGAATTTAAAAAAAATTACAAACTATATGAAAAAACATTAATAAGCAACCAAGACATTCAGTATGTTCAGAGAGACATTTTTTTTGTTATTCTGCTAGTCCTCATTGGTAAGAGCACAAAAAGGCAAAGTCTTGGCTAGTGTCTACATACGACATACATATGGTAAATTCACTTGAGATAGATTTGATTGACAAGAAATGGAGGGGAAAGAAAGCTGATGTGCTATTGAGGTACAGATTTTCAGCACTCCACATCTATCTAATGGTCTTCACAGATGTCACTGGTTTGTACTGGAAAAGATCTATTGAGGGTCGAAGAATGACTGAATGCTGAAGTGCATTCAGGATTTTTCACTAACAGAGGGAAAACTGTCCTTTTGACAGAAAACAATTTAGCATTACTGTTTTTTTCTGTCTCTTTTGATCATTTCCTCTCACAGAAAAGCTGTGATGTTGGTGATTCTGTCTCTAAGTCAAGACCTTGGCAGTTGAAGCAGCAGATTAAGGCTGCTCATGAATGCTGATGGTATTACCTGTTTTAATCACAAGTTACATTTCCATTTAAAAAAGATAACAGATTTCAATTATTGTTTTCATGTATCTACTCTGTAGCAGTGTGAGCAATAAGGTAGAAAGTGGTGGTCTCATTACACTGTTGATAAGTACTGGTTTGGCTACTATTTGGCTAATGATGCAAGCAGGACGACTGTCACATATTGTAGGTATTTTAAGACTCGCTCCATGCACACATTCATAATGTCCTAAATAAGATGGATGGCAGTTTTGAGATATGCACTAATTAGTCCATATATTGTGAGGGAACATGACTCTCTTTCCAAGTTCACCTCACTCACGCCCTGCTCTGTATGCCTATACTCGGCACCAAACACAGTAGAGGAAGCCACCCATTCTTCCTCTTGCTAAAGTCTCTTCAAATCCCAGCAGAGGTTGACATTATACATCTGTACGCATCTTAGTGATATTTACATAGTTAGTGTTGGTCAGGGTACAGTTTCCTGTTTTCATGCCTTCTGGTCTGAAGTCCTCTATGCTGTGGTTCACAGCCTCCTGGATCTCCACATAGTCAGACTTGCTGAGAGTGGATCCACTGCCACTTCGACCACTCTTCTTCAGATCATCAGCTGAGCTAGCTTTAGGCACACTTGAGATATTTAGATATTGTGCCTGCTCCTCACCCTCTGTCTCTCTGTGGTAGAAATAGTTGAAATTGGATACAATGACAGGCACAGGGAGTGCAATAGTCAGCACACCAGCGATTGCACAAAGAGACCCCACAATTTTCCCTCCAATAGTTGTTGGGACCATGTCTCCGTAGCCTACTGTGGTCATGGAAACCACTGCCCACCAAAAGGCTTCGGGGATGCTGCTGAACTGGGAATGTGGCTCATCTGCTTCTGCAAAGTAGACTGCACTGGAGAAGAGGATTACACCAATAAATAGGAAGAAGATGAGTAGGCCCAGCTCACGCATACTAGCTTTAAGAGTTTGCCCTAAGATCTGGAGCCCTTTAGAGTGACGTGAGAGTTTGAAAATACGAAACACCCTCACTAGACGAATGACACGAAGAATAGCCAAAGACATAGCCTGCTGGCCTGCCTGGCTGTCCTCTGGTCTCTCTGCAAGCTCTGTACCTAGGGTAATAAAGTAAGGAATGATTGCTACAATATCTATGATGTTCATGATGTTGCCAAAAAAACCAGCTTTGCTCGGGCAGGCAAAGAATCTAACTAGGAACTCAAAGGAGAACCAGATGATGCAGAGGGTCTCCACAATAAAGAAAGGATCTGTAAAATATGTTGAGCTATCATACGTAGAGGTGGAGTTGGACATGGACTGGAATGGGTAACCGTAAATCTCCTCATCTTCGTTGCGGAAAACTGGCAGTGTTTCCAGACAGAAACTGACAATAGAGATAAGAATCACCATGACAGAGATGATGGCAATGATGCGAGCTGGACCTGAGCTTTCTGGGTATTCAAACAGAAGCCACACTTGTCTCTGAAACTCATTCTCTGGCAGTGGTCGCTCCTCTTCCTTTATGAAACCTTCATCTTCCCTGAAGATTTCCATAGCCTCCTCACCTAATTCATAAAACCGGATCTCCTCGGAAAAAATGTCCAGGGTCACATTAACAGGCCGACGCAGCCTCCCTCCAGACTGGTAGTAATACAGTATAGCATCAAAACTGGGTCGATTCCGATCAAAAAAGTATTCATTCCTAAGGGGATCAAAATACCTCATCCTTTTCTTCGGATCACCCAACAGTGTCTCTGGAAACTGAGACAGTGTCTTCAGCTGAGTCTCAAAGCGTAAGCCAGAGATGTTGATGACAACCCTCTCACAACACTCGTGATCTGGCTCTGGGTCGTATTGCTCATGAGGCTGACCTGGATGTGCCGCTGCTTCATCCGTAGGGTCGCTGGTGGCAACCGTCATGGTGGAAAGAGATAGGGCCTGCAGCTTTCAGACAAGGTGGGGCCACGTTTGGCCAGGAGGACGTAAAGGCTCCACACACTTGTGAGTTCAGATACAGGCAGATCTGCCTGCAAACAGCTACAGGGATAGAAAGCAGAGGAAAGCTGCAATATTAATGTGATTGCTGGATGCTCTATGCTAAACAGTGACCAAGAAAACTTAAATATTCAAATTGAGCTGGCTCATTTATGTAGAAGCGTTGAGGCCACGCAGGCTCCATTGTGTCTATGTGTATTAGGTTATGAGTTCTCTCTCATATGGGACCCTGCAGGATCAATGCACTGGCCAGTAATACTGCATGCACTCTCAGAGGGTGCAATTATAACTGACAGATCTGATTATTTGCTGAGTGCTCTGTACAAGCTCTGAAATAAATCTTCTCTATTAATGTATGATGTGACCAACATTCGTCACCAAAACTGAGACAAAAACAACAAAAAAAGACATTTTAAAATGTTTTACAATTTATTAATTTAGGACAAATGTTATAACAGGCTGACAAAACCCACCCCACTGCATAACTGTGTGGTTCCTGCACAGAAAAATAGTTTGCAGCTTATTTAGAGCCACACATGCAAGAGTCATGCAGTAAAACAGCAGTGTTTCAACAAAATCAATAGTCCCCTACCTAATTGTACTGGTACTTGTAAGGGACGTTTGCAATATCCTCTGTTGATAAACGGGCCCAGCTATGGTGTCCGTTCCAAAGTAAACCCACTCGGCCAAAGCAGCTCTCTACTGTTAGCTATAAATCACCCGTGGCTCCGACTCTGCAACAAGGCAGCAGAGGGAAGCAGGAGGAGAGGGAGTAAGGTGTGAGGATGCAAGATTCACCTCCCTCTGCTCAGTGATCATCAGAAGCATGTTGCCACAATCAGCTTCATAATTTTTTATGTAGCGTATTTTCGCTCAAAATGCTCTAATCAGTGTGTCCCTGCTACTCCAGAACAATATGTTTAACCCTGTAACTATGCAAACGCAAAGGTAATCCTTTTTTACGTTAACAGCAGACCGAAGAGAGGTCGCGCTGCGAGAGCGTTTACTCACAAACACCCATGCTTCAGCAGATAATTAAGCCAAAATCACCTGTTTGAGCTTTAAGCAGGTTCTGCCTGGAGATGTTTTAACCCTGTAACCAGGATTTTTAAAACTATTCCCACGTGAATTCCACAGTGTATATTTCTTTCTTTTTTCCCCCTGATAGGAAATATCCATGTGAATATCAGTGCACATCAGTAACAAACAGATGCTTATGCTCACAGCCCATTACATGGAATAATACAGCCCTCCAATAACGGCTTTGACAGCAAAACAAAACAAAAATAAAAAGAAAGTGTTTTCATAGATCTCACATGAAGCAGACAAGCTCATGCACTGGAATTATCAAGTGTTACATGGCATGTTGATTGGCAAGCTCAAGATAGTTTAGAACGGCAGGTGCCAGACATGCTCAAGCCATTTGCAGCCTCTTTTTCCTGTTTGAATCATAAACAGCCAGTACAGACTGCATGCACTAAACAAAGCAGCATAACATCAACCTTCGGAATATAAAGCATTATTTCGAATAGGCTAATGGCATGCAGGAATTCACCGCGGTTTTCTTGGCGTATTTTATCCAGTTTGTCTTCTCTTTTAAGTTGCCTTCAGGTCGTTCTTCTATCCTTCATATCTGTACTCCTCCCCTATTTGTCTAATCAGTGCAGCGGCTGTGTCATCTCATCACGACTAACTGTTTTTGAGCTGCCGGCTCTTTCTGTGTCTCTCATATTTCACCATAATTCACCAGATGCGTGGGCTGCAGTTGGGCATTGCAGCGCATACCAAAAGCTTCTTGCGCGCCTCGCCCAATCCCTCTACGCTCCCCCCTTTCAAAGGCACTCCTATCCTCGCTGTTTTCACATTAAAGAGGAAGCGTCACACTCCACAAACTGGAAATGTTATTCACAGAAACATGGGCGTCTTATAAGCCATAAGATTACATTAAAAAAGAAAGAAAGAAAGAAAGAAAGAAAGAAAGAAAGAAAGAAAGAAAGAAAGAAAGAAAGAAAGAAAGAAA
>JBAMHW010000015.1:13635786-13651408 GCA_037177495.1 Rhadinocentrus ornatus | reverse complement strand
GAAAGAAAGAAAGAAAGAAAGAAAGAAAGAAAGAAAGAAAGAAAGAAAGAAAGAAAGAAAGAAAGAAAGAAAATAAGAAATTACTGGTTAAAGGACAAAGACAATAAATTCTGAGAAAATCTTAAAATCTAAGGAAACCAACATATCTACCTAAAAATAATTCTCCCAGTTAAGGTAAAGGCAGTGAGTTAACAGAAGGGGGTTGTGAGCTAGCAGCTGCAACATGTATGTGCAGATTGCTAAAAAGAATCTGAATAATACCAATATACCTTAAACCATTCAAGTAGTCATAAGATCTCTTAAGTCAAATAGCTGGATCAATTTATTTCCTACAACCTTGAATGCGTGTTAATAATATCCCATGTTCATAACTCATATATCTGAGGACAAATATGTCCCCAAACACAACAGATTCAAAGTGTGAATAAAACGTGTGCTCCACTTATGAGGTGCAAATTTGTTAATGCACTTACCATATTCAGAATTACACAGTATTTTCCACTAGAGACCAGAGCAATTAAGTGCATCCACTACACTCTCAGAGGACTGATGCTAAACTCGTAATGCACTCACGAACCAGATGAAATTCATGCCATTCAAAATTTTTGTCACTTTAACTGCTGTGATCAAGTTTTCCTCCAGTAAGTCTCCACTAGCTCGTTGTCTCTCAGCTCTTGAAACTGGGTCAGGTTAAAACCCAGATCTGTCTTCAGGCAGAGAGCAAGAATTGCATATTAAATAATAAGAGATTCCTCAACCCCCTGTGGTTTGCACAAGGAATACTAGGTGTCCTTCTCCTTGCTCTGAAATTTTCTGTACCACCCAAAAACAGGTTCAGTGTTTGTTATGCAACCCTTCTCCAATTAAAGTGATAAAATGCTGATTAATATTGAGACATGGGCCAAAAAACCCCTGAAACTCCAGCAAAGCTTATTCTGCACAGAGCTGGTAACTGGTTTAACAGTTTTGATGAGATGTCTCATTTAAGGGGCTATTGACATTTGTGCATAAAAAAGCTGAGTGATGGCAAGCACATTTTAAAGCCACGTTATTAATGAATGTATATCAGTAAGACCAATTTCAAAATGCTTAAGAGAGGAATACTGAACCAACAGTTCCTATAGTGCTGGTTGTCAGTAGTGTTATGATTCATCATCCACCACCACAACACAGGCAATTATCTGTAACACAGTTTTACTCATGGGACTGGGAAGAGGGCACTTAGAAAAGGCTTTGAGAATGAGTTTGTTGGGATTGAGAAAGGATTGCATCTTTGTATGTAATGTAACAGTGTAATACAAACAGTCTAAAGAAGTCAGGATGCTGTTTAAAATCTACAAAAAAGAAGAGAATCTGATGATTTGCATTTCTCATAAACCAACATTTTATTCACAATGAATCCCAGAATACATCAAATGTTTAGAACAGGGATGGACAAGTGCTGTTCTACAAAGTCGCAGTTCTGAAGGTTTTAAAACCTTTGGGAGAGGAGGGTTGTCCCATTGTTTTCTGCTGTACTGTTGTCCCTAGACCTAGACTCTTCTACTAAAAAGCTGGGACTTGCAATAGATGCAGTATATGGTAGCATCGTCTTTCTGAAACACGAATGACTCAAAAACTTGTCGCTCTAAAACCTATAAGTACATTTCTGGATTGATGGTGACTTTTCAGAAGTGCAAGTTGCATTTGTTTGTGTTATAAATAGACATGACTAACAGCTAACACAGAAGACTTGAAGTAATGCAATTGGGCACAAATCATATTAACGGCATTTTGGGTCATTTGAAGTAGCTTGATGTTTCTTTTTTCCCTACTTTTTTCTTTTCTTTTCGCATATGAAAATTATCCATACGTCCATCCATCCATCCGTCCATCCATCGATTTTTTATAGAGCTTATTCAAATTCAGGGTCGCGGGGTAGCTGGAGTCTATCCTAGCTATTAGCAGGCGAGGGGCAGGGTACACCCTGGACAGGTCGTCATTCTATTGCACTGCCTATGAAAAGCATAAAAATAAATACAATATATTCTTCACCACAGAAAATGATCATTGATCCTCTCTTCTGCTCAGTCAAGCAGACTGCACCCACACATAGAAGATGTACAGTTCTTTCCACCCTTTGACTTTAATAATCATGTCTTAGTCATTTTTTTCCTCCTTGTTGTAGGTCATCCATTTTAGAGAACACCCAGAAATGTATCTGTGCTATCTTTGAGGTACAACAAGGTAAATCTTGCAGACTGAACACTGAAGGCCATCACAAAAGCAGAATGCTAGGTTTGATCAATAATTATCTCTGCAATGTAGAAACTTAAAGTTACGTTTGCATAAAAGCATAAATGTATATCTGATCCTAGATAAGGATTTTACTTGTACAGAATATTTGTATATTAGTGTATGATTCTGCAAAAATTTACACCCTTCCTTGTGTTGCAGAACACGAGGAAGTTAAAGAGGGAAGGAGAAAGTGAAAAACAGACAGCAAAGGATAAAAAAAGAAGGCAGTGGCAGAAGACTGCAGGGAGGAAGATTTGTCCTGACTGACCTCTGTTGGTGCTGCAGCAGGTGAGGCACACATCCAAAGTACAAAACACTCACACTGTAAAAATGCACAAGTATCTACATGAACATGCCACCAGATCACATGCGCAGTCATTTGGACACTGCAATTCTTCCTGCAAATGCTTCCTAATTTGTATTTAACAGAAAGAAAAGAAACAAATCAAGTATGTATACGGTGCATACATCAATGCACATTTATATTGGCTGCTTTGTCACTGTTAAATAATACTATCTAATAAGTGAATGACATATTCACATGATTATAACCTAGAACATAAGGAAATCACCTATTTATTCCAGGATATAGGCATAAAATTAGCCTTCTAACTTAATTGACTCAGCTTGTTTCGAACTTTTACCACTGTGCTTCTTAAGCTAAATTTCTCCTGTATGCCTCCCTCTAGGGACCCTCTATACATAGAGATTGACCTTGGAAGTTATCTACCTACTTGCTAAAGTGAGCATGATCTCTGTTTTCATGATATATAGGCTTACCTTCAGAGTGGAGTACTCCTCTATTGATTTGGTTTCGCATTCTCTAGTTTTCTCAGCCTTAAAAAAGATAAAAGACACCATTTAAAAAAAGGGGGAAAAATCAATGACTAGCCCACTAAGTAGTATAAAAATAGTTTTGCAAGATTAGATATGCATGGCTAACTATTTATGCTGCTTGCATCTTGAAATTCTGTCTGTCTGAAGTATTCTGTGAAATAAATCTATAATGATAAAGCATGCAAATCACATTCTAGCAACCAAACGCATCAGCTACCATGTTGTGCCTGGTGCGAATGTTTGTGTCTGATGTGGCTGCAACTTCTAGACACAGTCAGAAACGGCATTCTTTCTTTGGAAAAGACTAAGTTTCTCAATAGGGATGAAAAGGGACCTAATGGAGGATAAAGGGAAGGACAAGGGTGAAATTAAATAATGAGGAGTAGATATGTACGACAGAGTAAAAGGAGGAAGTGTTGCGGAGTGTAACATAGTCAAGCAGGATAAAAGTGAACAGAAAATGAAGATGAAAGGGAGGAGATGGAATAAAAGAGGTGGAGAGGAGAGTAGATAAAGGTCACAGTGACAGTAAGATGACTCATCCAGTGTGGAGCACAGCAGCATCTTTCTCAGTGTTACACTATCACGCTCTCCACCATCTGTCAATTTGTTTTGACAGCAAAAACTGAGACAACTTGCAACAGATTACCTATTCCCACAGCTAGAAAAAACAGAAAAATGAATAAATACTTTTAAAAAATCAAATGTGTCTTAAAACCAGGTTTTGAACAGTAAAGTCTTCGCATGATGCGTATATAATTTTGGGCAAGCATGTTTGTTTAGACCAGTGAGCATGTCGGAGAGGGTGTGTAGTTTTGCTTTGTCTGTTTGCATTTAGATAATGTGTCTGGATAGGGAGTCCTGCCTTGTCTGCTGCGCCTATCACTGATCAGCCAATCAGCTTCAAGATATAATCAGATTTTTGTGGAAGCACCAGCAACAGCATCACCCTCCTTAGCAACCATTCTTCTCTGCTTAGCCAATGGATGGTGAACATGGAAATATCACCCAAAAAATCACACAGGGATCTGATTTGTAGGTGAAGGTAAATGTCTTGTTAGTATGCTTGGGTAAGTTCATTTAACTTGGATTTATAATACTTGTTATTAATCATAATTCTACCAATGATTGATTAGTTGTCTTCTGCAGCATAAGTGCCGTTTTGATGATCAAGGTTATTTACAATTCTATTAGTAAAGGGTTTTTGTGATTTTTAAGGAGTTTTCTATGCAAAATGTTAGTCTACCTTTTTTTAAAGAAAGAAAAAAGAAAACAACACTGAAGTGATGTTAATGACTGAGGAGAAAAAAGTATTGACCCGCAAATTGTTTACGGTTTATATGTTAGGTAAATAATTCATTGACCCTTGTGGCCTGCAGTCATTAGTCTGTTTCAGTCTTATCTCTGACCTTCATGCTCACAGACACAAGACAACTTTGGAAATGTGAAGCAAACGCTTCAGCACATCCTGTTCATGCCTGGTGTTAACTTGTATCTTAGCTGATCAGATCATGGGGAGGCATCATTAAATACGGATGTGAAACCATTCAGACACATTCAGATCACACAGTTCACATTTAGTGGTGATCACTTCAGGTCACATTACCATTACAGTCAGCTCACAAATCTAGCCTAGACCACTTTGAAGGACCACATGATATGACTCCACACACAAATGCATAATTTGATTGGGTTTAGGAGAAATTGGTGGCTAAGCTTGAACGCGTGGTATTTCGGGTTTGTACCAAAAGCTGCTCTTAAAGTATTTACGATGTGTTGGTTCTCTGTGGAACTCTTTGTTTTATAGTGTTCTTGGTTTTCAGCTGGTGGAGAACCATGTTTCCCAACAGAACATTTTATTTTAACTAGGTGACAGTTTTTATCTCACACTTCTGCTCTAGGTGGTTAATGTGGCTGAATAGTGTTTATGATGGAGAGGACAAAATTCAAACTAAACCTTCAAGTTAATGTATTTGAGGAAGTCTGATTACAGTAGCTTACTTATGTGACAAGAATAAGGCCTGGCTGTATATAATTATAGCATCCTCCGATAAGGTGCAGACATTTATTATACTACAAATTCACAACAGTGTGTTGTGTCTTAATATCTCTCTTTTCTCACATATATTGCAATTGTTTAGATGTAAACCTTAAACATTAAAAATAAGAAAGTGTTAAAATAATCTAAAGAAAGGTTCTTGTTGTGGCCATTCTGTGGAAAATAAACATTACATCTGCAAGTTTCAGATCATGTGACAGTCTTCTTTTCTGTCCTTTATTTTTTATTATAGCAGGTGGCTTTTTTCAGTCAACACCAGAAAGTAATTTATGGCTTATTGGCGGAGCAAAAAGCAGACATAGAGCTGAAAATTTACCACAAGAGTTGTAAAGACACCACAAAGCTGAGCTGAAATAAAGTTAATATTGCTATTAGGTTCACCAGATGACTAGAAACAACATACCAAATAATAATCTCTCTTAATCTGTAAGGATTTTAAGTATAAACAACAAATTATACTTAAAAATTCATGAATCTGAACTTAAAAGGGGATATTGTTGCTAACAACATGCATTCTCTGTCTTAAATAATATTTTTTTTTGTAGATTTAGTGACTAATGCCATCTTCCTTTAGATGTTAGAAAGTGTCTTCCTTTGTTGGTGTTGAGGCTTGTTAATATGTTTATAGTCTCTGTGTGAACGTGCAGTCTGATGTTTCCTTACGGTTTGGCATTGCCTTAACTGATTTTAAACATGCTATCCAAATGGTGCATGGTGAGACCAATCTGTAAAACAATGCAGATTATCTGCCAAAGACATACGCACAAAGTGCACAATGCTTCTGAATACACAAAGATGCTCTGCCACCTTTCCCAGAAGTTGTGTATACACACAGCAAATGCTGCAACACTTGGCACTAATTCAGACAGCTTAAGTGGTGATTCCTCCCATGCACCTGCAGGGCTGAATCTGCCACTCTCTTCATCTTACCAGCAGCCCTCCCTTGTTACTATGGAGATTTCCTGCTGTAGGGCCATGGCTGGTGGTGTGCTTTGATGACGTCATGTGAATTATGCCAATATCAGAAGCAGCAGGATATTTATCTCTAACATACGTAGTAGTAAAATCATACTAGTGAGACCCATGTTCAGAGTTGTACTGTTATGTTAACCATGTTAACCAAGCCCCACTTTGCCAATATGCCTTACAAATAGGTGGTCCAATATTCCACCAGCCAAAGAAGATGGCAGAGTCATCAGTAAACTGATAGGGTCACTGAAGCCATAAAGCACACTTACTCATATACAGCATGTCAGTATGGTAGCTGCAAACCTTCTTAGAATGTTAATATTTACCTCTTTGGTGCAGAGATTATATAAAGTTTTCCACTGTGCTGCTGCTCAGTTCAGTTCCCTTGACTGTCCAAGCATGTGTCTCTAGCAGCAGGGAATCACCATCTCTTTTCCAAGCCAAATATATATCCCTGCTGCTTGGGTTGTTTGTGACTCTCTTATCTGCCAGACAGACTGTGTCTGTTTGTGTCTTCTATTTATATTATTACCAATGTTTTTGCACAGAAATTTCTGATTACCTCAAGAAAGAAGACGATGCTGTACATTGAAGTGGTTTGAAATGTGTCACATATGTGTTCCTCATGTGTTAATCACCTTACTATGTCATGAAATGCTGGTTGATTGAATTGTTTTGCAATCACTTTAAACTATGGAGTATATTTAATCTACTGTATATATGTATCATGAATGTACACATTATTAAGGCCTAAAACACTTTCCCAAACTAAAATTAGTGCTATTCTCTCAGTCATTGAATGAATGCAAACTTCAGCTCCTCGCAATAAAAACAGTACACATAATCTCTTTATATGGGTCATGTTTAAGACAGCATACAATAACATAGAACAAATACTGGCATACATAGCCTTCTACTGACAACATTTTATCCCATCCCAAAAATCAAAAGTGCACTCTGAGATAGAGGAGAATCATTCAAGGCATATGTACACGTGTGTGTGCACGTTGATGTGTCTGTATTTATATGTGCATGAATGCCTTCATATTATTCTTCATGTATGTGTCAACAGAATAGCAGCAAACAGCACATGTACATAATGTGTGTGTTCACATCACATGTTAGCAATACAGAGCACACAGAGCTAACAAAGGCATATGGCTAACAGTCTTTTATTGGTATCACAGTTTTATATCAGTAATCACAGATGACGCCAGTTTTTGCCACTTGTTAACTTGTCAAAACTTGTCAGTTGTCATCTATGATGAATGTCACCTCCCAAAAACATAAATGCTGATTAAAGAAATCCTTGTAGGTTCAAGTAATGGAAATTTGCTTTGCAAAAATGCTGTCTGTTTCTTGAACATATCCTTTCTTAATTTAATCTAGAAAGCAGTGTGAAAAAATGTCAAACTTCATAACACAGTTCCAGCTGAGCTTTTGAATGTTTGAATAACTTTCAGTTTCAGTGGTTCCATTTACTGGGTTTAGACTCCATAACAGAAGCAGTCTGTTCACAAAACTGTAGGTACAAAACTTTATGTGGAATTTTGATTTTGTATTGTGTAGTGGTCCATAGGGAGGGAGGGGGGATACTGCTAGGCACCACTTGTTAGTTTATGCTGGGGGCATCAATCAAGGACAAGAGAGCAGGGGAAGAAGGGCTGATTCAGAGCACTTTCTGCCTCAGTTTCCTAAATTTCGCCCATCCAGCCCAACAGGAAGACCAGAATCACTGCGCCCCTAAATGGGAATAAGGGTCACTGCAAGTTAGTGGCTACTTTAAAGTACACGGCTTTGAAAAAAATAGCAACTTTGCAATTTAGCTTATTTACACTCCTAATCAAACACAGTGTAATTACCTAAATGAGAAGCAGTTATATTGGGTCGTCAGGGTTTCCAGGAGGTCTGAGCAGAAAAAGCTTTTACCTAAGAGTGTGAAAGGAAGGTGGAGAGAGATAAAGCAAAAATGTTAGCCTGGCCAACATTTGTTTGTCTTGTTAACAATGAAAGGATCCATCTCCTCTCCCTGCTGTCTCATCTTGTAAAAAACTGCAAATACCATCATTTCAAAAGGGTGGGGGAAAAAAGAAATGATCCTGTGACAAGAAAGACGTTTCTCACAACAGCCTCTATGTCTTCAACTGAAGCTAATCTTGCTAAACAGGACCAGATGTAAAAACAATAAGAACTGAAGAGATAAGTACACATAAATGTATGAGGTGGATCTTTAGCCCAGAGAATGAGGACCTATAACCTTGTCTCCTCTATCATATATCTCACTTACTGGTCAGTAGAGCAGTGCTGCTCTTCACTGGCGATGTTATGAGTTTTGAGAAATGTGGCTTCCATTTAAGGTTTTCACAAAATTTAAAGCTATCAGAAGTTAATTTGGAAAGTAGCAATGTACGATAACACAATTCAATGGCACTTTAATTCATGCAACTAAATGAGATTGCCCCAAATACTACCCAACACCATCTGAAGAGTTAAACTGATTACATATTACCAATATGTGTAAAAAACAAACAAACAAACAAACAAAAAAAAAACATATTCAAGCACATACACTTTGACAAGAAAAATGTTATATAACTCTTCTCTTGTTTTTTCCCCGTTTTTCCTTTTTTTGTGTATTCCCTTTTGACTTAGCTTTTTATTTACTGGGATTAATCACTGTCAGAAAGGACACTGAACATAAATCTGGATTCACATCTGCAGGAATAGTTGTATATCAGTCTCAAAGACATGAATATAATTCCATGTAATAAATGCAAGATCCTTTTCAATAGACTTTTACAATCCAATCCATCCACTAACACATATGACATTAGTGGAAAATATAATTTATTAAATCAAGCACTGAAGCACTGAACAATTACTTATTATACTTTATATATATATATATATATAAGATTTCTCAAGGTTATTAAATCTCTTGTCTCCTGCATGTTAATGGCATGAGAAGACAGACGTCAAGAAGCAGGTGTGAGACACCTGTTCTGATAGCAGGAGAAGATGGCCACCAGGGGGCAGCGCTTACAGTAGATGATTTGGCAGCTGTTGTTGCTCTTTTTCGTTTCATTGACAAAGTCAGCTGAAGGTGATCCCGACCTAGGCACACAGCAAGAACATCTTGTATGTTGCACAAAACATACATGTAAACCATCAGATCATGAATGGTCCTAACATATCAAACAAGTAAGCACTCATACAAGATTAGATAGATGCTCAAACAAAGTTAGACACTATCCTCCAGATTATGTCATGTTACTTGTTCTGAGACACATCCAAGAATTGCAAGGAGCTTTTTGTCATAAACCTGTGAGGGGAGCTCATGCAACATTAATAACCTGATTGATGCTATGTGAGCGTCTGATCACTGTAATTTTCTATGTTTAAATGGTCTGTCTTAATTAATATATATATAAAGAGTTAAAACACAGGTTTAGGAAACAAAGGCACAGGAAACCGGTGCTCAGAACTTACCAGTTTTGTAAGTGGGAGCACAGCGACATCTGCTGAGCACCCGAAGTAGTGCACTCAGGACAGCAATACAACGTGCTCCCAGTCCATTCATAAATCCTCACACTCTGTCTCCTTTCGCTTCTCACAGCGCAGGACTTCCCCAAGTTGTGCCTGATTTTTGTGTGGCAGTTCATAAACAGACATCCTTTCGAGAATTTCTTTTTATGTTAATTTCAAAGTCACATAATAACCTTGCTGATTAGCTGCCGGAGGCTGCACATGTTTGTGCTTCTATTTTACGCACGAAAAGTGTGATGACAAAACAGTCTTTTTACATACCGAAGACAAGCCACTCATGTGAATCTTCAATATTGTTTCCAAGCCATCTGGGGGGTTACTGTGGCAACAAGGGTGCCATGGCAACGGTGACTGGGGTTACCGAGAAAACGACCGTCACCATGGAGACTGCATCACAGCGGGCTATATTTGAGGCATCCAAAGACAAACACGCTCCATCTTTGATCACTGTTGGAGTACGCGAGAGAGCTCCGTGTTTCTCTCTTCACGTGTGTCTTCCACTGATAATGAGATAGCGGCTGGCCTAGTGTTTACATGGCGCCGTCGACTCATTAAATAACTTAGCAAAACAATTCATATCGATGAATTATAGGGAAGTTTTTTAAAGACAGCAGCATTTGGACTAGACTTTAACGCACAATAAAGGCATAGCACAAACGGTCTAATTGAGATAATATATGCGGAACTATGCTTTTCAGACATTACGTGTGTTTGAACACATACATATTTAAATGACTGAATATTATACATAGGCTAATGACAGATCACGAGTCTTAACGCATGATAATACAGTGAGTGTCCTTCGTGAAACATACATTTGTATTAATCTTTCACAGTTATAAAGCTTCTATTTCTACCTGTTGTGATAATAAGCTGGCTATTGCACAACGCACAACAGGTTACCCTCCTCAGTCTAAGAGAAACAGTAAACCAACTTTAAGGAATAGCTCGTTCACTTTATGCAAGTGTAAACGGAACCATACAGGATTGCGAATTCATGTTACTGAAATGAAAACAAAATCTCGAATCTTAGAATAGAGCACATAACATCTAAGAACAGACACGCGCTCTTTGTTTCTTTCTCTTTTTCCCATCTGATCTACCGCTGCTTCCACACGCTGGTGCGCTACGACAGAACCAGCTGTGTGTTGACTCACCCCCTCTTTCCGCGTTCAGGGTTAGAACTCTAAAACTGGCTATACGTCGGTGAAAATCTTTTTGTTTATATTCATACAGTTCTGAGAGTTGTTCTGAGTGGTAGTAGGGAAGTTTGGTTGTTGTTTGAACGCGCTGTTAATCCCATGCTCCTCTATCACCATATATTCGCTCTTGCTTAGGGAGGAAGATGAGCGGGTCTTCCTCAGCTCCTCTGTGTCTGTCAGAGGTTGACAGCTGCCCACGTGCAGATATTGTGCCTGCTCCTCGCCCTCTGTCTCTCTATGGTAAAAGTAGTTAAAATTGGATACAATGACAGGGACAGGCAGAGCAATAGTCAATACACCAGCAATTGCGCACAAAGAGCCCACAATTTTTCCCCCGATTGTCACGGGATGCATGTCCCCATATCCAACAGTAGTCATGGTGACAACAGCCCACCAGAATGCGTCCGGAATGCTGTTGAAACCCGACTCTGGGTCGTCGGCCTCGGCAAAGTAGACAGCACTAGAAAAAAGGATGACGCCGATAAACAAGAAGAAGATGAGCAGACCCAGTTCACGCATGCTGGCTTTTAGAGTCTGTCCTAAAATTTGAAGACCCTTGGAGTGACGCGAGAGTTTGAATATGCGAAATACTCGAACAAGTCTAATTACGCGCAGAATTGCTAATGACATGGCCTGCTGTCCGTTCCCTTGCCTCTCTGCCAGCTCTGTGCCCAGGGTGATGAAATAGGGGACAATTGCCACAATGTCAATGATGTTCATTATGTTTTTGGAAAACGTGGCTTTACTCGGGCATGCAAAAAAGCGAACCAGCAACTCAAAGGAGAACCAGATGATGCACAATGTCTCCACCACAAAGAACGGGTCTGAAAAGGGGCTGGTGAAATATGGAAGCGTGCCATTAATCACAGGTGCTATGGTGATCGGATCCCTGTTCTCGTCCCTGAATTCCGGCAATGTCTCTAAGCAGAAGATAACAATGGAGATCAGAATGACCAAGACAGACACTATTGCTATTCCCCGGGCGGGACCCGAGCTCTCCGGGTACTCAAACAGCAGCCACACCTGTCTTTGAAATTCGTTCTCTGGCAACGGCCGCTCCTCCTCCTTAATGAAGCCCTCATCCTCTCTAAACTTCTCCATAGCTTCCTCGCCAAGCTCATAGAAGCGTATCTCCTCAGAGAAAATGTCAATGGGTACATTTACGGGTCTTCTGATGCGCCCGCCGGATTGATAGTAATACAAAATGGCATCAAAGCTGGGTCGGTTCCGATCGAAAAAGTATTCGTTCCTGAGAGGATCAAAGTATCTCATCCTCTTTTTGGGGTCCCCCAATAGCGTCTCTGGAAACTGTGACAGAGTTTTGAGCTGCGTCTCGAAGCGTAACCCTGAGATGTTGATGACCACCCTCTCGCAGCATTCGTGATCCGGTTCGTAACGGTCCAGAGAGTGGTGGCCTGGGAGTGCCGCCGACTCCTCCAGCATGTTGTCACACGCCACAACCGTCATCACGTCGGCCTCTGTCTCTGTGTATCCGTGGTTCACCAGGTTGTCGCCCCTGGTTTTGGTCACGCTCGGCGGGGGTGATTGCAGGAGGCTGAGGTGGTCGTCCATGCGCGGTTGAAGACGCATACAGGGGCGGCCGCATCGCCCCCTCCGCGAACCCCGGTCAACCACAGCCGCCGCTAAAGCCTCGTCTCCTCCACGTCTCTTCCTCTCTAACTCTCTCTCTCTCTCAAGCGCTTTACTTTCACTCCTTACTGTTGATGTTCCCGCCCACGGGGAGAGATCTGGGTTTATAAACACGCGTTCCACCCGCCCACGGCGCACCAGTCCTGGCTTCCTTTTACTGTTGTTCTCCAATTGGACGCACCGATGTTAAGAAACAACAGACGGGCATCATTTAATAAAATCATTTTGGGCGTAGCCCCCTCCCTCTGCCCCTCTCCCTGTCTTGAAGACACACGCGCTGAGGCATACTCACGCGAGCGCACATACACGTACCTGGCGAGTAAAGAACCCTTTTTAAACAAGGTCATTGCTCACAGATAGGATTATCAATTTGGGTACTCATCTCATAGCCCGGTTTCATCCTCAGATTTGAGGACACACACATACACATAAAAAAGCACGTGGTAAGGAATATTCACAACATCAATGCACACATTATACCAGGAGCATACAACCTTATATATCTCAGGATTGACATGGTGAATGTCATTGGGGCATCTACAGTGCACAAAATCGCCTGGTAACTCAGATATAATCACACAGAGTAATCCTTTCTTATCTAAAACATAACCAGGTTTTACACTCACCAATTGCAATTTCCACTGTGCAATATGGTCTACATTGTTTGACCTGGACCATCAGTGTCAAATCATAATGAGAAGGAAGTGTGGATGAGGGTAAAGAACAATCTGAATGAATTCTGATTGTCTCATCTGTTTTGTTTCCTAATCTGTGTCCTGGGAGAAGGCAATCAGAGAGTATCCATTCAGGAGGTGAATGACCCAAGGGGACTCATACCTCAAAGTGGCAGCCTATAGTTAAGACCATGTTTACACAGAGGTGAGTTGAAGTCCATCTGCTCAAGTTTTATTTTATCATCTGGACATTTTGTTTACATGAAACTGCTGTTTTAGGAGCCTGAAAACCAAACTTTTTAAACCAAATCCCAAAGTTAATAAAAGAAAGAGGGCCATGAAAATCTGCTATACAATATTTTAACACATGCATTTTTAGTAAAAAAGAAAAGAAAAAAAAAGCCCCTAATAAGGCTTCAATTTGTACATTTATTTAATTTTCATCCATGTTCTAGGGTTTAGTGAGGTATGTGAGCAGATGGAGCTATAGTAGTGGTAACTTTAATTTTTCCTGCAACAGTTAATTTATAAAACATGTTGGAAAAACACCACAGAGAAGATGTTATGTTCTTATTTAAAAATGAAAAAAAAAATAAATAAAATAAGAAAGAAATTAAGGCTATGCTAGTTTAACTTTGGCTTCATCAAAGGACACAAGTCAGCCAGAATACAACATTCATGGTGAAAATCGCAGCATGGGATGGGGTCCTTCTCGGTTTATATTCTTGTTTCACGTCTTTGGGTTTTGTTATGTTCTTTTATGTTCTTTGTTTTTGGTGTTTAGTGTCATATTTAGTTCTGTGGTTTGTTTTTTTTGTTTCTGTTCATTAGTTCACCTAATTAGCTCATTCACTTAACCTGTGCCTTGTTTATCCTTCAGCATATTTAGTTTCAGTTCCTGCTTTGCCAGTTTATTGCTTATTTTTTATTTGTTGCGGTTAGGTGTATTGTTTATGCCATGTCAGCGTTTTTTTTTTTGCCAACGGGGTGTTTTGGTAAGTGAGTTTAGTTTTACTTATTAAAACCTTTTATCTGCACCAGTCTGTCACCTGTTTCATCAACCTGCACTTGGGTTCTCATGTCCACTGCTTCTGATAAGTTTATTGTTGGCTGGCTCAGACCAGAAACGGGTGATGAATCCATGAATTTAATCTTTGCAGTCAGACCCACTTAGAAAGTTGTTTCCATTTCCCAAAATGTGCATCAAGTGTTCTTACAAAATCACTTACAAACTTATTTTAATTTTTATTTATGTGTGTGTGTGTGTGTGTAATTGTTGATAGTTAATTTTTTAGTTTGTTGTCACATCTTTTGCTTGTAACATTTGGCAGGTAGGGTACACCCTGGACAAGTTACCACTTTATAACAGGTCCAAGACAGAGAGACAAACAATTTTAAGGAAAATGTAGAGATGTTTAATCTAACATGCTTTAATTTATTTATTTATTTATTTATTTTTACTGTAGTAGGAAGCTGAGTACCTGGAGAGAACCCACACATGCACAAGGAGAACTCTATACAGAAAGGCTCCAGCCGAGGTTCAAACCAGGAGCCATCAGTGACAGTCATTCCCACAGTTGGAATGGCAGGTTGGATTTAACTACTAACCCTAAAACATTGAACTATTAGTTGTTGTTTTTTTGCCACCCAGTAATGACCTCGGTTTTATGAGCCTTGTTGGTTGCTGTCCAAGGTGCTGAAATGGTTAGTGACAAGTGATCCAAATTATTAATAGTATCATAATTAGGATTAAAAAATACTTCTTTTAGTATTTTGTAGTAGACAAAAAAATGGCCATGAACCACAACAAGGATACCAAATGTTGCAGAGAAAGACAAACGTGTGATGTTTGGCACAGACATTAGCTGCACTGAGATTTGTGTAGTTTGTTTTTTATTTGGACATTTGGTCTGATTGCATATTGCCAGTTTTGTAATTGTGTAGCAACTGGGTCAGTTTTTGACGCTTTAATTAGATTATAGATGTAAAGAATAAACACATAGTTTTTGTGTCCGCCATGAATCAAAATGTCCTGCAGGTGCAGCTGAGGAAGCTCATTTGTTGTCCATGTCTTTGTCCGCCTTTCCTCATTTGATATAGCAAAAATAGTGAAAATAATGCACCCTGCTTATTAATACAAAGTTGTTTGATAATTGTATACTGGTACACATCTCACTGTCAATATTAGGATGAAACCTCCTCACCAGTGGAAGATATCTGGACAGACACAGAATGTGACAACAGTACAGGACATGTAGGTTTATCGGAACTTCAGCACTGGACTTACAGTGCCAAACATGCATGCATCTTCTCTGTGTGTGTGTGTGTGTATGTGTGTGTGTGTGTGTGTGTGTGTGAGAGAGAGAGAGAGAGAGAGAGAGAGAGAGAGAGAGAGAGAGAGAGAGAGA
>JBAMHW010000015.1:13622871-13635627 GCA_037177495.1 Rhadinocentrus ornatus | reverse complement strand
AGAGAGAGAGAGAGAGAGAGAGAGAGAGAGAGAGAGAGAGAGAGAGACAGAGAGAGTGAGAAGAAAGAGTGGGTGTAGGTGGGTGGAAATGTAAGCCGAGAATAAACTGAAAGAATCAAAGTATTAAAGTTCTCTGGTAACAATGATAAAAACGTGTTTTGAGCTTCTGTTTTTTTGCACTGTTTTTCTTCTGTCTTTGACAGATGGAGCTGAACTTGTAAATGTTTGCACTCTTTATTTTTATCCTCCGTCTTACTCGCGTATTAGGCAGGCAGGCACTCCATCAACAAGTGGAAGGAACAAAACACAAAAGGGAGAAAAGGAAGAAAGAAAACTAATTGTGAAGAATGATCATGTTTGTTTCTCATGAGCATCTGCTTCCTCCAGATTAAATTAAATGAGCATTGGCTGACTGAACTAATCTGAGAAGTCTTCCGTCAACAAAGGCAGTCTGTGGAAACACCCAGTCTGAGACAGCACCAAACCACTCCCAGTACTCAGCAACAATGATTGTGTGACAAGTATTCAGTGCTTTAAATTCCTGGGAATGGCATCTCTGAGAGTTTGTTCTGGTCTGCCAATGCCATTGCTACCCTCAAAACTGCTCAGGGACATCTCCATTTTCTGAAAATACTCAGGGAAAACAGTGTGACTAAAATGCTGCTGGTGACCTTTATCTGCTCCACCACAGAAAGCACCCTGGTCTCATGGTGTGGGATGTCAGCTGCTTAGCAGCAAACAGAAAGACCCATCAAAGACTGATACAGAGCACAAAAATTATTAGCAGCTCCATCCCTTCCCTTGAGAACTTTACTAATGAGTGCTACCTCTCAGGAGGTAAAGACATTATAAAATACAGTTCACACCGTGCACATCACTCGTTTGAACTGTCACACTTGGACAGGAACTACAGATCATTCAGAGCACAGCTGTCAGACTCATGAACAGATTCTTCCGTAAGGCCACCCAAACTCCAACTTCAATGATAACACTGTGTGACTGCAATATTTTTCAGGTACAATGTTATGACCTCTATCTGATGCTTTTAATATCTCTATTTGTATTTTGGATGTTATTTATGTGTGTTGTTAAGTGATTTTGTTTCCAGCGTGGTGTCATTTACTCTAATCAGGAGTGGTCCTAATCTTATTAAATTGATTAATACAATACACAATAATAATTGTTGCACCTGGTTAACAGCATCTGTGGATCCTGCTCAGTTGGATCCTCATGTGGAAAAGTATAGAGAAATGGGATGATTGCTGCACCAGCAGGATAATAGATTTTGGTGGTGTGACAGTGTCGGGCAGCATCTTCCTCACTGGAAAAAATAAGGCATCATTGTCTTCATTGTAGGTAATCTAAATGCAGAGAGACACTGAGATAAGATTCTTCAATGAGAGGCAATCCCATAACTCCATGGTTTGGGACTGAACCTTATCCTCCAAGATGACAATGCCCAACCAACACAACCCCACTGGCTTACTATCCCACAGCAGTGTGTGACCAAGCTGGTGATCAACATGAGGAGGAGGTACCAGGTTGTTGAGGTTGTGTGTGGTTCCTTTGCATGCTCATCTGTTCTGCTTATCCTACAAATGCATCTTCCTTACAAACATAGCACCATTCTAAATGGAAATAAACAGGCTTTCTAACAGTATAAAATTTATTGCCAAGAAACATTGTTACAATGAAGAAATAATCAACCCAACACATATTTTCATTTTTCATTTATTTATTTATTTATTTATTTATTTTTATACTAAGAATATATGTTCAAAAATCAGTTTATTTATCACTCATAAACTGCTGGCGTTTTACATATATAAATAAAGTTTTCTGTGAAATGTATGAAAATTTTTGATTTATTAAGGCATCTATTTATTTTTATCCTTTTGTTTTTTAGATGTTTGATTAAATCCCTTCTTTACCAGTATTTTTTTCATTTCTTTGGCCAGCAATATTAGCTTCTTTCATAAAGGTTGTACATGTGCAGACTGAAGTGATGCGTCATTTCACTGGCTACTTTCAAATGGCTACTTGGAAACATTTTGCTATCTACATTAGCCTTTTCAGAGTGCTGGGCAGCTGCTTAGAGGAGAACATTGATTTTTTTAGGTTGGGAAGAGGAGGCTGTAAGTATTTCCAAAGCTTTAGGATTTGTATCAGAAAGCCTTTCTTAACGATTACTTTGAACAAGTCAAGGAACTAAAAAGCCAATTAAGCTCTAAGACTTTACTTAATGTTATCTGGAAAAGCTGATAACTCCTTGTGCACCCATATGGCTCCTGTTCGTCTTTTCCCATTAAAATAGTAAAAAAGAAATCTAAAATTTTTCACTTAGGAACTCTCCCCTTAACGTGGATAATTATAGCTGTTTTGTTGTTCTATTTTATCTTTATTTGCATTTTAATTTGTGTCCTTTATTGTGCTGTCTTTATGCTTTTTTGCATTTACTGTACAGCACTTTATCAGCTATTGTGTTGTTTTTAAAGTAATTTAGAAATAAATGATGATTACAGAATTAAGGTGATGTTTTGTCTTTAACTATGTCATTTAAAACTCAGTTCAGCTTTCAGCCACATAATAATTCATATTCATAAAATGTTTGGACGTGCAAACTTATGTACATTACTTCAGATGACAGTGTTTGTAATAAGTGTTCTGTGACATTCAATGCAGACCCTGTTTTTCTTATTGAGGCCACTTTGAAGCTGTCTTGTAATAAAAGGGCCAGTCAGTCTACAGGGAAAAAGCTCCGGGACAGCCAAAGGGCTTTCTAATGTGGTTTCCACTGGGCATTTTAAATATAGCCCCATCCAAACTCTCTCATTAACCTACGAAATTAGGCTACCTTGCACATTGCACTTGAATTCTTCAAAGCTGCATGTGACTGACTGAAAGCTGTTGAAACATGCTCAAGGAGGGTGTGATGGGGAACTGGGTCATTTGCTCTGCTGGCTGAAGTCGTGGACAGCTGCTTACATTTGGGATGGTTTGGGTCTTCTATAAAGGATACACAGTAGTGTCCTTTCAGGCAGCTTTTTGGGAAACCGTGAAGTGAATGTCTTTAAAAGGAAATTACAAAACAGCTCTTTTTTTTCCATTTAGCCTCTACCAGCTTCTACTGTTTAGTAATTTTACATGTTTGCAAGTTAACTTCCCGTTCATGCTCTCCAATGCAGCTGCTGTAAGAAAACATTTGTTTTTCTCCCCTCTTTGCCAATTAGACTGTATTCTGCCAGTTTTATTCTTTTGTCCTGTTATCCTTTCATAACTGTCTTTGAAATTAAATTAAAGTATGGCAAAATTGAATTGTATTTCCAATTAATTTATAATTTAATGTATGACTGTACAGGTTGTGATGCTATGTTGTTGAGACATCCTATCAGAACTGCTGCTTTATTACATCTCCACTAAATTGAGGAAAAAGTTTCACGATTTTTCTTGTCATAGTTCCCATGAGGAGCCTCAGTGAATGTCAGGAGAGTTTCTACCAAAGGAAGAAATGCTTTTCAGGGCCTTTTACATTTTCCAGCAATCAAAAGTAAATTAAATAAATAAATTAACAAATGAATAAGTCTTATTATTATTGCTGACCTATTTTATTTAATTGCATTTTAGTCTGAGACACATAGAGAATTATATTTATGAGTTTTATTATGTATCAATAACTCAACAAGTGATGTAAGATGAAAAAAAGGCTCTAACGACTGTAGTTGTAAGCCACAGTCTTTCTCTAACTCTGGTTATCATATTGCCTCACGTGTCCCACATTTACACACGAGCATAAAGAGGAGCAACACATGAGTCCTGTCAACTGAATATCTGCAAGTGTATATAGAAAGCCCATTTGGACAAAGCACTTGTACATTTACACCAATGAATTAACAGCTTATATTAACACAAGACTTATCAGAACTAAATTGCAGCTGCACATGACAGAGGCTCAGTAGAGGCAGACAGGAGGAAAAGAAAAAGGAAAAGAGGACAAGACTGTCTGTAGAACAAAGCGCAACTGGCCGCATCAGGTCCTCCTGTAACTCCAGCAACGGCGAGAAAGATGTGGGAGAAAGGGTGAGGATGGCTGGAGGAACACAGCTGAAGGAAAACAGCTGAAGCACGGCTGGCTGTGGCACTTTGTTGTTTTAATATCATAATCTTATAAAAAAAATAGCAGACATTCATATAAATCATGCATACGTACATTAGCGTGAATGGTTGCATAAACACTTAAAAACACACATTTGCTCAGTTGTACTTTATCACCATCTGGAATTTGACTGTCGCTTGAAGGTATGTGATTTTAAGACTGAATTAGACAGCAGGAGATTCTTGAGAGTTCCAGCATGTAGTGTCATAAATATGAAAATATGGCAGTAGGCAATATGTATGCATAATATGTACAGTCCCACCAAAGCATATCAGCTGCAGCAGCAGGAGAAAGGGGCTTCCCTGCTTTAAACACCAACTATATTCTCCATTTAGACCCAGAATGGGGATAGAAACAGGAGGGAAAAAAGTCAACTGGAAAGTTTAGAAGAAAATAATAAAAAAAAACATTGCAAGGCTTGCAAAGTTAACAGAGAATTTTTTATTATTATTTAGGCATTTTATGATCATATTTTCTGAAACCTAATCTTTCTTCAACTGTATCAACAGACTGAATATAGATAAGAAAGATCAGAACAGTTGCAATCAACTCGTTACTAATCCTTTATATAATCTTGATATGGTAGACTATCCAATGAATAAATTACAACAATCAACATGATTTGTTTTGAATTGAAAACGGCTTTGGAAAACTCAACCTTATTTTTTATTCTAATGTTTGGGAAATATTAACAAAAAATTTTTAATTCAAGCTTTTTTCACTTATATTAGAAATTTTCTTGAGTATTAGCAATGGATTTCATTTAAGCTCAAATGCATCAATCACAAATATAGGATTTCTATTTATTTCTGTTTTTGAATAGCAAAAACAATTTGCAACCAAATGCTGAAAGAGTAAAACTGGTCAATTCCATCAATGATAATTTTAAAAAAAGGCACCTGAACTGCTGATTTTGAAGTGTACAGTGTGCAAAACTGTTTCAGCTTGTTTTATTCCCCCCGTCCCTTTTCTTGTCAAAGATGCGATATTGGACTGTTTAGTTGATATTTTTACTTGCATTACATTTCAGTGTGAAAGGAACATAAAAATGCTCGTTCAAAATGGTAAAATTCTTAATTTACAACTACTGCCTGTATTTTAATTTTGATTAATTATTTACATTAAATACCAAGTTGACAAAGTCATATGTCATAAACGGATGTGTTAAGTCTTGCTTACTATCCCCATGAATCACTTTTTTCATGGTAAATAGCTGCATTTTATGACAAAAACTTCTCCCTGAGCCGCCACTTTACTGTGGTGGAGGAGTTTGCGCAGCCCGATGATCCTAGTGACTATGTTGTCGGGGGCTTTATGCCCCTGGTAAAGTCACCCATGGCAAACAGGTGTCATGGGGAAGAGCCAGACGAAGTGCAGCTCAAAGCACCCCTATGGTGACGACAAACCATGCACCCAGGTTTCTCTTGCTCGGACGTGGGTCACTCTGGAGCCAGGCCTGGAGGTGGGCAAGGAGGCGAGCGCTTGGTGGCCGGGCCTTTGCCCATGGGACTCAGTCAGGCTCAGCCCAAAAGGGTGACATGGGGGCCCCCCCTGCTGTGGGCTCACAACCTGTAGGAGGGGCCATAGGGGTCGGGTGCAGTGTGAGCTAGGCGGCTACCAGAGGCGGGGACCCTGGCAGTCTGATTTTCGGCTGCAGAAACTAGCTCTAGGGATGAGGAATGTCACCTCTCTGGCGGGGAAAGAGTCTGAGCTGGTGCGTGAGATTGAGCGGTTCCGGCTAGGTATAGTTTGACTCAACGCAACGTGTTGGAGAGCACTCCTTCCGGGGACTACCTCTTTCTGTTGGGGGACTTCAATACCCACGTGCGCAATGACAGCGAGACCTGGAGGGGCGTGATTTGGAGCACTAACGTTTTGCAATTACTGGAAGTGACGTACCAGCATTTGACGGCGATTCTTCTGCCGCTTTAATTTACAGAAATAATTTCCAACTCTAGATTTTACTCTTGTTTACTCCTTACTTAACCCCACCTGTAAACTAGGTCGCCTTCAATGCCAACGCAGGATTCTCCTGAAGTTTAAGGTATTTTACCCACCTATATACTGCCTAATGGCACTGTTCCGTTTCTATACTTTTTTTCCAGGAAAATCCATACAAGTTCTTTCAAAATCCAAAAATCACGCTCACAAACGTGCTTGCATATCATACCTTATGCTATTAAATGCTTTTTAAAAAAAAAACAACTCATGTGTAACAAAGTACCGTGGTCTACACTGTATTAGTCGACCTCAGTAGATAATAGAAACCATCACACGTTCATTTGTCCATGCATGTCTCCCCCATACCAGTTAGTATAAAGTATAAAAGTGCGATTTAAAACACTAGTAACAGCACAGCTTTTAAATGTGCAAAGATATCTTCACCGAATTAAAGTACTTTACATCATACACATCGGTTTATTGGTGTTTACACCAATACAGTTCACATTTGGCAACAGGAAATCTGTTATACTAGAAATCATTTAATATATGAAATGCAATAAAGAGGCTAAAACATTGATGCAGTAAACTTTTTATTGAAACTTTAACACATTTCTCTTGCCTCCTCCTCCTCTTCTCCACAGCAGCATCCCGAGCCCAGGTGGTAAATGCCTCAGTGCCACTGCTGGCTCGGTAGTTTGATGCCACAGTGACCTATGGTAAAAATACAATGGCAGTTTATATGAAAGCAAATATTTATGTACTTTGGGTACTTTGCACACTTATCCAAAGTGATGTACAATCAGCTACGGCTTAGTCAGCGGTACCATGGAAATGGGCCCGTTCTCTAACCAGCGGTGTTTCCCAATCAGTTTTCAGATAAAGGACAGTTTTGTTTACGCCGGAGACACTGCAGTGCTTAATCTGGAGGTTCAACAATGCTGAACATACGGAACCTATAAAAAATAATTTCTAACACTTAAAGCCTATGTCCGCAAAACTGGCTAAAAAAACTGCTAACATGTATGCCAACTCTACTGAGTTGGTAGAACCGCAGCCTCCAACAGAGGATCAGATCCATAACTGTCGTCAGGGATAGAAGAGATTGGTAGCATGCTGCGGTTTATATTAGAATTATGATAGAATAACTTCATACTTACATCTGTACTAAACAGCCTCCGTCTGCGTCGGTACCGCTCAGTCGCTGGCCGCCATTATTCAGCTCTGGAAAAGTGATTAAAAGTCCCTCCTCTTCAGCTACGTGAGCAAGATGGCATCTGTTTAGTGTCAATCGTTTCGCACTAGATTTTTGGCCGAATTTAGGGCAGTGTCCGGGTACTTTCAGTGCAGAGTTTTTACTAAAATTTCTGCGTCAGCACACTAAGCACTTAAATGTAGTGTTCGAAGTATAGAAGTGTGCGGATTGGGACAAGTTAGGTGGCAGGCAGGGCGAGCAGGCAGGGCGAGCAGGCAGGGCTAACGGCAGAGGCAAGACTGGTAGGGGCATGAAGTCCTGGTCCGGAGTTCTTTGAGGATATCCAAGAGGTTCTGGAAGCGATCCAAAAGAGCTGAGAGGAAAACGAAGCGAACCAGGCAAAAACTGCAAAGAGCCACAATAAGATTCAGAAGAAGGCCTGATTACCACACAGTAATGAGCGAAAAGCTGGCGAAGACTGGCACTCTTGCTTGACCCTAAATAGCAGGGTGTTGAGCAGGATAATCAGCTGCAGGTGGTTCCAATTGAAGCTCCAGACTCCGCCTTGAGTCCCCATGGCAACCTGCTCAGCCCTACCTGCAAACTTAGACACACACACATACAGCAAACCATGACATTATGTTGCTAAAAGACAGACAGACAGACCAATGCTGCTAAATACATTACCTCCACATTGGAGGAGGTAATAGTAATGAAAGTCTAAAGAAACCATGTTTTTGGAATTCCTCCAATTAAAAGGGAACAAATGTGAAAGTCTCATATCCCCATCCTCTGTTTGCCCACAGGTCCCCCCATCCTTAGTATAACACAGCTCATACAAAATTCTCATGTCACTCCACCTTCTAATCTTTACGTCATCTGCTCAACCTTTAACAGTCTAAAGCAATACCATTGCTTTTTCACCCTCCTATCAGAAAAGAGCTCTGATGCAAATACATTAAACTGCACTCTTACTTTTTTGTAACTTATTTATTTATCTATGCAAGGATCAATAAAAACTTGAGAAATAGCCCTAAAACTCAGCCAAGTGCTAACCAAACCAGGAGGAGAGGCCAAAATTTCACTAACAGGAGGACTAGAGAAGCTATCGGTGCCTCCACACAAAAAGAACAGACACAATTCTGATTGGAGACTCTATAACACAGCATGTGAGGATGGCAAAGACAGAAAATCCAGCATTTTCTGATACATCAGTCAGGGAACTGATAGAAATCTTGCCGACATTCTGTCTTCACATCCAGATGGTATAAAGATTATTGTCAACACGGGTCTTTTGATATTTTAAGGAGGAAAACTGTCTCTGAGTTCCTGAAGAAAGACTTTTCTCTGCTGTTAGAGGGACTGTGTCAGTATGGGGCACACCATGTTCACATTTCAGGACCATTCCTACAGCGGGTAAAGGAATTGAACTTTTCAGTAGACTTCTTGGCCTGAACCCATGGTCAAATGCATCTATCGTTCATGGGATAAAATTCATTGATAACTTCAATATCTTTTGGAAATGTAAGGAGTGACTCAGACCTGATGGTGTGCAACCAAATCTGACTGGATGCAGATTACTTGGTGGACACTTGCGTCATATGGTTGGTATGTAGTAAAGCTACTACAGACAGCTGTTCTGAGATCAAGCCTGGACCCAGTAGGATTCCTGTGTTAGTTAGTAAAATAGCTAAAATAAGGAATTGAGCACGGTCAACTTATGGGGTGAATCGATCTAATCAGTTAACTGTACCATGTATAACTCAGAATACAACAGAGACCAATGTAAGCTTCATAAAGTTAGCTGCACTTAATATTAGATCTCTGTCCAACAATTCACTGTTAGTTAATGACTTCATCATTTCTCACAGTTTAGATTTTCTTTTCCTCACTGAAACATGGTTAACAGAAGACACAAGTGCTACAGTTCTTAATAAAACAGCACCCCCATTTTAGTTTTATTAATAAATGTCGAAATAGGAGGAAAGGGGGAGGAGAAGCAGCCTGATTTAACGATCCATTTCAGTGTAAAGAGATTTTATTTGGTGATTTTACTTCTTTTCAATATCTTAGTTTTATTTTAAGGGGTGTTTCAAAAATCCTATTTTTAATAGTCTACAGAATCCAGGACACTGTGCAAATTTATTGATGAATTTTCTGAATTATTGTTGGTTATCTCTACTGATTTTAACCATTTTATCTTAACTGGGGAGTTTAACATTCACATAGATAACATGGTGGATGGTAATGTCAAGGAATTTTCTTCCATATTGGACATGTTTGGTTTATGGCAGCATATAAAATAACCGACCTACATTCAAGGTCCCATTCTGGACCTGGTTATTTCAAAAGGTGTTGATATTTCTTCTGTTGTGGTCAATGACTTGGCCTTGTCTGACCATTTTTGTATTATATTTGATTTACTGATCACTCAGAATGTCCAAACAACCTGCTTCTCGGTTAGGAAGAGGTACATTAATGAAAGAACAAGTGCTAAGTTTTTGAAAGGCATAGCTATGTTACCAACAGTCAGTTGATGGACTCCTGGATAATTTCAATCTGAAAGTCTTGAATGTAATAGATGCTGTTGCAACGCTAAGAATCAAGGGCACATTGACCAAACAGAAAACCCCATGGAGAAACACCACTGTGGTCAACAGCCTAAAAAGAGAATGCAGGAAAACGGAGCGGAAATGGCGGAAAAATAACTTCAAATTCACTGTGAGCTGTACAAACAAAGCCTGCGTAACTATAACAATAAGCTGTGCAAGGCCAGACAGCTACATTTATCTGAAATGATTAACAAGAATGTCAACAATTCTCGCACTCTGTTTGCTATGATTGAACAACTTTCAAATCCTCCTGTACAGATAAGCCTACAGCTCCTTCCCACTGAGAAATGCAACCAATTTGCTAACTTTTTAAGCCAAAAAAGTTCAAACAATTAGGCAAAAGATTAATTCCACACAGTCAAACAAGAAAACTACTCTGTGTTTAAAGCCTGGAAATAATTCTGATGTTATGTCACAATTTATTAGGGTCGATTTAAAAATCCTACAAGAAATAGTTTGGCATTTTAAATCAGCAACATGCACTTTGGACATTATACCATCTGACTTTTTAAAAACTGTTTTTACCTCAGTAGAAAGTGATCTCCTAGGGCCGGTTGTTCAAACGTAATCTGATCAGATTTACGTTATCGGATAGGATCAAATCTTGAAAATGGGCTGTTCAAAAGGGAAATCCAGATTCAAAATCTGCTTGGATCACGTAATTCAATTAATTTTTGTTATCCCGATAAACCCCTCAGTTTGGGTTTGTTGAAAACTTTTGAGCAGACAGGATTATCCTGATCCCAACAGAAGGCAGGATTACAAGGCGGATTTCAGGAAGAAACTGCGGTACAACCAAACAGCTGATCAAGAAATAGAACTTATATTTCGGTGCATATGTTTATATTTGTATTTTGCACCTAACTTCTTTAACCGTTACAATAATATAGTGGTTAACATAGGGATAGGCTCCTATTAAGCCTTTCAGCATAGTAAAATAAAACGGTTAAAAAAAAAGTATTAATAAAAACATGGCATCGTGTCCCCACGAAATAAACCCCAAAACAAAACCAATAAGAAACACAAATAAAATATTCAGTTTTCCTGTTATTCATCACTGCATAATCAGAAAGGAACCTGTCAAAAAAAGACATTTCTAACGATTGCATCCCTCACTACACGTCCTGTCGTCCGTCATCCTGACAGAATGACAGACACCGGTACCTCCACATGGGGCTCAGGTGCATCATTAAGGCAAGGCAGTTTATTTGTATAGCACATTTTAGATACAGGACAATTCAAAGTGCTTTACATAAAACAAAAGCATTACAGATATTAAGAAATAGTAAAAGGCAGCAACAAATAGCAGGAATCCTAATAAAATCAATAAATTAGTAAGCCGGATTACGTGATCCGCCGTCCTGAAAACATTGTCGGAGAGAGGGAAATTCCGCCTAGCTCCAATGTTATGCAGGACAATGCATGCACGTATTATATTACATGGGTCGGTGGCTCCACTTGCAAAGCATGCAAACCATCTCTTCTCCTTGTTGTTCTTCACATGGCCGGCAGCGCACATTGATCTACACGCTGGAAATCCGGATTTCGTGATACTAAAAAACAGGATTTTGGATTAGGTCCAATCCTATTTTGCTTTGAACAACCGGGGTAAAAGTAAGCCAGATTACGTAATCTCCCTCCCAATAAAACGGATTACCAAATCCGGATAGATTTTATCCAGATTAATTTTTTTGAACAACCGGCCCCTTCTTATAGTTAGCAGCTCACTGGCATCAGGCACTTTTCTCAAGTCGCTAAAGATAACTGCCATAAAGCCACTCCTAAAGAAAAGGACTCTAGACACCTCTTTAATGAACAACTATAGACCTGTCTATAACCTTTCTTTTATATGTATTTCACCAGCTTAATGACTTTTTAAATGAAAGTGGAAATCTTGTCTGGCTTCTGACCTCATCACAGCACTGAATCAGCTCTGGTCAAAGTGTTAAATGACATTAGGTTGAATACTGATTCAGGCCAAGTATCCTGGTTCTGCTGAATATCAGTGCTGCGTTTGATACTGTAGATCACAGAATCTTGTTGTTGCACTGGTTGGAAAACTGGGTTGGACTTTCTGGTTCTTAACTGGTTCAGGTCCTATTTAGAAGGCCAGAGTTATTTTGTTACGATCGGCAACTATGAATCCGAGCAAGTAGCCATGACTTGTGGAGTCCCCCAGAGGTCAGTCCTTGGACCCTATTTTGATCAACTTGTATATGCTCCCTTTGGATCAAATATTACAGAACTTTAGCATTAATTATCAATGATGATGATACACAACTTTATTAGTCTTTGTCACCAGACAACTGCAGCCCAATAGACTTATTGTTTTAGTGTCTGGAGCAATTAACACCTGGATGAGGGAACATTTTCTACAGTTAAATGAAGACAAAACTGAGATTATTCTGTTTGGTAGCAAAGAGAAGTGGGCCAGAATTGGTAAACACCTGGAGACTTGGGTTCTTAAAATCACCAATCAAGTTCATAACCTGGGGGTGTTGATAGACTCAGATCTGACTTTCAGCAGCCACATCAAAGCTGCCACTAAGACAGCTTTTTACCAGCTCAGAAACATCAACAGAATTAAATGTTTAGTCTCCCAGAAAGACCAGGAGAAACTCATCCATGCATTCATCTCCAATAGAGTTCATTACTGTAATGGTCTTTTAACAGGGCTTCCTAAAAAGAGCATTAAACATCGGAAGCTCATCCAAAACGCTGCTGCTAGAATTTTAACCAGGACTAAGAGATCTTTTTTTTTTTTTAACCTTTCTTGTCCAGCATCATAGCAAGCAGAATGGTAGTCTGGTTGCTGTATTGTGCCGAACAAATTTGCTTTGCCAAGGGGAGGCTTA
>JBAMHW010000015.1:13602191-13612876 GCA_037177495.1 Rhadinocentrus ornatus | reverse complement strand
AAGAGAAGAGAAGAGAAGAGAAGAGAAGAGAAGAGAAGAGAAGAGAAGAGAAGAGAAGAGAAGAGAAGAGAAGAATTTGTTATTGGCATAGAGTTACAGGGTATTTTGTTCTGCCTTCCCCTTCAGAAGAGGGCAAAAGGCTAATAGCACTGAGACTGTGGAAGACCTGAGCAACTGAGAGAATCAGGGCAAATAAAAACTGTCCTACAAAGACCCTTAAAGACACAAAAACGTATGTATAGTAAAGGCATAACCCGTCTAACCCATGCACACACACACACACACACACATACCTCTATACATACACTCTATATTCTAAAACAATATGTGTGTTTTCTTTATACATACATATATGAATACATAGACACTTAAATGCAAACATGTGTTTAATTGGCACAGCTAAAGTTTCATTCCAGCTATGATGCTTTCCATCTCTATTAGACCTGGTATCATATTGTCCTCCATAATTCCATAATACTCCATAAATCCATTCAAAATTATTCTTTTTTCTTTTTTTTTTTTTTATTTTGTTTTGTTTCCATCTTTTTAAAAAAATGGAAACAACAGATTGTGGCAAACAGGAAGTAAAGCTTCAAGAGAGAGTACTGCTCTTGGAAAAATTATTTTATAACTAAATAAATAAAGGGCTTCATCAGCGAATATATGGGATATAGGTGGGAGGAAGAAGTCAGATAGATTTTAGATTAAGTTTGCCAAAAGCACAAGGATCATCACTAGGTGTGAAACTATCATCTTCTAACCCAAGCAAGGAGTTTGCTGTATAAATCTATCCAGAAAACGTGTGTTCCCCAAACCTAACTAAACAGGTAAATAAAAACATTAAAGAGAAACAAATAGTAGGTTTTTAACTCAAGTTCTCATGTTTGCTAGTCATGTGACATTCTCAAGCTTTCTGCACCCTCAGAGAATTTGGTCTTTGGTTCAGAAGTCAGCAGCCCCAAAATGGCATTTGCTGCATATTATCAACATTTAATATAGCTGTAAGTGCACTAGCAACCCCAAAGAATATTTCATTGGTGTCTCAGAGCCACTGGTGCATGAAGAAATAATACTATTTGACTTAGTAAATAGTCAACTGCTACATACAGATGTCAGCCAGAGGGACAAAGCAAAATCTTCTGTAATTTTGGTAACTACAACATTGGTACGTTTCTAAGTAATACAGATTAATGTGCATTCTAAATGTACATTATGTTTAATTTCTAAACAATTTTCTTCAGTGTACAGGCAAACAACTCAGTCAGATGCAGCAGAGATGTTCTGGACATTAAAAAAAAATTGTCACCACCAGCACCACTTTTTTTTTTTTCTTTTTTTTTTTGAGCTTTGTTACTTGTGCAGACGAGCCAATAAAAACTCTACAAATACTCTTGACTTTTATGGCTGTTTTGTCCTCAGACTAAATTAAGACACATCGAAAGGCCGCTTAAAACTAATTTGCTTAAACTCTTTCTCAACTATGTGGAGGGGGGCTTGAGAAGGACAAACCAAACCAAAGAAGGAAGAAAGGATGTGTGGAAGAATTGATAGAAAAAAAATTGAGGACGTTTGTTTGGGGTTAAAGGAGGTCATTGCATTAAACTGCTGAGTCCTGCGTGGCCTGCAATGGCCTTAACCACAGCAACAATGTCCAATAGAGGAATGTTAATAATGTAACAGTTGGGAAAATAAAGCTGCCAATCAAAGAGCTTCAATCCTCACTGCACAGAGTGAATTATTCACTACAGGCACTGATTAGAACAGGTAGAGAGAACAAGACAAAGAGTCTGACAAAGGTATGGAGAGAATGACAAGGGACAGTGATGTGACTCGAAGGGGAGCAGAAGAGAGAAAGACAGAGAGAAACAAGAAGCAAAGAGGAAGAAAGGTATTAATTTGTTATGTAACTCAGTGGTTGAAAGAAAGGAACAGTGGGTTGTGGTTTATGTCAAACAGCCTAAGACAAACCATTGTTGAAGGCAAGGTGGCAACCTCATGGTACAATACAACTCTGATTAAACATAGTGCACTGTTCTTTTATGTCAAAATCCTGTTGGACAAGTATAACTATTATAACAGTGGTTAGTGTTGTATTTGTAAACCTTTTTCTGACCCCTCCTATATTTTTGGCATTCCTTCTTTTCTTCTTTCGTGCTTTGAAAGCATTAGAAATTAACCCTCCCACAAGGCAGACAACATCAACATGTCGTATTCTAGTCACACAGAGGAATGCAGATTAGCAAAATAAAAGACAATGAAATACTGGTAATCTATTTACCAGGAAAAACACAAAGTAACTCATTTTAATTAGACATAAAAATGTTGGCATTTATATTAGGTAATTAAAATAGGTTATTTATTTAACAAGATTTCTGTTCCTCATGTCAATGATTATGAGTTTAGACACATCATCATTTCCTGCACTTTAAATGAGCAGTCATTAGACACACCTCTTCCTGGCAACCTTTCGTCATTAGGATGCAATTAGCCTTAAACACACTGAGCTCATGAGTAAATTAAGCCTTTATTTGATCACTTCATAGTAGCAAGGGCAACATAGGCATGGAAAGACACTTCTAATTAGAAGCCTTTGGCACAGAACTAAATGTGCCATATGTACAGTAATCATTCACACATGCATGCACATAATACAGACATACCAGTATGCACGTACACATACACACATACACACACAACCACTCATTTTGTTTTTGTTAAAATAAACATGTTTATTTCGATTTTCATATTTTTAAGTCTAAAGAACAGACCAGATTAAACTAAAACCTATTTGTAGGGCCACATTTAGTTTGGTTTAGGTTTCACTTTTATTTAGTGAAGAAGCAGATTGATTTCTGCTGCAGGATTATTAATTGCCTATAAAAGTTATTATAAACAATCCAAATGGGGGATAAATAGTTGAGCCAAGCAGTTAGGCTGCCAAAGCTCTTTTGCTTTTACAGTAAAGCAAAACATTTACAGTTAGGTCTGCACTCCCTATCTAACATGGCACGTGTGTGTGTGTGTGTCTGAACACTTCAGCCCACATGCGTTTCAGTGGGAAATAAATTCACCAGTATTTCCTTCGTAAAAAAAGTTTACTGTTTTTCCAGGACTGAGGGCAACCCTCTGTGATGGAGCTGTATTAAATTAAACATCATCTTTCCACATACTGGCTGCATGCTTGTGTGTGTGTGCCTTTACTTGAATTTCTTGTGGCATGTTGTGCAAACATAAATGTACTGTCTTTTTAGTCCAGGGGACTCAAGATTAGGCTTATGCTAAGGCTGAGGAAAGGCTTTAAGTTTAGCTTGGAGCAGTTGTTGTTATGGTTGTGGTTATGGTTTGGTCTCCAAGAAATGAATTTAAGTCAATCTAGAGTCATCTGAAGTGATGGTAACACATAACACATTCTATGTGTGTGTTGCGGGTGGTAAGATGTTGCTGAGTTTTGTTTTTGTCATGATTACACATGGTGGAATAACGCTTCGGGCAACCAGATGGAGTCTTTCCATGTGACAGCTACATGATCAAATTTATCTTTGCAGTCCACTACTTATTGACTTTGTAAGCACAGACATATGGCTACAGCAAAATGCATTTCTTTGTTACGGTTGACTTTTGAAAATAGTTGTCATATATTGTCACCGATTATTTTTGTAGCTCTATTCTATGTGTCTCTTGTACATTTATATTTATATTACGTTTTACTGTATTGATATTTTGATTGGGTAGTACTTTGGTCACTTGTTATTTTAAATTCTCCAATATGATTCCTTTAACTAAATATTAAAATAATTATATGACATCCATAAAAGCTTGATAAAAGAAATAATAAACCAAACACAAATTCCATTACTTTTTGTGCTATGTTTATAAGAATGATGCCTCTCACATGCTTCTAGATATACATGTTGAAGCAAACAAGAGACTTACATTACTTTAAAAACAAACAAACAAATCACAACCCAACTTGTGTCACATTTATAAAAGTAAGCATTAAAGTCAAGTTTCTTTATTGTCAATTCACCAAATGCAGGTTCATACATGGAATCAAAATAGCCACTGTGCTGCTAAGTAACACACAAGTTAACAGTAAAAAACAGTGAAAATAATGCAGAACAAATTAAGTAATAAAATAAGATCAAGTGCGGAGGGCAGGAAGGGGAGGGGAGCCAGAGTAGGAGAGAGTTCAGCTTTCTGACTGCCTGATGGATGAGCTGTCCTTCAATCTGCTGGTCCTGGACCAAAGACTCTGCAACCTCCTCCCTGATGGCAGCAGGCTAAAGAAGTTGTGAGACGGGTGGGTGGGATCACCAGTAATGTGGAGGGTCTTGCAAGTGTGAAAGGTGTTGTAAATGCTCTGAAGGGAGAGAAACATCAATGATCCTTTCATCTGCTCTCACTATGCGCTGGAGGATTTTGCAGCAGGATGCCATGCAGCTCAGCTCACTAGCATGGAAAGAGAGATTCACAAAGCACCTACGCCACAGAGCGGTCTCTGAGGTGGAAGACTTTTCCCTCCTGAATCTCCTCAGCTACACATGAACAAGGTGGCCCTTAACTGTATCAGTCTGAGTGCTGTTACGGTGACCTCTGGAAAGCTTTGGAGACTCGCAGCAGGTTATGGCAGCTTCAGGAAGTGCCGCTGCAAGCTGCCGCTGCTACAATTTGAGTTGCTGTCCGTCGCCAGATGAAGATCAGCAGGTAAAGAATAAAGTCTAGTGTTACTTTTAACACCCCTCAAAAGCACAAATCCATCCCATTACAGGAATATTTCATCAGAAACTCTGTGAAAAATAAAAGTCTGAAACTAGCAAATCTACACCATATAAGTTCACAATTTGGTGGTTTCTATGCCTGCAAGGCGATGACCCGTCTATCTGCATCTGAAGGGAGGTGCTGTGGGGTTTTTAAAATTTTTTCGTGATGTAGATAACCTCTCTATGTCACAAAAAACATAAAGTGGTTTTACCCTATTGAGTGCTCTATGAGCCATTATCAATCCACAAAATCCCGTTTTTAAAACAAACTAAAAAGATACCAATTTTATCAACAGTTTATGTGATTTTCATCACAATTAAGTAATTCTTTGTTGTTTACAGCTCAAAAAAACACCTTTTTGGGTGCACTTACTCTTAAATTAAAAGTATATTGTTACAATCCTGTAATGCAGAGAACCAGGAAAGTTTGCTTTGAACATGCAGTATTAATTTGCTTCAGCTGCAGTAGCTGAATTTTACACTAAAGGGTTGCCACTCTTTCTCAATGCAGATTTTTAACAATTAAAAGTCAGAAAAGATTTTAATGGTTAAATTTTCATTATGATAACAGAACAATCAAATGGAGCTCAACATTATTGTGGAGTTTCTCATGATGTTGTTGGTAATGTTTTTTTTTCTTTTTTTCTTTTTTTTCACACAGAGGATCTGAGTATGGACTATTACATCCCATATGTAGTTTAACACGAGGATACAGATGAAGTCACTCAAGCCACATGAGTGTAGTTGTGTGATCACACAATAACATGTCCTATCACTGGACTGAAAGAAGGATTTTTCAAAACATTTTCTTTGTCAAATGGCTCACACGTGCTGTAGCCATGAAGAACACACACTGGGTGTTACATGTCCTAAAGAGATCATTAAAAACTTTAACAAATACAGTGCAATCCTAAAACATGCAGATTTTGCTTAGGTGTAATCCTTGTGGTTTGTGAAGTAGGGTGTAGGGCCTTATAAAATGACTCAGACTGACACTCAGATTAATTGTTTACCAATTGCATTTCCAGCCACCATTTTCCACTGAAATGAACAAGATCACCACTGCACCCTAGTGGCTCATACTGTGAATTGAGCAGGATTTATTTTACTAGAAGTAATATATGGGAAGTAACGCACACACTTAGCGTCATAAAATGACAAAGAAGAATAAGATGCAAGATTCTGAGAATAAAATGGCATTGAGAAGAGGTAAGCAGAAGGAAAGGAGTATACTCCTTTCCTGCTGCTTAAAAAAAGATGTAGAAAGAGGCAGCTTGCCTTTGTTGTCCCATATAAAAGAGCAGACATTGAACCATGGAAACCTGATCACAAGTTGCTCTTGGACCAGAGAGAAAGAGCCAAAAGGAATAAAGAGAAAGACGGACAAGGGCATGAGGTGCATTTGAGTATGTGTGCGACCATACAACTATGTGTGTGCTATCCAGAGAATGAGCCGAAGCCAGGAAACAGGTACCCTTTGTGCAGCTGGGAGTAATGAGCGAGCTAATGAGGGTTTGGGTTTCCAGAGTTGCCCATTGTAAGTGCACCATGTCTGGGCCCAAGAGAGCCAGGGGACTGAGAGAGCAGAGAGGGATTGGCGAGCACCAATGAAGATAGGATAGTTTGATCTAGATAACACTGAACAGACATGAGTCTTAAACTACCAAACAGGGAGTAGAAGTGACAGTGTGGATTTCTATAACTACAGATGATTAAAGTTTAGTATATCAGACTATTACCTTAATTGGGATTCTGAAAAACACTTGTTGCGTTTAATGCAGTAAATCTGGTTGACATTATGTATTTGTCTCTGTAGTATAATTATTGACCACTCGAGGGCAGCAAACAACACTGAAGCTGTTCATTTGCATCCCAAACTATGAAATCATGAAGGAAAGCCTCATGCTAGAAATATGTCTACAAAGAAATAATTTGCTAAATTTGATGAAAATAAACAAATTAATAATAATAAACATACCTTACCATTTAAATGAACATACACATATGTACATGCACATACACACATTGACTATATTTATTGAGCTAACGCTCCCTAACCTTAACCTCAACATTAAACAGAATTTCGTAGTTACAGTCAGATATTTTCGTGGTACTTATGAAATTTTATCATCACAATCTATATGTTAGCTGAGTAAATGTTAGCCAGTGTTGAATCTTAACAAATTAGTCATAGATGAAACATATCTAAACCTATAAAACATAGAGCCTCAAACAATTGTGGACTGGAAGTTATGTTCTTAAAAGATGGTCCACGTTGTAATGTTCTACTCCCATGAGATATAAAAACACAAACTCAAAAATGTTCAGTCTTCTGCAGAGGATGACAAAGGAAATTAAATTAACTCTGATTAAAGAGAGCATATGAACAGTTGCTACTGATGTACAGATAAAAAAAAAGAAAATAAACATAAATGGAAAAATTTATTGTTAGCCTTTCTACTGTAAGGTAGAGCCATAACTTCCTCTTCAATAATCCATTTTAATAGCCAAACAATTCACCTATTAAGCAAACAGTATATATTGCCTCATCTGACAGATGGAAAGGCAGCAGCGGAAAAAAACCTCATTAATGGATAGGTGATGATCGATTTATAATATTGTCCATGTATACTCTCTGTATGTACACACAGTAAATTGGAGAGCTGTCATCTTAATGAAACTAATCTGTAAGCACTTGGGCCTGCTGGCTGGGATAAAAAAAAAAAATTCACACAGGTATATACAAATAAATACACTCAGTCCAGCCATGAGGACTCTGTAGTAACTCCTTAAAGGAGGGGCTTTTTATTTCCCCTGTCTTAGAGAGCTTAGTTTTCCAGCTTTTCAAGAACTATCCCAGAGACAAATATATAACTAGATTTTTCTTTTTGTATGTATCCATCTGGGCTATCAAGCCTTTGAATGCCCCCTTGTCATTACCCTTGGTTAGTTGTTTGACTGTGTATACTCAGGAGACTGACACTGAGAGTGGGGCAGGACCAGCTAGCAAGTGGAATGTAAGCACTTTGGAAATGTGAGAACTTGTCTGTGACCTGCACTCTGCGTGCAGACATAAGCACACTTATGGATGTATGTATAAGTGGTCTTAATACTCAAATTATACTTGGCTTGTTTTTAGACAGAATTAATTCGCTCCTGTTTACTGTGAATATAATACAGAAGTGTCCACACACTTCTTTTGCAGTAAAAGCTACGTCTTAAAATGAGAAGGAGAAAATGGAGTGAGAATGTGACCAGGCCTGGGAAAAGGACATAAAAAAGGTAACAGCTTTAGGTTATCTGGCAACTTGCCATCCCACCTCTGTGAAGAACATGTGTGTGCATGCAAATCATGTCATTGTGGGACACAAAAAAAAAACAACTATTCACATCATCACGTGGATATTTGTCAACCATATGGGGACAGAAAGATTTACTCTTTATTTTTCTCCCCCTGAGCCACCGCCTTACCACGGTGGGTGAGTTTGCATCTACTGAAGATCCTAGGAGCTATTTTGTCAAGGGCTTTATGCCCCTGATAGGGTCACCCATTGCAAACATGTCTCTAGGTGAGGGACCAGACAAAGCGTGGTTCAACAGACCCCTATGATGAGTCAAATCAATGGATCCAAGTTTCCCTTACCCAGACATGGGCCACCGGGGCTCCCCTCTGGAGGCGGGGCACAGAGGCGAGCGTATGGGGCCCATGGGACCCAGTCAGGCTCAGTCCAAAAGAGAGACAAGGGCCCCCTCCTGTGGACTTGCTACCTGCGGGAGGGGCCGTAGGGGTCAAGTGCACTGTAAGCTGGGCAACAGCCCAAAGGCAGAGACGCTGGAGGTCTGATCCTCGGCTTCAGAAGCTAGCTCCAGGGATGTGGAACATCACCTCTCAGGCAGGGAAGGAGCCTAAGCTGGTGCACGAGGTTGAGCAGTTCTGGCTAGATATAGATGGACTCATCTCGATGCACGGCTTGGGCACTTTCCTCCAGAAGGGCTGGACTCTCTTCCATTCCGGAATTGTTTCTGTAAGAGACGGCGAGCAGGTGTTGGCATACTCATTATCTCCCAACTTGTGAATGTACTATGGAGTTTACTAAGCCTCCCTCTGCCTTTAGGTGGGTGGACAGGTCCTGGCTGTTGTTTGTGCGTACAGTTCAGAGTAGCTGTTCAGAGTACAGAGGCCTTGAATGGAATGTTGGAGAACACTCCTTCCAGATATCCCTCATTCTGCTGGGGGACTTCAATGCTCATGTGGGCAATGACAGTAAGACCTGGAAAGGTGTGATTGGGAGGAACAGTACCACTAATCTGAATCCAAGTGGTGTTTTGTTACTGGACTTCTATGTACATCACGGATTGTCCAAAAATTACCATTTGTTTAAGCAAAGTGTCCACATGTGAACATTGCACAATGTAGGCTGCAGTTCAATTATAAACTTTTGTCTTCTGGGAGTCTGGGGACCTGGGGGGGAGGCCAGGGCTGAGGTCACTGAGGTGGGTAAAAAGGTCCTTGGTGGCAGGGCCCTAGGAATGGATGCCCAGAGTTCCTTGTGGCTCTGGATGTTGTTGGGTTATCGTAACTGGCACGCCTCTGCAGCATCATGTTGGCATCCGGGACAGTACCTCTGAACTGGCAAACCAGGGTGGGGGCCCTCCTCTTTAAGAATGGGGGCTGGAGGGTGTGCTCCAATAACAGGGGGATCACATTCCTCAGCCTCCCCAGTAAAATCTATTTAGGGGTCCTGGAGAGGAGGATCCATCGGAAAGTTGAATCTCTGATTGAGGGGGAGCAGTGTGGTTTTTGTCCTGGTAGTAGAACAGTGGATAAGCTCTCTACCCTCCTCAGGGTCTTGGAGGGGGCATGTGAGTTTGCCCAACAAGTCTACATGTGCTTTGTGGACCCGGAGAAGGTAATTGACTTTGTCCCCCAGGGACTCCTGTGGGGTGTGATCTTTTTCTCCAATTTTGTTCATAACTTTTATTACCAGAATTAGGTTTAGCCGAGGCATTTCAGGGATCCGGTTCGGTGGCCTAAGGATTGGGTCTCTGTTCTTTGCAGATTATGTGGTTCTGTTGTCCTCATCAGACTGTGATCTCCAACTCTTGCTGGAGTGATTTGCAGCAGACTGAGAAGTTGATACGAGAATTAACACCCCCAAGTCCGAAATCTTGGTCCTCAGCCCTGAAAAGTGTAAAGTGTCCTCTCCAGGACTGGAATGAGGTCCTGTCCCAAGTGGAAGAGCTTAAAAATCTTGGGGTCTTGTTCAGGATGGAGGTAGGGATGGAGTGGGAGATCGACAGGCACATTGGAGCGGCATCTGCAGTGATGTGGATTCTGCATCAGTCTGTTGAGATTAAGAAGAAGCTGAGCTGAAAGCTGAAGCTCTTTGTTTACATGCCGATCTACATTTTCTTTCCCCTCACATATGGTCTTGAGCTGTGGTAATGACTGAAAGAAGTGGCCCAAATGAGTTTCCTCCGCAGGGTGGCCGGGCTGGAGATCCAGCATGCATTGGAGGGACTATATTATCTCCTGGCTGGCCTGGGAATGCCTTTGGGATCCTTTCAGATGGGCTGGAAGAAGTGGCAAGGGAGAGGGAAGTCTGGGCTTCCCTGCTCAAGCACCTGCCTTGTCGACCCAACCCCAGATAAGTGCCATGCAAATGAAGGAAAAAAAAAAAATTAATAAAAAAAAAAAAAAAGAAGTGGATGGATAGAAAATTATTTGATGTGACTGAGTATGATTTGATGCAGTTCTGAAATTCTGTGTGATTGCTCAAAATAACCCATTACTACAGCAGTTGCATTTGTGTTTAGCTGTGACTGAAGTGTCATTAGGGGATTTCAACATATATCTATCTATCTATCTATCTATCTATCTATCTATCTATCTATCTATCTATCTATCTATCTATCTATCTATCT
>JBAMHW010000015.1:13583128-13594314 GCA_037177495.1 Rhadinocentrus ornatus | reverse complement strand
TCTCTCTCTCTCTCTCTCTCTCTCTCTCTCTCTCTCTCTCTCTCTCTCTCTCTCTCTCTCTCTCTCTCTCTGTGTCTGCCTGTCCCTCCCAAGGATCCAGTTTCAGTGAACAGGTAAACGTGGGTTGGGATGGAGTCAGTGGTTCCTCTCATATGTCAAATCCTCATCAATAATGAGTGTATGTGCAGATTTAGAAAAACTCCTGCCCAATGTAAATAAACACAATGGTAAAATAAAGAAGAAGAAAAAAACAGTCTTTCTTTGTTCTCTTCAAGTAAAACTGTCAGATGTAACATGAACTGAATTTATATATTTAAAGTGATACAGCTGTACTTTAAATAATGTGCCTGCTCATATAACCTTCCTATTTAACATCATAAATTTTACAGAAAAACAAAATGAAAAATTAGAAATTTTGTGGAGAAGTTTGTGAACCTTGAAGCCAACATCATAAGACATTTGCAGATGAAATGATACTACCGAATGAAATATTAATGCTAATAAAAAGTACATTTTTTTTTCTTTTTAGATGAAAAAACGTTAAATGCTCATATCATGAGTGAGGAGTCTAAGTTTTTCTTTTTCAGTAGTGGCTTGATGATGGCTGTTTTTAGAGTCTGTGGGAGGAAGACACCTGAAAAGCAGAAACGTGTTTACAATCTGTACGATATCTAAGGCCATCTATGTATGAATCTATGTAGAGTATCTGAAATACAAAGGTTCTTGCAAACGTGAGAAGACTTTATTCATTGTATTTTCAGAAAATCTATGAGTTGGTTTGATGTGTTGCCAATGAAATTAGGCTAGAACCACTCTACACACACTTTGATGAATGAAGCCCTGGAGTCAAATTAAAGGGGCAAAAAGTGAAATTGTTGCACCACAAGGTTTGCTGTTGTGTGCTGCCTGTAGACCAAAACAAAGTATGTTATGAGACACATCTCCCTCTACCTCTTCCCCTACCCCCAACTCGCTTTGCCTGTGAACGAATGATCAAAGTGCAAACACAACGAGCAAACAATATCACCACTTTGCGGAACATGCGAAAACATCATTTATTTTAGGGGTCTCCAACTCCAGTCCTCATGAGCTACTGTCCTGCAGGTTTTAGATGTCTCCTACTACAACACACCTCTGCACAGTGACCCAGTGATTTGAGTCAGGTGTTTTACCAGGGTAGAATTCAAAACCTGAAGGACAGTAGCCCACGAGGACCGGAGTTGGAGATCCCTGATTTGTGTTGTTGCTTGCTGTCCAGGAGAAGAGCTAGCTCCAAGCTGAACTGCAGCATGTTTAGCACTAATAGTTCTCCTTACTTTGGAAATACAAGGCTGAGGTTAATCCAGGTAATGTCCCTTTCTTTATCTGATAACTTCTATGCCAATAGCATATTTTTTTTTTTTTTACATTGCATTACAGTCATTTAGCTGATGCTTTTATCCAAAGCAACTTACAATGTAGTTCAAGGGTCTTGCCTATGGACCCAACTGGAGGGTGTTAATATTTGTCCCCTGGGGGACTCAAACCCTGGTCTCCCACATGGGAGACTGTTACTCTGCCAAATGAGCTAACCAGATGCTTTTTAGAGGTAATGTTGGATCCGGATAGCTGGCGAATGTTTCATTTAACTATCTGCCATTTTGCTTCGAAAATATGAGCTGCCATTGCTCACATGCTGTAGCCTTTTATAGGGAGGGAGGGTCGAGTGCTCTGAGAGGAGAAAGGAGGCGGCAATTCACATGAACGCGCATGACTAAACACGTGGCTAGAGATCAACACAGAGACAGTGTGTGACGTCATGCTATACTTCAGATGAAATTACACCTCTAATTCTTCACAAAGTAATTTTATTATTCCTTTAATATGGAAATGTGAATTTCCACTTATCACACCTTTAAAGCTCCAGGTGGACCAGCAGTAAATATAATTGTTTTCTCCAGCTCAGGGTTTAAAGTTTTGTTTTCTAACTCTGCTGTTTATTCCTTTGCCTTTTCTCACACCATGGCCTTTCTTAGCAATTTCTTTTTGAGTGTACAAGTTTTTTTGTTGTTTTTTTGGGGGGGTCAAAATTCCTCCGTGCAATGTCAGTTTGAATGTGTTATAAACATGAACTTTAGTGGCCTAATGGTCCAATCACACTTTGAGCTTGTGGATTTTCTGCCAGCGCATGTGACTGTTGTTTATTGGGGCTTTTTGAATCTAAAAAGATCAACTTGGCTCGGATTTGTTAAGCAACATAAGAAGTGCTGGCTTCATGTGTTGGACATGTAAACACTTGCTTGGTGTGTCTCTTAAAGAATATACAGGGTGTTATCTTTTACTGCACACATGTGAAGAAGTAATTTCTTACTTTTTTTAGGAACTAACATCAATAGGCTTAAGTTCAGGAAGGTGAAACAGCATCTAAAACTATCTGATGGTCAAATTTGAATAGATATTTTCTTGTTGGATACAGACTAATTGTTTATATCAGAGAGTCAAGACATAAACTTGTCTCTCCCTGCCTTATAAAGCAATGGAGAAACTTGCTCACTTCATGCAATGTTGAAAACATTAGCCAACTGTTTTTTTAAACCAAGACCTTAATGGTTTTTAAGGACTGAAGTCAGTCCTAAAAGGATTACAAAAGTCCTAAAGAAATCCTTAAAGACTTCAATATATGGCTGAAGCAATGTGCAGTACTCAAATTGTATAAACTCCTACAATAGTTAAATGAAAAGGAAAAAAACAGTGGAGATTACGTATGTCAATAAATTACACATTCTGAGGAGGTAATAATAAATCAGTTATGTAGATATAAATGTCTAAACCAATCAAGTGGAAACATGTGATGCATTTGTGTTTTTTTATGAGTTCTTGTGCATCTAAAAGGTGAATCACATAGGGTCAACCCTCAAGGTTTTTCCAGGGCAGATTTCACTGCTGTGTCACAAAGGCACAGATGTCAACCATACATCAGTTTGTGGAGCAATGCCTATAATTTGAATGCATCTGTTAAATAAAATCGGGCAAGATAAAACCTGTCAAAAATGTTAAAAATAGAGGAGACAATTATATTTTAGTAACAAATTTCTCTGTCTTGATTCATGAATTTTTACGCACAATATAGTGTTCCAATGTAAAGTCATTTTTAATCTGTTCTGAAAAGTGCTTTATAAACAAAAAAGATAATATTGTAAACCTGAGTATATTGTCTACAGGGGCTTTCTGTGTGGAGTTTGTGTTACTAATGCACCTGTATGTTTTTTTTTTTTTTGCCAGGTACTCTATTAAGTTAACATAAGATTATTAATCAGACATACTGTAGGTATGTTAGTATACACAGTTGTTTTTTTTCTTTCAGCAAAATAACAAATAGTTATTGGGAACATCAGGAGCAGTAAGCATTTGTCTGTTGACCTTTCTTTGTGTAACACAGTGTGATTTCTGTTAGACTCGTTTAATACCCTGATGAGAACATCTAGTTAGTCAATTAGAGGCTTTTTTAGTGCAGTGAATGAACAGACACATTATTGTGATATCAGTTATCATGAAATGTACGTTTGATGCATGAAATGTATGTTTTTAGCAAGCATAACAATCAATCAATCAGTCAATCAATTCTTTATTTCAGACTCACAATTTGGTCCATTTAAACGCAAACAAACAAAACAGAAAGAGACAATACAGAGAGACTACAAGACTTCTTCTATAATCTATACAAACACTTTCTCCAGTGTCCCCAGAGTCCAGAGTTATATCGTACACTGCTAGGCATTGTTAAAGTCAAAATGATACTATTTTTAGAATCCTCTCGTCTCGTAACTAAATCATACACAAAATTTCTAAGAACAGCATGTAAAGTGGGCACAGCATTCTGCACGAGAAGTTGGCTGGCACTCATCCATCGAGCACAAACGTACAAACTCTTTTTATGATGTTTGAATTTAAACTGAAATACGGTAAACTGAGTAGTCAAAACACGTAAAAAAATAACTAACTGAGCCAGAGTAGTGTTGGATACTAAAATCTGAACTAATGATGCACTGAACTAATAATTTATGCACCCATTGCTTCATCAACATTTCTTTCTTATCTTTGTGTTTTCTCTTAGTGAATATTGCAGACTAGACTCCCTTGAGCTCTGCAAAGTCATGTGCTTTTGCACAGTGTAAATTTTACCTCCTAGCTGGCAGCTAGACCAGAGCCGCAGCAGGGAGCCCTTTATTGCCAGTTGTTCTCAGTGTTGGTTGAGCCTTAGGCCTGTGAATGACTTGGGTCCTGGGTTTACTCTGCCTCTCACCCAAAGTCAGTTGGGATAGCCTCCAGCCCTCTGCAACCCTAACTAGTATAAAGTGAGAACGGAGAATGGATGGATTGTGTACAGTAAAGAAGTCCTTGTATTGGTTTAATTATCCAGCTAGCAGCAGAAAAAAGCAAATGTGGGAATTTAATTGGTATTAAAGAAAAGCTTACTCACATAGAGCAGAAAGTTTGGATCAGTGGTGGTCTCTCTTTTTCTTTATGAGGTGAATTAATGAAACACACAGCAGACCATTATGAGCTGCACTTACCACCTTCTTTCTTCTTACCGTTTGCATGCTCCATTCCATGCGTGCAGACAGTTGAACCAAAATGCTTGCACAGACTTACAGACACACGCATTTTTGACGCAACTTCCTGGAAGGATAAGTAATTAACTGTGATTAAGCAGTAGGAAAGTTCACGCAGTGGAAATATATTGTTACAATAATTAACCTGAACTCTTACCAGGCAATTACAACATTCTTGTTTCAACTAATTATATAAACATCAAAACTGTTTACACTAAGCTCAAGGAATCAGGTTTTAGTGGGAAGTCTTCCGGGCAGAATTTTCTTTGTTGTCCCACAAAGTTTTTGGATCCTTTTTGTTTGTTTGTTTGTTTGTTTGTTTGTTTCTTATTCATTCAACCAGATAAGTCATTAAAGTCAATGTATTTACAAAGGTGACCAAACAAAAGGTAAAGCCTGTTGAGGAAATTGGCCCTTTGCCACTACTAACTATGCCTTAAGGTAAGATCACGGTCATTACACTACTAATGCATGGGGTTTAATTAAAACATTATAAACAATAGGGACTAACAGATCTGTCTCTTTTGGAGGTTTTGTAGAGCTGTGATTGTGGTGTTGGAGCATTGTAAACTGTTTTTCATCTAATTAGATGTAATGAGCCACGCTGAAGGAGGCAGAACAGCTTTTACAAAACAGATCTTATAATTTGTCCTTATGGATATAATTTAATCTCACAAACTTTTACAGTCCTTTAATAGTCTCCCCGCATCCCCAACAACATTTCTGCAGATTCTCTAGAGAGTGCTGAGTGTGTACTTCAACTCCTTGTGTGACTGAAACCACATCACCTAGATAATTGAACAACAGGATTCTTGTCATGTTATTTTGTTCCACATCAAGTCAAGTTTCATCAATGAACAATAATATTACTGGCCAAAAATCAGCAGTGACAAAAGCAAAAATAAATAAATAAATAAAAAAATAAAAATAGTGGGGGTTTTTAGCTGTGGAAACAGTTTTCACCTTACCTTCTCAGCTCACCAGTGTTATGTTTTGTAAATTGAAACTCAGGCCTGCAGAATGTCATACATCGGTACAATGCAGCGTGCTGGCCCTGCTGTGCTCAGCATATGTGGGCAGGATTGGTTTACTAGGATCCAATGTTTTATTTACAGGGCATCGGCCCACCCTTTAAAGAAATACTAAGGAAACCTAATCAACAGTCTATTACAAATGTGACAGATGAACTTTGGCAAACTACTGTAGTTACATTTTGTGTCCCTTCTGTGCACATATGTGCTTCAGTGTGTCCAAGAACATTTCTGTATATCCATATGAGGATGATATTTTATTCATAACATGTCACTGCCCCGGGTCACACTCTTGTGAACATGAAGACACACAGATGCAACCTTAAACCACAGGCCTGGATAGCTGTCTTGTAATAACCCTGACAACATTAAAAATAAAAGGGAAACATGACAATTACCACCTATTAGTCAGTCTTGCTCAGGTGCACACAGTCTGCAGCTGAGTATTTAACCTTGCTTTTTTATTCTTATACAGCATTCCTTAAATTGCTATATTCATTGTTATGTTTATTTATTTTTCCTATTAAAATACGCTTGGACAAAGCATCAAAATTTTGCTGATCATCAAAAAGCTTTTAAATCAGAGTGTTGCTTTTTGTGAGGATATAAATAAAATTATTTAAAATTGTAAACTGGCTATAAATGTGTTTTACAAGCACAATCTTCACCAACTTGTTAAGCAGCATATTTAGAGCAGCAGTCCTCAGTGAGCAGGCTTAAGAGCAGGGATGAAGTTCTTTTAGCCCAATATTTATAGGTAAATATGTAGTTTGTAGTACATTAGGTGTCGTTTTTACCTTACTGTCCACATCAAAAACTGATTCTGATGCTTGCTTCTATGTGTACAGGTTTCTTGATGCGTAATGTATCTGTAATGTCTGGTCTTTTCTGTCATTATTCTTGCATCTCACCATTGTGCATTTTTTCTTTTGAACTTTTACATAATAATCTATCACACAGGCTCTTTATCATTTTAATTGTAATTGTTGATCTTGAGTTCAAGGATCAATTTTGCATTCATGTTTTACACGTAACACTAAAAGCTATAAATGCAGGCCCATACGAGCTCCTTTCCTGTCTTTGTAAACATTTGAATGGTTTAAAGTTTATTTCAAAGTCTGTGTTTGGGACTGGAAGGCAATATTTTTAGGTACACAGTTCGAAAGAAACAATCTTTAATGATGGTTTCCTAAAAAACGTAAACAGAACAAGATGTCTATTTAGCAATAATGTGTTAGTCCTGTCTGAAAGCTAATAAAAGCTACCATTGGATGCTTCTGCAAACCATAAATTTGTGTAATTTTCATGTTTATAAACTTCTAAGCAAATATGTTCTTATCCCACAGCATGTGTTACTATAGATCTTTCAAAGATTGTGGAGTTCTAGGATGTGCAAAAGGCACGTGGCACTGATGTCCCAACATACCAGTATCAGCAATACCGAATGGCAACAGTGGATTTTTTTAACAGCATTGTAATGTATTTTACAAATGAGAAGGGCTTCAAAAGGAGGTTGAAGGAGAAGTGGACGAAAGAAAGCAAAAAAGAATAGAATACAAATTATATTAAAGTTTTTAAAAATGGTCCTGTTCATTACTTTAACTCTTGGACAAACATTCTTGATCATGCAGCAAGAAACAGAAACAGAACATTGTTTACGTGTAACCGGGAGGACAGTCAAATAATAAGTTTATATGTAAGTCATGCTTTATGAGAAGCAGCAAATGAACAAAACTTTCTCACCATTTCTCACAGTGTAAATGTGACCACAGTGGAACTGGTTAGATATTAGACAAATTTAACCTGACGAAACACGATAGCAATGTTTTCTCACAGTAACATTAACTCCTAAATATATCACCAGGACATCCCTAATTTTTATATTCTACTGTTTTCTTATTCAGCTTTGACATAAAGATGAAATACTTTTTGGAGGGCACTTTCCACACCTGAAGGTCTGATACATATCCTGCAATGAAAAATTTATAAGCCTCTAATCTGACTTGTATCCGTTTAAGTTTGCCCCTGTAAATATCTCTGTTTTTTTAAACCAGGAATTTGGAAAGTCATACGCATTTTGAACACCAACGAGTGCACGTTTTTTTCAAATACCCCTGTCTGACCTGACACCTTAAGTGCTGAACTGGTTTGGAAAGTGTGAAGTACAGTGGAAGTGGGTCCCAGATAGCTTTTTGCCATCCAATGTTGCGGCGCAAACGAACAGTGTGACATCATTGAGAATGATCTGTAGATGTGCAGAATATTACCAACATCTAAAGGAAGGACCATGCCTCCGCACGGCTTCTCACAGCTCCCAAAAGTCACATCTCTATGCCACTTGGAGTAATTATCAAAAATATGAGCAACAATGAGCTGTGGGCTTCTCCTGGTTGTGTCAGTGCTGCTGTTGGTTTGTTGCTTTGCACTGCTCTAGAAAACAGATTATATAAAGATCTGCTTTGTGTTGGAGTGAAACTGTTACATAACAAACTGTCGAGTACAACTGTTGACTGTGTTTAATTAGTTTTTTTTCTTGTTTTGTTTAGAGTTTTTTTTTGTTTTGTTTTTGTTTTTTGCTATTCATCCATTCGGTGCATTTTCCTCTTTGCTATGAAATCAGTTCTTGTTAACTGGAGTCAGCCCCTGTTAGCATGACCTAACTTGCAGACAATTGAAATTGGATCAATGTGTGACAAGTCATGAGAAATGAAATAGACACTTACCTCTTAAACATTTTACCTCTTTTAGTAGAGTCCATCAGATATCATCCTCGTGAAAGCTGTGTTGGCATTGATATATTATTCAATTGGAACTGTCTGGCCATATGGCAACAGTACTGATTACAGTATTGTTACCCACTTGACGAGTATGACAGCCTGCATTAGGCCATGCTTAATTGATTGCCTCTGAAAACATTGCATCAGTGATTTTCCCTGGCTTTCTACCCCACCACAGACATCAAGAGTAAGCCTCCACACAGAGAGTGTGAGACACAGCTATAAACACGTTAATGGCCATGGACACCTGTGAATACTTCAGCGTAGTACTTCTTTTTTCTCTCAAACACACATTCACATTAAAGTACTGCTCCAAACTACCCAGATCACATCTGCATCTGTCAGGGTGGGTGTATGTAGTGAAAGTTGGTGGTTTTCCATGTTATTATTCTTTCTGTTCTTTGTGAGTCATCTCCATATGTACAAAGCACATGCACACACACACACATAATCCTTCCTGCAGACAAGCAATTGAGACCACCTGGTCACAATCAGTCAGGGCCAGAGGTTAAAATCATAGTGTCTTTAGTGTGTTGGAAAAGACTCATGGCGGGACTGGCAAAACAGAAGGGAGGGGCTGAGTTGGATATGACAAAGTGATGAATCCACACCAACTTAGCCTGAACACCTTCAAAATCCATTCATCTGTCTGTTGAACATACCTCTGAGGCTTGCCAGGCTGTCGACCAGGGTGGATGTGGTTACTGTGTCATGCTAGCTTGAATATGCTGTGTCTGTAAAGGCTGTGAAACCACACTTTAAAGTCTTTTCTGAATAGAAGTTCCAATTACGTATTGCTTTGATGGGATAGGGAATTGTATGACTCAAAGTAGGATAAACCACATATGTTAAAGAATGCTTTCACTTAAAGATCCCAGGTAATTGGAAAATATTATTGATTTTTATCTGTCATGTTACATCAGAATCCAGCAATGGAAGTAATGTCCATACTGCCTTGATGTTTTCAGGAAATTCATCCCCAGCAGTCCACAAACACTCCTTTTAAGAGTGAGTCAGCTGTTTGACGCTGACAAGAGCAGACAGTGGAACAGAAGATGGCAACTATTGAGTGGTCATAGCAAAGTAAGCAATATCCTGCGATTTTAGGCCTATTATTGAAGCTTAGCAGTCCTCAGTGCTACAACATGTCAATCTCCAGGTAAAAGCTGGATCTGGTTAAAGCCACAGAAAAACAAAAATGGTCTCGTGTAGCATGTTTTATTTTTGCTGCTCAGTTATGCTGCACATGTGCATGCGTTCATGCATGTGAAGTTGAACAAGTGTCTATTTTATTTGTACTATTTTTTTGCAGAGCATTGAATGTTATGACATTGTTCACCTTCACCTTTGTTTCCCAGTAAAGCGTGATCCTGCTAGTGTAGTCTAGTTTGTGTGTGTTTCTATTAGACACTTTACTGTAACTGTGCTTTTTAAACAATTTGACAATTTAAGACTTTGACAATTTAAGACTCATCACTTTGTTTTTTGTTTTCCGACTTCCTTTCAGCACAAGGTATTGTTTTAGAAGTAGCTGGACGTTGTTGGATTAAAATAGGACACAGTCAGTCCCTGTGTTTTATCCTGCTATTACAAACTCTTCTGTGCCAGACAGGGACTCAGTGGCGAAATCAGTGGAATTGCCAGCTGGTTTTAATGGCTGACTTGTCTCAGTGCCATGTCATTCTTTCCTAATGTGTGTTTTTTTGTTGCTTTTTGCTTTCTGTTTTTCTCTTTTCTCATTCTTTCCTTTTTTTCTTTTCTGTTTTTTTTAAGTCAAGATGTAAATCGGAGCTGCTCCCAACGGCAATGAACAAGCAGCTCTAAACAAGCAAACAGAGAAATACATTTGTTGGTGTTTGCTGAGCCCCCACACCCCTGACATATGGGCTGTGCTCAGCAGACCTCTGATGTGGCAGCAAGACCATGCCATCAGTACTAAGTGGAAGGATATAATGCAAACAAGACCTGTCATACAGACACTGTTTGTTAGGTTGGTATGAGCTGAACTTCATTCACTGTTTTCAGTCATTTGGGTTTGCCTCATTGTTTAATTAAAATATATCATGTAGTTTCTCATTCAAAGTTTATGTTTATTTTATATTGTTTATATTACTATTTTGTGCCCTTAAACAGATTTGATACAATTATTGTTCACAAATCAACTGATTATGTAATTGCAACCTTCATTTCCTTTAATCGTTTTCCTTTTTTTTTTTTGGTGACCCTATTTTCTCTGACTAGTAGTAGTAGTTTTACACTACTTCTTTGGCTAACCACGTTAAACAGAGCTTAAATGGTCAGCAACCTTTGAAAGCAGCTATGCATTTATCCAGTAACAATGAGTGGCAAGAGCAGGAAGCAGAAGGTTTAACATGTTGACAGCTGCCAAGTCAGCCATCAAAACAAAAGCTAAACAGACTCTGCATGTCATAAACTGGATGTGGATTTAGCCCTGGATCTGTATACACTAGATAAAATAAACATACTCTTGAAAGCTTGGGTGCCCCGTTTAGGACACCATCTTCCAGTGCTTTGAACGCCTGTATTTCCTCTGACTTTTTCACATTTGGACCATGGCTTACACTGGTTCCATATGCACCTCACTGCAGGATTGGATGTCATCAGTTTGCATCTTGCATGAACTGACATCAGTTTATTCAAAACTGTCTCACTTATTCATTTTCTATGGCCAACCATTTTCTCACCATGAGCCCTGCAGATGGACAGCATAAATCACGGAATCATTGTAGCGAATGTCATGAAGCTTTACAATACAATACAATATA
>JBAMHW010000015.1:13556065-13566065 GCA_037177495.1 Rhadinocentrus ornatus | reverse complement strand
TCTTGCCATTGTAACCTGGTCAAAACACAGTAGCCCAGTCACAGAAAAAAGAGTGAAAGATAAATCTGTCCACATTTCCAACATATGGTAGTGCCCCAAAATAGGTTAATATATAATAGATAATGCTAATTACCCCCGCCAAAGTGAAGGTTGTGTTTTCAGTGCCATTGGTTTGTCTATCTGTCTGTCTGTTAGCAACATAACTCAAAACGTTGTGGACAGATTTGGATTAAATTTTTAGAAAAGGTTACATTTTGGTGGTGATAACCGTCTGGATCCAGCATTCTTTACTATTGGGAGATAGGGATAATTTTGCCATTACAGCTTCTAACTCAACCAATAATGCACAGAATCATCATGGTAGATGTTAAATAAACTGACAGCTAACCCAGACTGCCACCATAAGAGAAGATGCAAACTTCTTTGATAACATCAACACTATTATAGTCATTTGCTTGATCTTGGTGTCTAAGGGTATGTTTTCAGGATCAAGGACTCTAAATAAGAAGTGGCATCTATCTTGATGATGAAAATAGACAGTATAGTGACACAAACGTCCAGACACAAAATATACAAACAACCTTAGACTGACACTACCTCATAGCATTTCACAAAACATGTCCACACTGTCCAGAAAAGAGTGTTAGTGTGTGGGGTGCAGAAGAAATTTACATGATGTTATGCAGGGAATGCATGGGAATGTTTTTTTTTTAATTGCATTGTAGGTCCCAAGATTATCTTCATGACAATATATAGAAATGGTACGCTGCTTTCAGCACTTATTGTATGTCATTTAGAGGCATTTTCTGTTTTTGGTGTTTTATCTGGTGTTAGATGTGACTTATGACTTATGACTTATGATATGACTTAACTCCAAGACCTGGTGTCATCCTCCCAATGCACATAGCACCAAAGAAAAATGAAAAAAAATAAAAATAAATATGCAATATGACCTGACATCCAAGAACTACACCACTCAAGTTTATGAGTCTCTCACCAATGAAATTTGGTTTTTGAGTCATTTGATTCCTAGTGTGGAGAAATTTATGTTCGAACACAAGCGCTACCCATTCCAAAAATCCATTTTCTAATAACACAGTGTTAAAGGGTGGAACTCAATAGCGAGGGCACTACAGTACGCAGTCAGTAGTGAGTCACACGCTAGAGTTGTAGTCAATCTTCATTTTTTGAGTGGGGCCAGGCTACTGTGAGCAACTGAGTGATTCATTCATTCATAGCTCATAGCAGAAACGGAAATAGTGATGGCCATGAAACCAGAGATGCTGCTTTTTCCACTGGGCTAGTACAGCAATTAACTTGATATATCAAAATTTTAATAAAGACACAATCAGGATTCCCAGGTCATTAAAATTAGTCTCAATTTTTAAACGATTTGTTATAGATTCAACAAATCACTAAAATGTACTGCTTACTTCATAGTAAACAAGGGAAAAATGTTATAAGGTAAACAACAGTAAAACATTCTGATATTATACTTATTTTCTTTCATTTATGCACATAAAATTGCTAGAAGGTGGAAGTTATGCATCTATAAGTTTAATTAATTTCCCTCTTAAAGTATTTTTCATTTCAATTCACTGAAAAGTTGGATTTTACCCTAAACTGTGATCTTTTCTTTACCTTTACTGAGTTATACTGTGGCTTACACCTAGCCAAATAAAACTAATTAATTGACATAGGAAAGAAAATGGCACAGTACAACTTGAGAATCTTGTTAGTATCATGCATTGTATGTTCAATAAAAATACTCAGTCAAACCAATACTGAAGTTCAAAGAAGTGTTATATCATACTTGGAATGATGTAGACAAATGGGTAAAGCGTCCTTTTCGATGGGTGGGTGTCTGTTTGAGATATTTGTGTCCAATAACAGCATATTTGGAGAAACCTGTCCAACCACCCTCTAAGAAGCCATCCAGAAATAAATCAAGTGTGGTTAACAATTAGCCTGTTGTTAAACGCTTGCATGAGAACAGTGAGGGTATTTTGATTTGGCTGTCAGTATTTGCATTGCACTGTGCTTCTGCAGCTGCACATCAAAAGGAATTTAAACAAAAACGCTGTAGTTTTGAACCATGAATGGATGCTGTAACATTGTGCAACATGTATCTCGATGACTAACTGTGAGGTAGTGTCACCTCAACATGAGTTTTCAAGTCTTTGCAGACATTTAGAGAAATTTATAGAGCTGTAAATTGAAGATCACATTTCAGAACTGAATTGAACAGTTTTATCTCACCGATAAATGTTAAAAATTACAGAAATTTAAACGGCCTTTATGGACAGCCAGAAAATTGGATCCAAAGACAAGGTTGGACTCATGCACGCAAGTCATCAGTAGCACCCAAGCGTCAAAATGCCTGAAATATGAGGATATCGGTGCACTCTTGACCTTCTCTTCACCCTTTCAGTCAAAGTGCTCACCCCTCCTCAGCATTTCTCACCCTTAACCAACCCCAGAGTGGGGTGCAGGGCCATAGTTAGCTCTCTGGGGTTTCCCCTTTCAGAGTCTTGATAACAAGGACCAAGGCCATTTTGACAGTTACACACACAGTGACGCTTGTTCACACACCCACACTCAAACACAAAAATTTCACCTGTGTTATTTTTATTGTAGGGCCCATTTGTAGTGAATATAATTTTCTCACAAACAAAACAAACAAAGGCAAAAACTTTTAGCTGAAACTAAAGGAATTCCATTCTCCCAAGATCAAGAGAAAGAGATGACACTGATACACAATCCTTCTTTTCTCTCTCCTTTTTTTCCCCTCTGTCTGTTGGAGGACATGGGTGGGATGTCTGTCTGCTCAGTGCCAGGGGCTCTGACAATGATACGGTTCAGGTCAGAGGGAAAAATGCACAAAATCAGAATAAAAGGGTGAGAAGTCAAGACAAAGAGATAATAATAAAGATGTATAAACAAGAAAGGGAGAAAACAGTCAGAAAGGGTCTGCTGTGATACTGTAGCCTGAAAGTTCTGGTAAATGCAGGGTGTGGCGGGCAGCTACCAGGGTGAGTTGAGATTATAAGCTAGTTGCGTTGAGTTTTTCTGGTTGCTCTTTTACTCTTTTTTTTCCATTTGCCATTGACAAGGAACAGAGCTAAATTCCTGGTTGCAATAGACCATCAAAATTGTATTCTTGTAAGTGCACAAAGATCAATGAACTGTACATCTTTGGTGTTTAAACTTTTGAAGCATGCGTGTATTTGCTAAACCAGCTTTAAAAAAAACAAATTTTAGGGATATTGAGTTGTTTTACTGAGCTTGCCTCTGTATCCATAAGGATGATTAATCACATAAATTCAGACCCATTACACCAAAGGGGCAAAAGTCCAAAAGATACTTATGTGAAGCTATCGGTCGTTCAGGTAGAGGAGTATCAGTGCACAAGTGAAGCATAAACAGAAGCCGGATCAAAGCTGAGTCACTTAAAGAACTTTTATATATAGAAAAGAGTCACATGGATGAAACAATTATTGGATGGAGGACATGAATGACAACAGCTGTATATCATGAGCAGCATTTTTCATTGTCACGGAAGCTTGTGGAAAAGGTAGGCACTAGGACCTGCTGTCAGCCTGCAGGGAGGGAAAAGCTTTGAGACTCCTCTCACTAAACTTTTAGAACAATCCATTTCCAAAAGAGTGTGAAAGGGAGACAGAAGTGGGTAGCTCAAGACCTGCTGGATGCAAAGTTTTAAAAACAGGAGCAGGATTTGGAGTTTGGGATACTTCTACCCCTGGCCGTGGAGAGAGTAAGGTGGAATATAGCAGACTTTCTGTGGAAGTTTTCCCTTAGTTGGGAAAGAGGATAAGGAGCATTACAGGCTGGTAAGTTTTGTTCTTTTAAAACTGAAGTTTGACACAGTATAAATATGTTGGGTGTGTGTCCATAGAAGACAGACAACCTGAGTTTGTCTTTGAAACTGCCTTTTTTTTAAATATACCTGTCATTAAGTGAAAGTGGAGCTTCTGAATCAAGGTTGAGCTCAGCAGCAGCAGCAGCCAGTTAGTCCTCTATGGAGGGCAGAAAATTCCAGTTGGCTACAAAGCACAAGAGGTGCTATAAAAAGTTAAACAAGATCATATTAGTAATGTTTGTGATGTCTTGTGCTGTCATTTTGAGTTAGATATGTTATGCAGATACAGAGAGGGCATGGGAGATGTCTAGGTGCAGGGAAAAAGAGAACAGACGAGGATGAGAAAAAAGGGGGTTCTCCAAACTTCAATGGGAACCCGCTTAGTGTTCAGTAAACCCCTGGGACATCAGGTTACCTTGTCTCTCTTTTTCTCCCCCTCGTTTTCTATCTTTCTTTCCCTCCACTCATATTACACAACCCTCAAAAGACTTGTAGATTCTGATGAGCTCCAATGTCTAACATGAAGTTGGTGCAGTTGTCTGTGGGTGGGGCCAGTCCTTGTGTAGGTGTGCTTCTGATCAGTTTTTCATTCTGATATGTATATTTTTAATGATGTGCTTGTGTTAGTGCAAGCAAGCGTGTGTGCTAAACACAGACCTCATGCATGCCACTCCTACAAGGGAATTCCTTTCGGGCTTTGACAAGGGAGGAATGTCACGTCGAACAAACATTTACATGCACAAAACAAGATTACACACCAATAGCTTCAACAGTGTCATATAGCTGTATACCCCATGGATTTCTCCACACTAAGACTCATGTTAATTTAATCTTACTTTATTTCAGGGAAAGACCAAAATAATTTGTCTTTGCTCCCAAAGACTTTTGCATTGCCCACTTTTGTGATAAAAGTCATCAAGACTTGGATCGTTGACTAAGAATATATGAAGAAAAAGATATTCTGGTCCATTTAAAATAAAACATTTTTAATTGTTTATGAGTTTTGCTGTTGCTATGTCCTAAAGGGGATCTGACTGTTTTCATCATGTCTCTTTTCCCCAGAGGAAGTGGAAAGACAAATTTCCAGCAATCTGGCTATACATCTCACATGACATCTTGACAGGTCCTATACTTAGTCTTTTTTTGTTAACACAGGATAATAAGAAAAAAAAGGGGAAAGACTTGCATTCTCATATAATTAAAGCAGCCCTGTCCCTTCACTTGTATTATACTGAACTGTCTCTGAAGCATTTGTGACTTTGTCCTCACTCTTTTCACAGTTTTCTATCAATAAATGATTATGAAATTAATTCTTACAAACTTTTAGCTACAAAATGTGCCAATAACTGTAACTTTGTTTGGAGTTTAACATGGAAATTGTCCTACTGAAAATATCCTTCAAACTGAGGAGTGTACCCACTGCCAATGCTAAAAACAGCTTAGTGTTCGTATGTGTATGGAGGGCAGATGGACAGTGCTGTTTTCCCCTGCAGACAAAGATGTATGTGATTATTCATGACCCTCTCAGGTTTCCCTTTGAAGTTGAGTTACAGCTTTCCCTATGTTAGCACCAGTGTATTTGTGTGTGCAGTTGTGTATGCGTGTATTAGTGTGTGTGTTTAGATATATTTGTAATTGAGAGTATAAAAGAACACTATGCTTCACAAAATCTAGTTTAGCATGTTAATTCAAAATAACAAAACATTTTTGGTTATCAGTCGGGGTAATGATGGGATGGCATCATGGTTTATGATTTGTGGATAAAAATATTCACGTTGTTTTTTGGATTAAAAAAAAAAAAAGAAGCAGCCAAAACACCAGCTAAGGTGTGTTGTAGTTTCTAGAATGTTTTAGTTAAACATAAAACTTTATTTATCCATGAATGATGTAAGTTAAAGACAGAAGATGTTATGTTTATAATGCATTTACATCAACGTACTTGTCGACTTCAGCGGTTGAACTGTGAAGTGGTGATGCATATGATCCCTGCTGACTTCATTATATATTCAGGATTTTGTTTTAATGTTTCATCCTAAATGATGAAATTCATTACCTGTATACATGTGTTTTCATAGAAGCTACATGTTCATCATAAATTAGACGTCCAACATCTCACTTTCCAGTTTCAAGTCATTTTTGTATTCATCTGCCGCTTTGTTTGCTGCACTCTTCTGTGGATAAGTTACATAATGCCACCATTTCAACAAGCACATACATCCCCAGCAAAATTACTCTCTCAGGTGATGGCAGAAAATGGATCCACCTCCTAAAGACATAAAAGATGGAATGATTTGAGCTGTCTAGACTGTATGGGGTTGTATAGGACACCTGGGCAGGGGAGAGGCTGTAAGTGCTCACCTGGGGCCAGTATAAAACTCTGTGAAATCACAACTTCAGCTGCATCTGCACATAAAGGCAGAAATATACATGTGTAGTTTTTGTTTGATCTATGAAGTTACACAAATGGTCAGGAAACCTTATTCAAACTGGCAGTTGTAGCTATGAGTGGATGTAGGCAGCCCCTTAATTAATCTTCTGCATAAGAAAAATCATGTTTGCACAGCACTATTTGAAATCAGAGTGACAATGGCAGCAAAGAATTATTTTGTTTTAATTGAACATGGAATCCAGACTCATCTGAGAGTTGTTGCACTGGAAATTATTGTTGTTGTTTTTTAACAAAACAAGAACAAAACCTACTTTAAAATGATTTAGTCAGTGCAATAGGAATTCAAACTCATAAAGTAGCTGAAATTGAGGGGAAAAGAACAAAATAGCTCAGCTTAGTTGGTAGATATTCAAAATAAACAAAAATCAGTTTTTACAATGGTTTAGTGCAATTATGCAAGTAGAAATTACTATTACCTTATTTTTATTGTTGTTATTTGCCTTAATTAAATGGCGGTATGTCCTTTCTGACTCTACATGGTCGCACATTCACAATTCGGCATGGTGCTGGAATACCTTGAGCCCTAAAAATTAAACATCCATTACAAAAGCTGCTGAATTTAGCAATGGCTTCACTAGCTTGGTAAAATAAAATTTAAAAAAATCAGATAGTCCCAACTTGTCAAGCATTTTCACACACCTACCACTCAGTGTCAGTGACCTGTTCAAGCAGATTTCTCCAGCCTCTCTGAACATTCACTGCGCAGGTTTTGCGCGTAGCTGTTGAATGCGTTTGCTGAGGAGTTAAAAAAGTTCCAGATGGTTGATCTTTCACTCACTCTACTTTGAAAATAAATTTGCCTTTGTGAATTACAGTTTTTTAGAATTACCCTAAATAGGTCTGTGCCTTTGGATCGGGCCTATTGTCAATGATATCGGTTCTGATGCTGATACGAATATGGAATCAGTGCATCCCCAATGAAAAAACTGATGCAAAAACAAAAACAAAAAAATAAATAAATCAGAAAGAAACAAGAAACAGGGTATTTTAGTTCTGTAGGAATGTGGCTAAACACACTCAAGGTCTGACAACAATTGACAGATTGACAAGTCATTGTGCACAGCTACAGCTGTTTAACATCGCATTTAGATAAATAAAATAAAAGCTGTTTTCTTGGTTGATCCCTTTTGAGGAACCCATCACTTTGGTGATTTTAATGGAGTCGTTTGTATGGAAATGCCCAAAAGGCAGCAAACTAAAGCACATTGATAATGTTGTCTTGGGGAAAAATGCTTTTTCATGGAAGATAAAATACCTCTACACTTGACTGTAATGTTCTTTCTATTAATTCAATATCTGGAAAAATCAGTTGACCACACATAAAAACACAATAAATAATATAGGAAAAAAAATACAACAAAAACTAAAATAGAAAAAAATAGCCACAGGGGTAATAATGTCTAATATCTCTTTTTTTATCACAATAATTGTTTTCATAGACGTGCTAATAATAAGAAAATTGTCTCCATCAGCATAAGTAATAATAATAATAATAATAATAATAATAATAATAATAATAATAATAATAATAATAAACCTCTTATTTTAGACAGTTGACCATTTGTTAGTATGTATTTTGTTAAAACATTTAGTCTAAACATAACTTAATTTAAAATTCCCATAATTAAAATGTGTTATTAAGTAATAAAAAATAAATAAATAAAAAGAGAATGCTTCCATCGTTCTCTACACAGTTGGAAGATTTTTTAATAGATTATAGAAAAGTTTCAGTGAGAATGTTTTATGGCACAAAATAAAAACCCGGGACTTTGGTAATCTTTTGAGCTGATGCACAGCTGAACATATGGTGAAAAGAAAAAAAAACAAAAAACATTTATAAGGTCTGTCTGGAACCAGTGGGAAAGGCAACAGGTCAGAGTTCATCCTCAGGGCTTTACGTCTGTGCCTGTGGTAGAAAACCGGCATCTGGCGGTCACTGCAGGTCAGAATCCAGAACCATAAACAAAGGAGCAGCGAGCACAGAACAGAGAAGAAAATAATGGAGAATACAATCATGCCTTTAAGCATAAATGTTGCTTTTTTCATTCAACTAACCTGGCATGTAAACTGAAGCGTGATAAAGCACTGTTGGAATAACCCTGAGCTGTGGTTCATCAGAGCAGAAAGCACAGAACAAATCAGAAATTGGAAATGCAACATTATCATTGTGTAGTCATTTTTCTAAATTTTTCCTTTTCAAACAAGTCCTCACAATGCTTTTTTAAAAAGCTTCAGCTGAAATCAACAGGATTCTTCACATGGACCTGATTTTCAGCCTCTTTACACTGTACAAAATTTAAAATAATATGCTTCTGTGTTGGAAGTTTCCCAGACACTCTACACTGAACTCAAGCCTGTTTATGTGAGTCAGTGTTTGACTGCTGAAGATCTGATTTTGACAGGTACCTCATCAAAGAGTTTTGCCCACCTGCAACTCTGAACGTGTGAGTTTTTTTTATAACCTCTTATGTCTATACAACTGAATGTATGCACTGTATATGCACACAAAAAAGTGACACAAATTTGTGCAGACATGTTTGCTCATTGTGCATTAAATGCCTCTGTGACTTTCAGCTATGTCTTACTATCTTTCATGCATGTGCATGCAGCACAAACACAGTAGCTGATAAATCACCAAACTGCTGAGGCCCCTCTTACAGTAAGAATAACAGTGTTGTGGTCTTAATCTGTTGACTTTGCTGTTTTGAATTGTTTCACTGCAAACCATTTTATGTGTGTTTGTGTACATTTGGATTGTTGTGATGACACTTGCCTTACCCTTTATCCGAGTGGTAGTTTAACTGCAGCTTGTCTGGACTTGAAGCTCTAGCTTGTTGCCATCAACAGAACCAAATACTTGATTTTCTTTTTCATTTTTTTTCTCTTCTTCTTTTCTTCTTTAAATATCAAATCCCCCACAGAGATGGAAGTATAATTTTTGGCATTGTTTTTAAAAAAAGGGTAGATATCTGCCCTTACAATTCCCAGTTTTGAGATAAAGTTCAGTAACCTATTATCAGGAAAGTATATAGATTAAATATATATTTAAACTATACCAGCACTGGAAGAATAGGGTTTGTACATGGGCATGAATACAACACACATGTGTGTATGGATGTATTTATGTGTTTGTGTTGGATACACATTAAACACCCACACACCCAAGGATATTAGTGAATCCACTTATTATGCACTTATTTGAATTATGTCTATATGGGAATGCACAGAATGCAGAAAGATGAGCCACCAGCTATTTTTCTCCAGCTCTACCTTCAAACTATTTGTTGTTTCTGTCATCAGGTTCTGCAATAGTTAAAACCTACTGGCACATTGTTGCATCATGTGGAGATTTCGGTATGATGACGCTGTAGCTAACAAAACTTTTTGCTGGATTCTCTGTTAGGTCTATGAATCTAGGCTCTCAGTAAATATTAATTTGTCACATAAACACAGAACAACACATGGAGCTTTACTGGAAAGTAGCCAGTTTATCTCTTTCACCACAGCTCTGCTCACACACTTAACATGGCATGCTGCTAACAGACAGAGGATGGGCCTGGGAGGTCCCTCACAAACAGGTGGTTGACATCAGCCAGAGTGTGAGAGAGAGAGAGAGAGAGAGAGAGAGAGAGAGAGAGAGAGAGAGAGAGAGAGAGAGAGAGAGAGAGAGA
>JBAMHW010000015.1:13544554-13555965 GCA_037177495.1 Rhadinocentrus ornatus | reverse complement strand
GAGAGAGAGAGAGAGAGAGAGAGAGAGAGAGAGAGAGAGAGAGAGAGAGAGAGAGAGAGAGAGAGAGAGAGAGGTGGGGTGGGGTGGATGTGTGGGGGATAGTGGGGCGGGGATAGTGGGGCAGGCAGAGAGACACAGAAGCACAGAGAGAGGGTGATGACAGAGTGATGTGGAGACCACACAGAATAGAAAATGGCAGGGTCAAGTTTTTACCAAGCAGTGTGAGACTGTGATCAAACAAACACCAGGAGTGATAACAACGTAAGATCTTCACCACTCAGAAAATCAAGCTTAAACTGATAAGCAGCTTTGGCTATTATCACCAGACACGGGTGGTAGTTACATAATGACTCACAGCATCTGATTTAAAAAACAAAAACTAGTCCACACAGAAACTAGTTAAGAGGTTTTCACTAAAGCCTTTTATCTTTTGGGTGTTTTGTCCGTGTGGAACAGGAATTTTGTGAGCCCAAAAAACGTTCAGTTTTGAAACTTTATCTCAAAGTGAATACATCTGAAAATGCAGTTAAATTTCTGTGTTTACAACCCGTGTACATTGTCTCTGAACCAATGACACCATGGCCCCACCTCTTACTTAACCCACATGCACAGCCCCAGCTAATAATTGTATTGTGTTCATGCTGCTAAGGCTCCTGCACATGATATGGTGTCGTCAGTCTAATCAAACGTCTCCTTTACAGCTCAATTCTCCACCAATTCTTATTTGTATGTTTGTTACATGAGTTTATGCACATGCTCCATGTCTTTTTCTCTGTTTTTGGTGTTTATGTGGCAGTGGCATTTACAGGCCTAACATATACTACAATATTTTTAGCTGTTATGTTATGTTATTACTAATCATAACTAATCATACATTTTTTTAACAATTCTGCTTTGTGGTAAACTTTTTTAAAACATAATTGTTCTGTCTCAGTGTGGATGTGGCTTCTATTAGACATCACACAGAAAATTTTTTTAATAAGACCACTGCAAAAAAAGTTACATTTTTAGAAATGGAACTTGTTTTATTATTATGTCCCTGAATAAAGGACAGCAGGGATGAAAACCTATTTTTAAAAAAATAACTCGCCCTACTAACAGTACTTTTGCAGTTTCTGTCAGTGTGCTGTTTAAGGGGAAATAATTAGTTTTAACCAACTGTTAACCAAGTTTTTTTGTTTTTTATTTAATTTTCACTTGCACTTCAAGATGTTTACCAAGAAAAAAATATATGTGCAGAATTCATAATTATTTTGGCCATTTTTTGTACGGGATTAAATCTCTTCAAAATATTTTATCTTTTTACCTTGTCTCCCAAAAAATGGAATTACTAATGATAATTTTAACATGTTAACATGTTCCTTATATATGTATACATAAAAATGTTTTCCATCTATTTGATCAGAATAGAAAAGTGTTAATTGATATTTTTCTTAGTTAAACCTCAAGGTTGTATCATTCATTCTCCCAAAATCATGAAAGATGATTTATCATTTGTCAGTCCATCCTATACATTTTAATATTGTGAGGTTTTGGGGGGGAAAGTGTCAAACCATCCAAAACTTTTGACATCCTAGTAGGAAAAGAAAAAAACAGGATCAAAGTGAGGTAGCTCTTCATAAGTAAGGCCACAGCAACTGAGATATTGAAATATATCAGCCTTGACAGCCTAAATATCTCTACCAAGTTATACCACAAGCTAATAAACTCACATGATTATAAAAATGGATATTATGTTTTTTTTGTTGTTGTTTTTAAGCTGTGGTCACTTAACATATTTTCTTTGATATCCTAAAAAGATGCTCATTCCCAACATGTTTGAGATGTATCAGTTAATCATTTACCCCACACTACCTGGCCAAAAGAAAACTTAAATGAAATCCATGTTACACCAATTTAAGGTAGAATGCATAACTTATCTAATATCTTGCAGTGAAAAAACTTGCTTCATTGCCATTATAAACCTCGGAAAGAGATTAATTTGACTCCATTATCTTCTACCATACTACCCAACGAATGAGATTGTTGTTTTTTGGAGGGTTTTTTTGCTCAAGCTGTTAACTTGGAAATAATCCAACAATTAATGATATCTGATGTGATACATACCCAGTTTAAGTGTAGTAACCCCCATCTATGCTTGTGGAATAAAACAAGAGTAGCATAAGTATGGCATCATGGAAATATGGATGCATGAGGAAGCACATCTGTCTAGTTACGCCCATGTTTGACTTCATGTAAACATACCTGAGTGACTTGCTCACAGTTGCTTCTCTATTGTTTTGTTTACCATACCACACAGTAAAAGCATCACATAGACATCCACAGCCTTGATTTTGTCAAAAGAATTGTGATTAGCCTTTAAAGCAAAAAGAGCCTGCTGTAAAATCAATCAAACTCAGAATGACTCACACTGACATTAGTCAGTGATCAATATCAGAAAAACAACTGTGATTTATTGTGTGTAATTAATGCTAAAAAGTTTCTTCGCATTATGAACAAACAGGATTAGTGGGAATGAACTACTTTCTTCACAACATGAATGGTGTTCAAGTTGGACTCGGGTGGATTTCTTAAGAATAAATAAGAAAAACAACTTAAAAAAACAAAACAAAAAAAAAAGACCTCTGCATGCCCTTTACCCCAGAGTGCCTTGTAACTCCTCATAGCCTTTTTTTTTCTTCCTCCAACCATGTCCTTGAACTGTTTTTGTCTCCTTATTTGTTACCCTATAACCTTGTACTTCCTTATTCTCCTTCTCTCATATGCTTTTCATTTGCACAATTCCCATAGCATCTTATTGCCCATCTGTATTCCGCCGTCTATAAGTTGTTGCCTCTCCCCATCCCTTGATGTCTCTGATTTCTTCCTATCCATCCCTCTGTCTACATCCCTTTTTGTTGCCAGACAGGCATTCTTGTCTTTGGCCCTCCTTTCTTTTCGCTGCTCTGGGATTTTAGATTCTCACCAGGAAGGGGGAGTTATTACCATGGCCATGCCAAAAGATTAACCACTTGTCATGAGAAGATTGTTGAATGTCAAGGTCATAAAAACTAGAGGTCTGGAAAATATGTTCATCATTTTGTTCATCCTGCCTTCAAGGCCTGGAGGACTGGCCTCCCACGTCCACCGGTCCACTGCAAGGAGAGGGTGGGCTGACAGGGGATGGGCCCAATTTCAGGGAGGGAAAAAAATAAATGGGGACAATTGGGTGGAGATGACTTTTCAATGATACCACTGTGGTGTTCTGGCTTTGGTTCTCAGAAGAGCCTCCTATGAGGAGTTCTGCTATAGTCTGGTACAGTATGATAGCATCTTTGAGGACCTCTTATTCAATTAAAGTAGAATCGGGGTATGGTGGTTGTTAGTTCAGAAACAAAGGCATCCTAAGCAGATAGCCATTGCGCACAAAGTTGAGTATGGTTAAACTAAAATTTGACCCAAGATAGTCTACGATTAAATTTTGTGTGCCTGTTGTGTTTTTCAAGAACTGAACAATAGCAGATCACTGTTCATCACAGCAGTGAACCACAATCTCGTTCATAGTTTAGTGGAGTAGTAAGTACCACAGTGTCAAACATACAACACATAGATCCACCTTTTCAGTCATGGCCCTGAATAGTTTAGGTTTAACATTTACCAATTCGAGCCAATTGGTTTTGCGTTGGTAGAGGTTTCAATTCACTTATGTTGCTCTTTTGTAAATATATTGTACTGCTCAAGATAGAGCTCACTTTTTTCTTAAAATGTACAGAAAATCCATCAATTAAGATATTCTAACAACCTCAACTTGCATTTAGTGAAATACGACCAAAGAAAGAGACCGAGAGTAAACCAATTTATTCTAATATTGATTACTACTGAAATGAAAGTCAGCTAAATGGTTTATCTTAAGGAATTTAAGATTCCTCTCACAAATACCACAAAGATTAAATCGTGTCTTCTATAATGAATCATTGCTCAAATTACTGAGACAATGTGCAGAAAGGGTGCTGTTACACTATTGTCATGTTTTGTCTGTTTAGTCTCTTTTAAAAACACGACTCTTGTGCAGTTTTGTCAAAAAATGAAGTGTGAAAAAAATGTGTTGTATGTTGTCTCATGACTTGCTAAAGACATGAAAAAGTGCAACTGAAAGCAGATTGTTTTAAAAAAATAGTGTTGCAGTGTTTGCCAAGGTCTGTGATTACTGGGAGTATGTTTCAATCCATTGGATGGGAATATCTTGTTTTGACAATGAAGACATACTTTCTTGTTACATCAAAGGAGAGAGCTACTTCAAGATCATATTATTCATGTAAATATATGCCTTTATTTGAAAAACAAATCATTTAAATGTATTTTATCTCTGATAACCTGCATCACAAACTTGTGTCTTCCTTGAACAAAGAGTGCGAATTAATGGAAGTGTAAAAGTAAAGCCACATGCAGGCACAAATCCGATTGTTTTTCCAATTCATATGCAGATACCTCTTGGAATGCTCCCCTTAAGTCCTACTGTTTGTGAAATAAGTGACTTTTTCAAAGTTACTTTATAGCTTCTGAGGCAGAAGCTACTGGTTTTTAATATAACTCACAAAACAGATAAAAGGCAGTGGATTTCATCTTGAATAAAGAGGGTCACTGGATCTGATTAAATAATGTCTGCAATTTTCCTTAGACTGATCCAACCCAGTGCTCTGCACCTGCACACATGCACTTGAATAAAGCTGAAATCTGTTCGCTGTTAGTCTCAGAAATAGTCATGTATTCATGAAGTTAACTCTGGCTTTTAAGTGTGCAGCAGGTCAGATTCCAGGAGTAAAAAACCGGGACAAAGATAAATGAGAGACAGACGAGAGGGGAAAACAGCACAAAAGACCTGGATGAAGATGCTGGCTTTTTGCCAATTCATTCATTGTAGTATCCAAATTTGGGCTCCCAGTTTCTCTGATAATCTCAGGATAACCCAACAGACATACACATGTTTTTATGATCAAACTTTCTGTGCAAATCAATGATACTGTAAAGGCCTCTCTAATCAGTGTTTCCGTTGCTAATTTTCAGCAATAATGCACAAAAGCTTATGTAAAATAATTCCCTAAAGTTTTGACATATCAGAAATATGTTGGCAGTGTATCAGCGAGCTGGGAGGCATTCAAGTAAATGTGTATACCTACATGCCCCCTTGTGACTGCCAGTAGTATTTAGAGTAAAAAGTCAGAGTTCTGAATTTTTTCCCTGCATGTTATTAACTTCATGCTTGTTTTATTCTTGCACCCAGTAAACCCATCAAGTTAATACAAGTTGATGTCAAGACATGATATTTCCTTTTTCCATGTTGCAGCAGCTGGCTCTGCAACACACTACATAGTAAATGTTCTTTTGCACTACATATCTTGAAACATTTGTCATCCCACTGAGGACTAAAATGCAGGTTGTGTGTGGCTGTCAGTTTGACACTGTATGTCTCATTCTTCCTGCGTCCTGAGACCAGGGCAGGAGTTTTCCGTTTGAGGTCTGATTTACAGCAATGTCTCAGTTCTCACAGTAAATATCTTAAATATAAAGTCTTAGGGACAAAGATATGAAGTTGTATTTTAACATACTACAGATTTAATGCAATGGGCAGAGAGACAAAAGTGTATATCAGTTCAAAAGAAGGCTTTTCATTGTGTGAGGCATTTTTTTATTCTCTCTCTCACAGAAATGTGGGTGAACTTGTCATATTTGTGGAATAATAAATTATGATGGAAATAAGTTATTTTTAAAACGTAAAATAAATGCAGCCAAAACCTTATTAAAGTGTTTTGGCTCAAGCCAAAGCAAACCAGCTTATGTTTGCCCACCAAGAATGAACTGAAAACTTTGCTGACTGTAACACAGAAGAAAGTTTAACCTCACTTGTTCTGCTGAACGTGCTTAAGGTCACGGTCAGACACTGTCCAGCAATTCAAGATAACGGATAGCAGAGAAAATAAACACTGGAAATGTGACTGTTAATATTGAGTGAAGTTACTGTTGGTTCAGTTAATTTTTGCATTAATTTTGAACTGCAGCCAAATCCCTGTCACAGTCTCAGTAGGTTACCAAGCACAGTAGATCACTCGTGATAGTGAAGCTTCAAGAATCTAAAGTTTTCAACCAACAATACAGCTGAACTGAATGCATCTTCATCTAGGGAGGGGTGCATTTCAGATGGTCAATCTGGATTACATGCATAGACACTCACATCTCTTTTTTCCCACTGATGATAATGATCTGCTAATCCGGCCTCACATGCGTATCGGTGCATGTGAGTCCCCATAATATATTACAGAGTGGACAAACTTTCAGGTTTTTCCCACTCTTTAAACCATGTTGTCCACAAGTTTCCAAGCCAGGTCTCTCTCTTGGTTTTAGCTTATTATGGAGAACAATTCACCTTCTTTTACAGCACTAATTTTAATATACACTAATCAGGGGCTTTACTAATCACATTAGTTCAGGCTCTGTAAACTTGTGGTGTGGTGTGTCGTAAGAATAAATTGCCAGTCTCTTACCAGATGCAAACAGTGGTCAGAACACTCAGTTTGTTTAATCAGATGGTTTCCTTAGTGAGTGTAAGCTAAAACATTTTTAGAATAAGAATAACTAAAGAATAACATAAAACAACCTAAACCTCACAAAGGAAAAGATCCATTATGGATTTTTTTTTTACTCATTTCTGTGTGACACTTTATTTTTAATTTTGTTGCTACTTCTCCTCAGCTGTAGAACGTCTGTGTAACATTACCGTGTGGTGACTTGTTTGTGTGGACCCAATCCACGAAAGCATCTGATGCCAAAGTGATGTGGTAAAAATTTGCAATACAGCCTATTCTCTGCCCCATGATTGCTTAGTTGGTCCAGCTTTTAACTTTAGTTGCTTATCAGGAAACCATCTAATTTTCCAGCTAAGGGTACTCTGAATTAAGGAAAAATGTTTTCTCTATTTGGAAAGGCCAATTTAAGAAACCTGCAAGACTATATCATTAACCACACTCTTCCCATCACCTGCTTTAATCAGAGATAACTGCATGGACGCAGTAACAATGATACCATCCATTGTATTCCAAAAAGCCATTTTGTTGTCTTGAACACATCACTTTTGGCTGTCTTACTGTTTTCACACTTAATGAGATAACTGACAGATAAAACTCAGAAATGACATATGTCCTTATGCAAGCAACCTGTAAGTTACAAAGTGGTCAGTTAAGAGGGACTACAGTTTATAAAATTATCTATATACTTTAATGAATAATATTTGTCACTTGCAACTGAGATCAGTAACATATTAGGAAAATGTTTATTAAGGTAACAAATCAAATGACAACTAGAGCAAAAGTAGAAGTAGTCATCTTTTAAAAAGCTAAAGTCGGACTTAATATTGAAAAAAAGACTCGTCCTGTTTTATTACAGAATCAAACATTTACAGAATATTAAGAACGTGTCAAAGTGCCTGTTTTCTTTAAAACAAATGCCACTGAATTTTAAATATTGCCATCTAGTGGGTTAATATTCATGTCTTTAAGGCTGGTTTGGTAGAATTTTTCTAACTGTGTGGCCATTTCTATGCATCAGTGAAAGTTTTGCCATTCCAAGAAAAAGCTGCTCACTGTCAAAACATTTGAAGTGCAGTTTAATTGTGCTCTTAACAGAATTTCATGACATCACTTTTCGTGACAGAGCCTTGATTCAAGACACTATCTTGGCTTGTGCGCCTCATTGAAACTGTGACAAGCAGACTGTCTTTGCACTGATGACAAACTTTCTTTGCAGTTGTGAAATAAACTGAGTAGATCAGGACTGGAAGGGGCACAATTGTTATCATGACTTTAAGATTATTTCATTTTGGAAGAGACGGTCTAAATTCTGCAACATTCCTGAATTTAAAATGGAAACTTTAAAATGAAACATTCTCCAAAGGAGAGACTCAGTTATGTACAAGGGAGCAAGTTGACCTGGCGGTCATCCGGCTTGATAATTATTTCCAGTGGTTGACAGCAGGAGGAACTGCACTACACTGAGCTGATGAGAGACAGAAAAACTGTTTACCTTTCACAGTATTTCTCTGCATCACCCTCTCTCTGTCTCTCTTTTTCCCTTTTTCTCTACCTCTACTGCTGTCAGTCTCTCTTTCTCACCCCCTCATAATCTGAAGCAGCTGTCATCACTCTGAGAGACGTTTGTGTTTGTTTGAGAGAAGCGTTGACATGAAGCTCCTGCACATCTTTTAACAACGACTTGTAACTAATGACTAATGTATCACAGATAGGAAGAAACTCTGGCTAACTGTAAACTAACCACACATTCATGACAGGCAATGCCTTCCTCCTTGGTTTGGCCCACGTGTGTTGCTATTGAAGACTTCTAATGAAGAGCAGTAATGTGGCACTTTGCACCGGAGTCTGATCAGTAGATCATTTTGTTGACTGGCAGAACAAATAAAAATGTGCTGCTGGCTAACACTACAAAGTCGGTACCAGTAAAAATGTGGCTCATCTCCAGTGCCTTTGGCTTAATAATCTGTCTCTTTCCAAAGTGTTTTCCTCTCGTGCTTCCGAGCTCAGCTGTATAACTTATGTCTTCTTTCCATTTACTTTCATCAACTTTGGCAATCTGCACCAGATTGTGTCACGTGATGCATGGCACACTCATGCCATCACGGCATTTGAAAGTAAAAAAAACGTTATGAAATGGTCTTGGTTTACTGACTGGCAAAACTTAGAAGCCTATTGTGTGAAAAGGAACCTCTTTACAGTAAACCACATGATGCAGTTTCAGAGTCTATTCTCATAATGATCCTCCCTAACGGCAACTGTTTAATGAATGATTCATAATAGGATATTGAACTGCTTTGTTTATACAGATGTCTTTTACCACAGTGTGTTGACTCTGAAAATATTAATCATGTAGCGTCTGTCATTTCTATTGTTTTTAAATTTCTTTGTCAAATTTGGCCACTGAACTTTGTCCCATTCTTACTTTTCTTGTGTTTGTGTTTCTGATCTTTTTGACCTAAATACTGAAGAGGGGATATCTGTTCTGTGAAGAAAGCCTCACAAACCACTGTGAAACTGTTGGTTATATTTTAATGAAAAGAGATAAGTTGAAAAGATGTGATGTACAAGTAAGAGTTAGTTGAATTGAGATAGGAAGAAGAGGTGGATATGGGTGCATGAAAGTTTGCCTGGAGAGCTTAACAGAACACAGTTTTAATTATTTAGGATCAGACTGATTGGATCAAATCCGTTGGTTTTGCAGGCAAGAAAAATGACTAAAATAATTTTGTCAGTGTGGGAAAATGAAAGTGACAAAGCAGAAATGAGAAGGCACAGCAGGATTAAAAAAAAGTCACCAGTCTTCATCAGCTTTTATATGTTTATAACAACATTTAAAGCAGAGCTGTGAGTAAGTCTATTTTTATACAAGCCAATTTGTTTTCCTATTCTTCAACAACTAAACCTTTTCAAACAGAGAGTACAGCTAAATTAAACAGTAACCTGAAAATTGCACATTTTTTTAAAGTACTGAGGTCTCCTGGATGCAATTCCCTGCTTTTAGTGCCCAGCCACCCCATCACCCCTCAGCCTCCCTATGTGGACATTTTTGTCTTTAAAAAAAAAGAAGAAAATCTCTTGTTCTCTGAAACAAAGCAAAAAAAAAGTCTTGTCCGGGAACCCAAATCAAAAGATTCTGCCTTGTGAAAGTTTTAAAAACTCTTATGGGAGGTTGCTTTTTGTCTCAACTGTATCAACCGCTTTTCTCCAGTGTTTAACACATATATAAGTATTTAAACTCTGTTCAACCATTAAATTCTCAACCTCTATTCCTAGTTGTGTCAACACCTTTCAAGTCTGGCTGAAATATTTAACTTCCAGTGCAGCCAGGAGTACACAAAATCTTTTGGAACATATCCATATCATTTTCAGCCTTCAGGAGAATCTCACTAGCTGGTGTATGTATGGCCGTGCCATGTGTGCAGTATTTGTGCAAGAGGGTCAGGGGGATAGTCAGAGAGATTTCTGATCAAGTGCTGAAGTAATCCTATAAGTCAGAGGTGCTCTGTAAACTGCTCTGACCCATGTGCTCTTGTGATGCAGTGTTTATGCTGGCTCCTCTTGTATTAAACACAAGCCACATATTTTTAACATTAGGATCTTCCAGGCTCACCCTGGGCCATGTAAATAGTGAGCTGCCCGTCAGCCTGGATCAGTTAACTCGTTGCTTGTTTGGACCACCTCCATATGTGTAGATCTGTGGATGAGTGTGTTTGATTGTGTTTATTGAAGTCAAAAGATATCACTGATAAGTCAGGTCTTCAAAACCAAAGCTGCCTGCATCCATCATCCAAGATTGTTTGACTGTTGTGCAGACAATGCAAAACCGACATGGTGGCCATTAAGCATTTATTCAAGTAAACACAACAATAGCATAGTTTAACAGCATTTCCTTTTTAGAGTTTTAGAAAAGTTAAAGTGTATAAAATTTATTTTCCAAAGGTAATAAGGTGGGAAAACCTGAGACCAGCCTTGAAAACTTTGAGGCAATAATTGTAGATATGATTTAAGTGTTGATGAATAAACAATCCTTTTTTTAAGGATAAGGGAAAAATGTATAAAGCAATACTAACATCTAGTACATTTGTAAACATCTCCATGGTTACTCCTCATCTCTGCTTTGCAGGTCACACAGTGCAGAAAATGTAGATCAATGCACAGAAAATGAAGAACAAAATGGAACGAAAGTCATTGTCTTGAACATTATTAGCTTGTGGGAAAATACCTGAGTAAGAATTTAAGACGCTTAACTTCTCTCTTGCCCAATTTGATGTTTCTGAGGGGAACACAGCCAGTGACATTTTGATGTGTCTCAGCTGCTTGACAGTGGCTGCATGCTGATGTTCAAATCAAAGCAGGCAACACTGCTCCCCTCTGGTTATTACTGGCTACAATGGGAGGATTTCAGTGCAAGGAATTTTTCTAAAGGATTTGAGTACAACAGAAACTTAAATAAGATAAATGACAGTTGCTTTCAGCAAGGATTAACACTAATAATTATTTTATTTTATTTTTTTTGTTTTTAGTTTAAATATTCGCAACACACATAAATGTTGTGGTGTTTGTGTGTTGTGCTGAAAAGACAGCCCCATACAAACAACATACTTTTTACAAAAGATTGCAGATACGTTTAAAATCCTAACAGGGACGTTTCAACTCACCTTAGTGACCTTCTTAGTGTTCATGTTGGAGTAGTTGTGTTCTCATACACTAGAATGCAAACCATTCATATAAACAGTTTAACATGCATTCCCACATGCACATGAATGTAAAGTGTTTAGAAATGCAGGAATGACCCATTTGAATGCATGTGTTCACAGTGCTTTATTATTGGTAAGTGCACAAGACGCTATA
>JBAMHW010000015.1:13513029-13536446 GCA_037177495.1 Rhadinocentrus ornatus | reverse complement strand
TTATTTTCACCTCTTTCTGTAAAGTCCTCTGAGACAACTTTGTTGTGATATAGGGCTATACAAATAAACTTGACTTCCTTGCTTAGACAGCTGACCCCACAACCCGACTCCGGATAAGTGGCAAAAAATGGATGGATGGATGGAATTTGAGCAAATCCTGTTATCTGATAATGTGATTACAAATTAAGCTGACATGTATATATATATATTTTTTTCACCTTTCAAGTCTGCACAGATTTCACATTGTTTACATCCGGGTTCCCTCACATTTTAAAAAGGTCTGTACATTTCACAACAAACATATAACCCATAAACTTAAGTGGAACGGCTTGATGCCATATCCAAACTACTTAAACATTTATGACAAGTTAACATTAAACTACAAATTTGATGGTGAGTAACTAACTACATTTGAAAAATATGGACATCGTCGCCATATATTTTTGTTCAGTAATTAGCAGGATAAATTAATCTTAAACAACCACAGCAGTGCAGATTTTAAGCTTTAAAATGTCTCAGAAATGTCCTTTGGTTGCTCCTTGTTTTCAATGTCTAACATCCACTTCAGGCAGACATTGACAAATAGAAAATCTCACATTCCTCTGCTGAAAATGGAGAGTTCTTCTTTCTTCACCTTTATGTTCCTGTAGAAGATTAGTGTCAAATTTATGAGACAATCCTGGTCCAACAGTCAACTTACAAAAGCATACTGCCAAAACCTGCTGCTGTGTGTATTGCAAATCATTTTTCAAAATGGAAAAAAAATATATCGGGCATGGGTTTGCTTACTCACACAGATCCGTGGTGAGAGTTACTTTAAGCAGCAGCAGGTTCAAATTTGGAATAAAAACGAGTCAAGAAACACGCATATAAATATTAATTAATGTGCAGATTATAATTCTTTTCTTTTCTTTTTTAGTTAAAAAAAAATATCAGCAACTAACAGCATAAAGTCTCCATCGACTAGTCTCGACCCACCTTCAGCCACCCCCTGCAATATTGAAAGGGGCGGTCTGGAAAGAGTCTAAACGGATCTTGTGGTGATTTGAGTGTGCGCATGTGTGCGTGCGCGTGCACGAGAGAGAGAGCGAGAAAGAGAAAGAGAGAGACTGTCTCTTGCCGTACAACTGCTGCCGGGTAGACCGTTATTGTCACCGTGTGCGAAACCAGTTCAAGCGTCCAACCATCCTGCTGGAATCAATCCAAAACCCAGTGCCGTCATGGGGAAGGTGGAAGGAGGAATGAAATGCGTTAAATACCTTCTATTCGTGTTCAACTTCATATTCTGGGTAAGTGCATGTTCAGAGTTGATCTGCGTGATAATGAGGTGCAAGCAGACTAAATAAACCCGGAACAAGTGCAGCAGTGCAGAACTTTACAATAATCATTGTGTGTTTTATCAGCAGTGTTTAAATGGTTTGCATTGTTTCTTCCTGTCAGATTTCTGTGTGCTGTAATGAGTTCTTGTCCTGGATGAACTTGTCCCGAGCAGCCAGAAAGGGTGACACTCAGAGGTTTTAGAGTTTTTGGCTAAACGGGCTCAAATCAGATTTTCCACAGAGGAAAAATCCCGCCCCCTTTTCCCGGGGAAGCGTGTTTTTGAAAGGAAGACTGAATGAAAAGACAGAGGGAGAGAGATTGAGACAGCATGGAAAACAAATTTTTGGCTTCCCGCGCCACATTGCTTCATTAACAAACACTGCAGACCTCATTTATTAACTGACATTTTAACCACAACACACCCTCCAATGCTTCCTGTTTTAAATTTCTTAAGCAGCAGCACATGGGTACAAAGTAGGAGGCCCCACAGAGCCACATTATAAGAGAAACAGGTTGATGGGAAAGGTGTGACACATGCTTTCCATTTTTAGTCCTCATAAGCTCATCCCTGTCAAATATCTCTTCAATGTTAAGACATTGTTGGTCTCTCCATTGATGCTGTATCTTTTGCCTCATGAATGTGTCACTATTAACTCTCATCACATGGAGGAGTTCTGTTGTCTATGTGTGTGTGTGTGTGTAGAAAGAGAGAGAAGGATTTTCCAACAAGCATCTGTGAAGAGGATCAGACTTTGAGTGCATTGTGAATGGATCCATTGTGACAGCAGGACCATGACACAATTTCAGTCTGCTGCTTCAGGCCGCTAAGCAGCAGTGTCTATCAGAGTCCTAAATCCCAGCAGTCCCACCGGTCTCACCAGTCCTGCCAGTGCTTCTTGTTGATATATCTTAGTGTGGATGAAGATGATGGAGATGGCACAGGCTGTAAAAGTGGACAGGGGAAGGTCCGGTTGATAGAGAGGGATGAAATCTTAGTTACTGAAATACAGCGAGGACAGTAACTGAGAGGCAAAGAAAAGGGTCATGGAGAGATTGAGAGGGATATTCCTGTGCGTGTTAGTGTGCTCACATGGCAAAATAGGGACAGTTGGTGGGAATTTGACCCGAATACAGATAAAATAGATCAGTCAGTTGATGCTGGAGTTGTTTGCTATGGATGCATACTGATTGTATCCCTTATTGCGCACAACCAAAAATTATCTTTTGTTTTCTGTTTTGTCACTTTATATGAATTTAGCAAATTCTCTCCACCTCTTGGGCCAAATTTTAACAGATCACTCAGCACTGCTGACCACAGCATCACAATCCTCAATGGGTGGCAGTCTCTTTGCTTTTTATGAGTCAAATATGATAAGTAATGTGTGTGAGATGAAGGCAATTGGAGGAAGGGCAGATATATGATTGTTGTTTAATCTTCCAGTGAGATTCTCAGAGGAGGGCGAAAGTCTGATAATGATTCTTTTGGATTTAGATGCACATACTTTTATTTATTTATTTATTTTTATTATTCTTTCTTAAAATTACCATAATGGATGAAGAGTGTACACTGTAGTTCACAATCATTCCCTTTGATGCACACACACATGTGATTGCATCTGTGATTTTTACTGAAACAGACTAGAGCATCCTCTTTTTCTGCTGTAAATACCACAGAACATCAATGTCATTTTAGCTTGCCAATATTGTGTTTGTGATCTATGTTTTATCAACCTGTTTAGTCAAAAGAAAAATAATTAGTATAAGTGTCAGTTGAACAGGAAACAATGCCATTTTACTAGAAAGTTAGCTGCACTGCAGCACCAGACCATTAGAAATGCTCTTGTTTTCTCCATGCCATTTAACAAAGAGCACAAGTCTCTGTCAATACTCACACAGATCACTTGTTTATGTATGGTGTAAAAGTATGGTGGTAAAATTGGAGCAATCATCACAGCTGAACCCACACTGTCAAACAAAGAAGTTCCTTCATCACTAGTTAAACCTTCTTAGTCTTTATATGTGCTGCATATGTCCTTTGTAACAGTAAGACAGATCTGTTTAGTAAGTTTAATAATTGTTCCAAGTTAAGTAAGAAAACAATAAGTAATTCACTTATATGAGTAAATGGCCTGTTTATGATTCAAACCAAGTGAACCACAAGTGCCACAAAGTTTACATGCAGAACCAAAAAAAAAAAAATTAGTATGGTTAATTTGTATAAATAACACCAGTACTGCAGGCAAAAGGAAATGTCTTGTCTTAAAATGCTTTTGGACATAAAAAAAACATTTACATAAGACTATGAACAGTGGCGGGACCGCTGCATCTTTGTTCTGTTTGTAAAATACACAATCAGACAGAATTAGAGGGCAATGTTGTCCTGAGCAGGTTAGACCAAGAGTCAAATTAATGCATGTGCTTGCGTGGGTGTGGTAGATCCGGCATAGAGGAACACACCACTCTGTACACTAGTGCTGCTGCTAATCCTCTCAGGCGGCATGTTGTTTGACAGCACACTCTCAGATGTTCCCCTATTTGGATAGCTTGAAGGAAGGAAAGCGAGCAATGGCAACATGTTAAAGGAATCTGCTTTGTGGCATTGTGGTACAATATCTGTGTGAAATGGTCTTTGGTAACACTTTGTATTTAGTGGTCCCGTTAATGAATCGGTTTCTAGATTTCAACTAGATAGACATAATCCAACAAGTGTCTGTGGATTGTTTGTATTTTGCTGTGAAGGCAGTTGGTAGTTCGGTCAAATGACATTTTGATGCAGTGTCTTTTTCTAAACTTTCATCATGTTTGTAAAACAAAAAATGGCCATGAAACATAGACTGAAATCCAAAAATGACATTTTAGTTAACCTTCACTTAATGTTGCTATTTTGGAGTCCATTTGCACACAAATAAAGAAAGAAAGGAAAATCAAGTCTTTAGATGCTAATTAATAGATAATGTTTTTAATGCATCAAGACTGTTTTGTCTACATGTGTTTATATTTAAAAACACATTATTTCCTTCATGTTGTGAACCACTGAAGGACCTTGTGCCCCCTCTGGTCCTAAAGGCTCTGTTTTAGTTCCAGATAATTGTTCAAACATGGCAGAGGGCAAACCAGCTGCTCATTCTTTGTTTGAGATTTGCTAAAGTAGCCATCAGGCCAGTATTATGCAAATGTGTTTCATGGTGATGTTGTGAAGCAAAGGAAGAAAAGCCTGAGCTGCATACAAGGGATTTCTGCCAGTTCAGGTGCAGTATTTTCTGTGAAAGATAATAACTATCTATGTTGTGGACTTTGAAATAAGTTTGCAAACACTTCATATGCACAAAAAGATGCAACACACTGATTGAGAGTAATATAAAATCCACAGTCCTTTCCTTCTGATTCAGAGCTACTTACAGGTTTCATAGTGTAAGAAGGCTAGCACAGCTGATTATCAGCCAGATTTGAACTGCTGTGAATTTGAAAGACAGCATTTTGAAGATTTGTGGTGTTGTGCATAGATTTTACTGTTATTGCTCAAACATTTAGGTCCACAAACTCCTTATAGTGGTGGTGGACATAAGCCTTTGCTCTCCACCGCCCCTGCCTGTCACTGTACACAATGGGATTTACTCCGACCATAATTATCTCACTGCTATTTACACTCTCCTTCTGCCCATCATTTTAATATGGCCTAACAGTGGTTTTCCCAAACGTGCCAGACAGAGCACTGTTTTTCACCAGCTTAAATCACAAAAAAATTACAGTTGGAGTTAGGAAGTTTATGACTGTTTTGCTTTCATATGCTGATTTATTGTTCTTTTTTACATTTATTTTGCCTTAATTTACAGTAAAGTGCTTGTTTTTTTGTTTTTTTTTTATTTCCAAACCTTAAAAGTGCCATGGACTGTATCTGACCAAGACCACAGCCTGGTGTCAGCTCAACCCTGGCTCTCATGGAAATTCCCCTCACAAATACACTTTATAACTGCACCATTAAAAAAAAAAAGTCGGCCTCAAACTGTAAAAGATCCTCAATAAAACTACAACACAGACATTTCCATCTCCACCTAAGATCATCCAGACATACAAGTGTTTTCAGAAGTACTGAGACAGAAAAGGACAAAAAGAAAACTCTGCTCTTCTTGCTGTGTTTATGTCAAACTACTACATTGTTTTATTTTTTAGACATGTTACAACACTAATGTAAAAACGTTCTAGTCTCTAGAAACACAAAAAGCCTGTATTAGAGTTTTTACCTTGAACAAGATTTATCTGTATCAACAGACAGAGGGGGAAAAAATAATGGGCTCTCTAATGACTCACTTCTTTCCTTTCTTCTCTCCCTGTTTCTTATTCTCTTTCATTGTGTCGCTTTCCCTCCTATTGTGCAGTAAAGCGTATAGCCACAGGGAGACAGCGGGTCTTTGTCCTTTGGGGGGACTGGGAGGCATTGGGAGGGAGAAGCTGAGCTGAGGTGGAGCAGAGAAGGAGGATGTGTTGGGATAAATCAAAGGGTGGATAGGCTCAGAAGCTTGAGAGGCGAAGAGAAGGGAGGGGTGTTGGAGGTTAATGGGGGGTACAGCGTGAGGTGGGGGAGTATGAAAGCAGTGAGGGTGTTAATGGGACCATTGGGATAGTCAGGCTCATGAGTGCTGGTGTTAAGGATGCATTTAGCTTGTCAGCCACTGATTGCACGCTTTGAAAAGGATTTAAAAGGAAACCATAAAAGTAACGGTGGTTGGCTAATGGAAAACATCTTATCATTTGTGAACCAGCCACATCCTCTGCACAGCATCAATACAATCTACAGTATCTTGGAGGGCCCTGCTCCTTCACTGCGTGCATACCCTTCCACCTTGCACCATCAGATGTTCCGACAAATACCACTGTTGAAAAGATCCAGACTCCTCCACACTAATTCTGCCTCGCTCACTAAATCTACAGACCCACAGCCTGTACTTCACTTTGGTTTATCACTTTGGACCCGCTAATCCTGAAACTCCAAGAGCTCAGCTGTCCCATACATCACCACGCACGACACTAAATCCTCAGTTTGGGAGGAAGCCGTCTTCCCAACACCTGTCCCATTCCAATGCTTTACAACGGAGCTACTGGCTTTACTTCATTCAGACCAGCGCTGTAAAATATGACCCGTCGATCTGGAGAAGCGCAGGAGAGGAGTGCAGACAGCAAGGATGAAAATGAGATGCAAGAGACAAAGAATAAAAGAGGGAAATTGCAGAACCAGAAAAAGACGGGCCACATTTAGTTAACGAGACATCCCATAGCAAAATTAAATTGAGGCAAATTAAATTGTGTTAAGCTGAGTTTAAAATAACAGAACTTGTTGCACCAAATAAATTCACTTAACATAACTGGAGGACACGCATACAGTCACTGAAAGTCTCATACACAGTGGTTTACCTAAATTCTAGATCTGGGACACAGAGGCCATGTGACAAGTACTTCTAAATACTCTCCATTTAGAAGCATTTCATTTCTCTGCACACACACGTACACACACAGTGTGTGTTGTTGTAAAGCTCAAAGGTTTTTAGACTGGATTATCCTCAGGGACCATCAGCTAAGTGATCATTAAAGCCTCTCTGTATTGATCTGTCAGTCTCTGAGCTCTAAAAAAAAATATATATATATATATATATATAAATTTTTTTACATCAAAGTCATCTGAACAATTAAAGAATAACTGAGTTTTTATGTAGTAAATATCATTTAATCTATACTAATGGGAAAATAAAGGAAAATATGAGCCATGTTTCCAGACTAACAGGGGAGCCTGTTTAAGCTCAAGGTGCCACATGCTGCCCACAGCCCAACTGGTCATTTTCTCCATACTGGAAAGCCAGCAATCACTAAGAAGTGTTTTTGTTACATAAATCATAGTTGTAGACAGATATCAAGCCTTTTTTAAAACAGTAAACTCACAATGTAAATAATAATTATGTTGCCTGCAAAACATGAAGGCACTGAGCGGAATAACATGGAAAAACTCCTACTGAACTGTGAGCAGAAAAGACCTTCAAAAGAACTAAAAGCCTCCATTATTGGGCTTTAGACTTAAAAAAATGCATTTTTGATTAATTCTGTAGCTGATTTTTATCACAGAGATGTCAGTTTAATGATTTCAGTGAAATGAAATTTTTCCCTGTAAACCAGACAAATGACCTCACAGTTGCCGTATTTCTGCAGCCATGTTCCAGTTACATGGTTCTCACTGTTCATGTGAAACCAGAAGGAAGGAAAGCTGCAGGGACGAGTAGTGTAGTTGTAAAAAAGGGAGGATCGAGCTGGTATTTATAAAGGTTTGTTCACAGTTAAACACCTGAATAGGGTACGTTTGCCATACCACTTGTGTGAATATATATATTTTTTTTGTAAAATATGTTCTCATAATAAACATGTCATACAGCTTGATGCATGTATTTTTCTTTCTTTTTCACTTCCTGCAGTTAATGGGATCCTTTGTTGTGGCAGTGGGACTGTGGCTGCGTTTTGATCCAGAAACAGTTTCTCTGCTCAACGACAACAAGGCTCCAGATACCTACTTCATCGGTGAGTGACCTTACACGCCTACACTAATCTTTGATGAGATAGCTGATAAAATACAGGTGGGGAGCAATTCTCTACAGTTCATAACTGAGCTGGATTTTGTTTTGTCGCCACATTATGTAGCTTTTTTTGAGGTTGTCTTAGAATGTCGGCTTTCTCTAAATGGTTGAGTTGTTCCTCGTGGCAATTACATGCAATATTATCAGTGGAAATGTTAAATCATGTTTGTTTGTTTTTCAGTATTGAATTTTTTTTTGCATAATTACACCTCCTGTCCTTTATCAAATCAAACCAAATTTTTTATAAATTGAAGAGAATTTTTGAAAATATTCCAATACCAAGTTTTCCGTGTGTCTTTAAAGGTCAGACCTGAACATGCTTTCACACTTTGAATTATTAAATTTGCACGCTGTAGATGAGTGTGGAAACAGGAAGTGACACATATTGATTGAGAATGCACGAGGGAAACTACCACCCATTCTCTTTAATTCACTCCTTCTGCCCAGGACGAAAGAGGGCCAGAAGGGAGGAGTAGAGAGATTAAAGAGGGCAGTGTTAGAAACATATGCAGCTCTATGGAAAGTTTCCGAAGCAAAAGTAATTTTGGAGGTAAAAGGAAATGACATAATGTAATGTAAAAATGAAGGAGGGAAGCTGATATACATGGGCTGTCCTATACTGAAAAAATAAGCACTTTATGCACTGCATGTGCACATCCTCTCCTCTCATAACAGTTTGTGAGAAAATGACTGTAATAACATTTATTTTAACAGTCTCAAGAGGAGATCCTTATTTTACTGAGTGGTACTTTGTTTTGTAATTGTAGACTGGTGAGCCTGAGTTAAAAATATTTATGTACAAAATCCTATGCTATAGTAAAACTATGTTATCACCTTTGTCTGTCTGAGAGTGCGAGTGATCTAGAATTATATGTACACATGATTTAATAGAGGATATGTGGTTTATCTTAGGTCTTCTACAGCATAGTGCCAAACTTGGCTTTGGCAAGTAAAAAGATTATGTAAACGAAGTGCTGTATGTGGCAGCATCACTCAGCATCAGATGGAGAAGGTAACTGCTAGGTAGCTTGTTAATTATACCAGAATCTTATGAGCTGTGTTTTTTATTCTTTCCTGAGCCCATTTTACTTCCAGATAGGTGAACGTCAGCTCATCTTTTGTGGAGGTTTTACCTCGCAACAGACCCCACCTGTGTGCACTTGTACAGAACTGAAACAAATTTGTTGAGCTCCTCCCTGTAGACCTAATCATGACGTTTGTTTCCTAATGAGAAGGTCAATTAGAGATCAAGGTTCAAAGCCTCCCACAATTTTTTTTAAGCTCAAATTTAGATCAGATTTAACCTCCGAACATGTCAAAAAAAGTTATTCAAAAGACCTTCTAATCAATTGTTCCTTTGGTTACATGTAGGAAGAAATGTTAAAGTACAGTACTTGTAAATCACTTATACTTGTGGAATGCTAAATTCACTACTTGGCACATAAATCTAAATTGCTTCAACTCAGCTCTCTGCTGCCCTCTTCTGGTTATTCCTGTAAGTGACATCACTGTTGAATGAGCCAGCTGGAAAGACCGGAGCATTTAAATGTTAGGGATGAGTTATTACACTCATTCAGAGAAGAGAATGCACCACAATTTACTGGTCAGGCTGATAATACATAATGCTATTGATCTATTTAACCCATCAAGTCACGTGTTTTTTAAATAGTTGTTTGACTCACAACTGCAAGTTATTTTCTACCACTTTGTTTACATTTACCTTGGCTATTTGTTCTGTTCTTCTAGGTGTGTACATACTGATTGGTGCTGGCGGCCTGGTGATGCTGGTGGGTTTCTTCAGCTGTTGTGGAGTTGTTAGAGAATCTCAATGCCTGCTGGGATCGGTAAGTACCACTGCACAAGTATAGGATCAGGGTTAAAACAAACTGAAATGCGTCATTATCTCATTTCAAAGTACTTAACACTAGATTGATGTTTGTCTTCTTTTGTCAGTTCTTTGCTTGTCTGTTGATTATTTTTGGGTCTGAAGTGGCGGGAGGGGTGTTTGGATTCTTAAACAAAGACAAGGTACGTTTATTTTTTTCACTGCTTTAGAAGTTGCTTTCAAATATTCTGCAGTGCTGGCATAAGAGTGATAAATCCACTTGTTGCTTACATTATCCTCTCAGATAATTAAGGATGTCCAGAACTTCTACATAGAAGCTTATAATGAAAACAACAACAGCTCATTGGTCATGTCTTATTATAAAGTGGTAAGTTAACTAAATTAATTAATTTAGGTTAAACAGTATATATAAATTAGTATTATTTAAAAAAAACTTTGTTATAACATTCTTTGTCTTCTTGTGTTTTTTCCTTTCAATTTAAAGCTAAACTGTTGTGCGACCGCAGCAAGCCCATGCTTTAATTCTGATCAAAATATCAAGGTACGTCACCACCTGCAGACTATAAACTATTAAATTCCTTTGTTTTCTCACCTAAAACTGTTTTTTATGGATAAAAGTCTTGTTGTGGACCAACTGGACAACTTTTACTGGAGCCTTGCTGATGTAACAAGAGCGTTTTTGCTACTGGAGTATAGTATGGCTTCAAAGACTAATTCCTTTTGCAACTGATCAGAAATAAGTGTTTACTAAATCTACACTTATGATCGTAGCCTGGAATGGTATACATCATTCAAATTTCAAGAATCTTAGCTTTTCAATAGTGTGTAGGTACTTGGTAAAAGAGACTGAGTGAAATACATTTTTATTTTTCGCGTCCAGCCCACGAGACACCTGGTTCCAACGGGTTAACCAGGAACTCATTTTTGCTGCTTTGTTGCCTAATGAGTGAGCCATTGTGCCAAAAAACCTGATTCACAGTAAGAAAACCCTGCTTAACTGTTCTTGTCTGTACTTCACAGGACTGTGAGGCAGAACTCAAAGACTTCTTCAACAATAAACTCTACATAATTGGTTACGTGGGCATCGGCATGGCTGGAGTCATGGTGAGGTAGAAGATGAGAGACATCTAATACTGGCATGCATTGTGATGGAAAAATGATCATTATTGTTTTTCTTTCAACAGATCATTGGAATGATTTTCAGTATGGTGCTCTGCTGTGCTGTTCGCAACAGCAGGGAGGTTATTTAAGACAGATCCTTGACCTGGCCTCTCTGTCCAAACCCCTGCCATACACACAGGCACCCGAGAATTAGAGCATGTCCCAAAAATGTATTTCCACTGTGGTGCTCATTTACCCTTCTCCTGGCCCAGTCTTTTTTTTATATATATATGTATTGATCTTTATTCACAACTCAGGAGGAGTAATCTTGCATTAATGACATTCTGAGGACTGTAACATATCGAGTGGAAACACTACAGGCTATGTTGACCTGACATTCAGTAAAATACTTTCTCCTCTCAGCCATTTGTCCACCACTGCAAATTTTAACCGACATGACACAACGGTGTCAGTGCCTTTTCACATAGCCTTGACACTGACCTCTTGGCTGTGGGAAACTTAAGCCTGAGAGAGTAATCTGAGGTGAAAACAGCTGAGTTTGCTTATCTGTCACACACAGAAGCACACATACAAACACAGCAGTGACATGTTACATAAAACCACAGCTGTAAAAAGGAGAGAGAGAGAAAGAGAGGGAATGAGACAGATTGATGTGTTAAAATTGGGAACGACTGTTGAATGTTTCTAATACAGCCTCGCATTCTTAATTACTATCATGCAAACACTCGGACATTTTCAAGCTAGAAATGTTGCTGTCTACAACACAAATCCACGTAAGTGTAAAGCAATAATTTGGCATTTATTCGGTGGTGATGATCCCTTCATCTCTGTTCTGTGAATTTGAAGTTCAACCCACAGCTGTTTAACTTACATTGTAAACAGGACTTATTGGTAAAGAAGGAAACAAGGCACATTTTAGCATAGCTATTGCGCTAAATGCTAATCAAAGCTAGTTGGTTGCTCGATTTAGCTAAATATTTATTGCACAATTATTAAACTGATGTGAAAAATACACACATGGTTAGCAGTTTTAATCCATGTACAGCAAATTATGAGCAAACTACCAATTTCTCTGAGAAATCTTTTAGTTTTTTTTCTTTACAAGAATCAAAAGTACTAGTTCTTTTCATATGGGCATTTTTATTAACGCTAACATGTATACACAGAGGTCAGAATTAATTATATAATCTTTATAACAGCCTCAAACACAACTAAACCACTAAACAGATTTCCCCATCCTCCCATTAAGACTTCCTTATCTGTATTATTAATGCGGCCTCCTAATTATCCATTGATTGACATAAGTGAGTATACCCCTTAGTCTCAGTTGACTGTATAGTATAACTTAAATTATGTGGCTATGTTTACAGGCTATAAACCAGCTACAGTCACAGAGGCCATAGTTAACACCTCTCATTTCCATCTCTTTTTTCCCCCTTGTGCCTTAAAAGTACATTTCCCACAACATGAAAAGGAATGAATATACAAAAATTCCTCTTACTTAATCAACTTTTGTAATATAGGACAGTTGAATGATATAACCAACATGGAAAAGTTTCCATGCAGCCAGGTTAAATTAGACCAATGTTCTTCCAAGTGTCAGAATTCCACTATGTAAATAAATAGTCTTTTCTTTTGTTTTTTGTAGTTGTTTAGCATTTTTTGCGACGGTTGTGATAGTTGCTGTTTAATAAGCTGTATGTAGACAGGTATTTGCTGTAGTTGTACAATGTTGTAGAAAAGACAGTTTTGGTGATGGTCAGAACGAATCACAGCTAAACAGCTTCTCAATGTGTCTTTGTTTGACAACAAGCTATTTGGTGAGATGCAAGCTGTCTTAAAATAGCAGTTAAATGTAGCAAATATGTTTGTACGCCTGGATTTTGAACAGCTGTCACTCAAATTTCAGGAGGAGCACACGGTTTAAAGTCTTTTGCCTCTTAAAATCTAGTCGCTGGCCCAAAATAATCATCCTAATGTTGATTCAGTTAAAATGATTAAGCAACTTTAGACTTCACCTCTGGTCTATTGTGTTTTTTGTATTTTATTTCACTGTAATTTGATTTAACTGAGTGGCTTACTAAGTACTTCAGGATGCCGGGTGGCAGTGTTAACTCTGACGACTCACATATGCAGATGTCACACGGCTATCACTTCAAAGCCTCAGCGTAAACACAGTTTGCTGCTGCTCAGTCTAAAAGCTGTTGCTGTGCTCCTAAGATATATTTGTGTGGTAAATATGGACACACTCTTGTAGATGATTGTGTGTTAATTTATTTCAGTACCATTTCAGGGTTCTCAGGAATATAGATGTTTGAAGTTTAATAAAGTATTGAAGGTTTAACGCAGTCTCTTGTGTTATTCTGTTGCCACAGAAATCTATTCATTTCTACAGGGGCTGTGACATTTGATTTCCTGTGTTTCCTGAACAACTTTGCTGATAAAAACAAAGTCTTTCTACTAGATTTGAGAGATTTCCAAGCTCGAGGAGCCTTCACTCCTAATAAAAAGTCTGACACATTAGAGAATCAGCTGGAAATGTATTTAAATGTGATGGTTAACCTTATTATAAAGGTTTTTCTAGAATCAATAGCTTGTGAATTATTTTATTATAGACTATTGATTGTGCTATCACTTTATACAAGGTTTCAGTCACTTATTTATTTATTTTGAGTTTCAGAGACTTAAAATGTGTCAGGAGTTTTTTCATATGTCCCAGTCAAATATCCTATCAAATATAATTCAAACTAACTTATGGTTTTAAAAATATAATAAAATAGCAAGATTATTCTTTTTGTTATTTGGAACAGAAATAAATGAGGGAAAACAATTCAAATTTTTGTGTTTTTAAAGAGAAGTTGTAAGTTAAAATTAAAAAAAGGATTCACAAGAAAACCAGACATGTATTTCCTTAAATTAAACAGGTTGCCTGGTTAGTCTCATAATGTTCATGTAAGAGGTTTTGTTTCTGCACTTGAGCTTATAGAACAGCTGAAAACTTAGTTGAGAGGATAGTCATGTGTGAAATGCAGCAGAGGCTCCAGGATCCAAGCTAGAGTTACCCCAACACAGCAGTTTGAGCACTTTTGCTGCCAAAATACTAACCTTGCCTCCAGTGCATGACTAGACAAATCGTGTAACACCTTTTCAGATTGCATCAGAAAAAACATTAGAAGCAGTTTATACAATGTGTAAGCCAAAAACACCGCAAACAACACAAACACTGAATTTATTTAGCATTTACAAATCTTTATTTACATGATTTAAAAAATTATTATCCTCTTAACTGGCTGGAATCTGTTTGACATGTTTGGTGGATGAATCTGATCTCAATTTTAATTGCACAGTTTGAGAAATCTAGACATCTATAGGACACAAAATTATTGAAAGTTCTCTGACCCATGAAATTTTATTGAGACAGAAAAAGAAAGTAAATGTATTCCTGCCTCTTCGTGATTAAGATACAACCTCATCAGGTAAGAGAGCGTGGTGGCATGTTGCACCTTTTTTTTTTCTTTTTTTTTTTAACCAGAAAACGAGGTCCCAAGAGCTTAATAAGCTCATCAAGAAAGTCCTGTCCATCAGTGTTTAATTGTGCTGCAATCAAACATTTCCCTGACACTAAAATAAGTTTTCTGGGATAATATGCAGATAACTGGAGGGATGATATTTATCTACAGATATCAAACTTGTGCAATAAGCAAACAGAGTTGTGCAGAGATTAACATTGCAGTTGTAAGAATGAATAGTTACAATTATAATGAAAATTTAACTCTACAAATTATCTGTTGTAACTAAATATGGTCAAAGATTTAAAAGAAAAAACGTTTTATAAATCAAACCAGTGTATTACTGTAAGGCAACCTGGTGAACGGTCCAAATGTTTCATTCTTCTATTATATAACTCCATAATCTGTTTTCCACATCTTTTCCTAGTCTGGTTGTTTAGATGATGGTGGAAATGATCTTTTTGGCAGACATTATCGTAAACATGTATCTACTTTAGAAACAAATGTACAATATATATACACAGAATCAAGATTTATGTCCCAGTTTCACTTGTAACCTTTTAAAACTTGTTAGAAGTTATTCAAGTAAAGTTTTGATATTCTGCCATGATATTTGGCAATACTTGGCAGTCTCTTACAATAGCTTCAAAAACCATTACTTAGTGGTTGCCAAGAGAGGGCTACTGATTGGATATCCAGGTTAGGGTTACAGTGAAGGGTAAGTAGTATTTAGGGGTTGGAGCAAATTCTAAGAAATGGGGAAAAGGTCTTGTTTGTTATGAGCTAAATGGTGATCACTGATGGACTGTTAAGTCCCTCAATGAGGGAAGCGCCTCAATTTTGTTGCTATAAGTTCCACTGAAACCCAAAACAAGGAAGCTTTGAAATGAGTCTCTTTAATAAGAGACAGTCTTGCTAAAGGCATATATGGAAACCATTCTGAAACAAAACAGTTCTTTCTGGTCCCTTTAGCATTTTACCCTCAACATCTAACAATAAAGAGATTGCACAGTAATCGAGAGCTTGATCCATTGCTACGCAATAGCCGTCGCATTTTAATGAGCTGGCAGGAACAGCTTGTTTAGGCAGAATAGATGTTGTAGGGGGTGTACCCCAGCAGGAACTCTCCAACTCCTACAAAGTACACAACCTGGGCAATGCCAAAAAGTGGGGCAATAACCAGAGCCCGGCAACTGGCCCCCTTGAGGAAAGCCCCGGGCCCCTCTTTCCTCAGGATCTTTCTGCAATGAGAAGTAGAGATCAGGGTTCGATTGTACATAATACCAGCGCTAGCAAGAGGAGGGTGATGTTGGATGCGTTGTTGAAAATCATATGATTAAAATAACTACCTGACGCAGTCCATCACTCCATTGTAAGTTTCCTCATTGGCTCCTTTTTTCAGAGATTGTAGCCTTGTCTTTACCACTGCACAACACAAGCCAAGCTAAATCAGTTAAAGATTTTTACAACAGCTTAACATTTTTCCAACAAGATAACCAGTCCCCCCAACGTTACTCAGTTACTTGTATACACTCTTGACTCACCATCACAAGGGCTGACAGCTACAGCAGCAATGGATCCAGCCAAGCAGCCAGACATGAAGGACCAATAGAAAGGTACAGATGGGTCTTCTGATGAATGCTGGCCAAGCTGGTGCAGATGTGCGAAAAGAGGGAAATACACAACCGAGAAAGGGATGTCCCTAAAAAAGGCAATACATTTGTACATATGTTTTATTGGTGCTTTAACAATGCCTGTAAAATGATTAAATCTGTTCAAATAAGACCTAACAATAACTTCCATCACACCTCATTAGTGTGGCCCCAAGTCCTCTGTACAGTCCTGTGACTCCTTTGGTTCTCAGCAGCTCTTTGGTGATGTCTATGGCAGACGTACGCATGACTTGAGGTGTAGGGACGGTGTTATAAGAACGGCTGGGAACAGCACTGGCTCCGCCCATCTTCAGTGCTGTTGCCACACTGGGCATCACCCTTTGCTGGGCTGCTGGAAGATACAAGTACAACTAATTTGCTGAGCTGGGAAGTAAGAGGTAAATGATAACTTATTGAGCATCAAGGGGAGATTTTTATTCTGAATAGATTAATATGGCTTACCAAGCCTGCCTGCATCCTGGAGCTGAATCTTGAGCATCTCCATGGGTGTTGTGATAATGACCTGGCACATTCCTGCACAACATCCCGCCAGCATCTCTTTGAAAACCGTAAGTTTACCACTGAAGAAACACGCACATGCAAACTTGGTTAAAAATCAAAATTAAATGAGACAAATGCTGGAACATAACGTAGATAGGAGGACTTGGAGCTACTTACCCATATATGCTCAACTGGTGGCGAAAAAAGTCATTAGCTGCCAGTTTTATGGCCTTCTCTGGGGTTACCAGGGTAAGATTTACTGCAGCACCTGCAAAAATATATGTTTGTTATTAACTTTATGCTAAAGAAAGAAGAAAACGAATCACTCTCATCGACACATAAACACTCACCTGTTTGAGATCAGATTTAGCATAGCAGTAATAAACAAAAATATAAGCGATCTTAAATAGCATATGTCTTTAAATAAAACAGATTTTTCTCACTGGATTGTAGAGGTTACCCATCAAATAGAGAACAAATTGTTAGCTAGCCAAATTAAACAGTATTTGCACACTTTTACAAAATAAACTACATTACTGGCCCACTGATCCATTTTAGAGCCAATTTGCATTAAATCTGATCCAAACAGTGACAGGTGACAGTATCTTGATTGGGAGTCTGATCAAATTAGTCAGCTTGGTTTAGATCACATGACAAATTTGACTCTTGGATATAAATATGTCATTTAAAACATGTCACTGATCCCAACACTTCAATACCTCTACCAATTAAACTAGCAAATGTAAACTGCTTCCTGCTGCAGATACTCTTTTAAGATAATGAACATTTTCTGTCTGTTAAGTCTTACCTCTGTACATGCCAAAGTAGCCTTCAGATTTAACTGTCTTAACAAGGCAATCCATCCTGAGGTGGAAAAAAATAAGCAGCAGAGTTTTGCTCTATTGTAATAATATTGTGTTGCAAAATACTAAAAATCTTGAGAGTGTACACTAGCATAATGGAAATAAAAGGGCCATAATGGGAAACTTTGCAAATCAGTTGTGTTTCTTACATGTTCTTGTAGAGTTGCTGCCCACTGCGTTGGTTCTGCAGGCGCGTCTTGGCCAGGTCGATGGGGAAGACACAGGTGACTCCTACTATGCCTGCAATCCCTCCATTGATAAGCTTGGCAGGCAGACTGCATAAACACAAGTCACAGCTTGCACATGATTATTATTCCTTTCATGATTCCTCTCATGATATTTCTGCTAAAGAATAAGTAGTACTGACAGGCAAGGTCATATAAACCTCTGAAAGTAATCTTAACTGAGGTTAGATAGACAGTAAGAAAGTTTGTCATTACACTGTTAAAGGTGCATATATATGCATATATACCCCACACGAAGCTTTAACCTAACTCAGTAACTTAAGTCCTTCTTGGAATCTGGTCATCCAAAAATAACTTGTTGACAGGGAGAATCAGACATTTACATTGGTATATAAGTTGTTACACATCTTAAAGTCTGGACATTCTTGATATACAATCAAAGGAAAAATCACACTCATAGCTACACAGAACTCATTAGATTTAATTAATAATATATGCTAAGTTCCCATTTTTTCTCTTTGAGAAGCCCACTAACAGAGCTGGGCATATTCATACCTAATCGGCTGTTGCTGGACCATGGTTCTTGGTTGTTGTTGCAAAGGTTGTTCAGCACGATGGAGGAGACTGCAGAGGGAGAGCAGGCTGGGAGCCACCAAGCAACACTGCAGAAGGCAAGAGTAAAAATAAGCTCAAGGTTATATATGAGGCGAACACCCAGCCCCGCAACCCCGAGGATAAATGCAACATCTCTCTCCACCCACAGCACACCCAGCCAAGAAACAGCCAGGGGAAGTCATGACTACACCAAAATCACTGTCCAATGATACGCCTAGACCTGAACCTCAGCTCAGTAAGTAAGTAAGTAAGTAAGTAAGTAAGTAATACCCTCATACATGCTTTTTAGAGTTTTTTAAAGTTGTTCCAGCCAGGCTAAGATGGTGAACACTGTCCGCAGTGAACAATTTGATAATTTGAGACCATGCAAAATGTTATAATGCGATGTCTGGTTAATGTCAGTTATACATTCTCTAGTACTTATTTGTGCATCTGTACAAACATCGAAATAAAGCTCCACACAATGACTTTTGAATTAAGTAAAGTACAGTGACATGATGTTAAGGTCAGAGTTCAATTGTGCCCTGCCTGCTCTTTAAATTTAACAATGATTTTTAAGAACATAATGGATCAATTTTGGAAAAATTACAATGAGAGAATCCACTATGACTTGCTTTTAAATGAAGTTAGCATTGTATGGCTTTTTTAACCGAGACTCACTTTTTCCTCATGCATAGCCAACAAAAAGAGCTAATAAAAATCATACAACAAGCAACTACTTGCATTTTACACATGCCTTTATGAGTGGGAATGGTAAATCTGATTCCTGTTGCCAGAGAAGGATGCAACATAAGGTTGTCAGTCAGGTTGTAACTCAACACACAATCTTCTGATATGTTTCATCATGTAACTCAGAAGGTTACTAGCATTTGTATGAAACTGAACACTGTGTACTGAACTTGCCATTACATGCAGTGTGCAAAAAGGTGGTAAAGAGCAAGCAAACAAAGCAAATAAATAAATATTCATTCTCTTTTAAAATTAAGCAACTCAATATGTGCTTAAATACCACTTTATTTTACAGGCAAATACAAGTGTCCTTAGATTGGTTCCCCATTTTCTTAATGACCCATTTATTTATTTTCTAAGGTACTGTAATCTACAGAGATAGTACTGCTCAACACAGAGTTTTATGATAACATTAGTTGTCTATCAAACTACAGAAAATATATCATACACTCATGTGCAACAACAATATTAAGCAAAAGTAATATCACTGTTCCATCTGGTCAGTTGTGTGATGATTTAATTAGCATGTTGTTAGGTTTCCAAAGCAAGTCCGGTTCTGGTTCTCCACACTGCCCAATGTTATTGAGCAATGATCATAAGAGAGCGGACTGGGGTGGATACAGTAGTGCGTGCGTGTGTTACAGCGTCCACAGCTACAGCAGTGGGCTGCAGGATAATACAGCTGTGGGTTGACATCCTGAGGACAGCCAGGAATAAAAGCAGCCCGGTACACCAAGGAGAGAGGCACACAGCTTCGCTGGATCAAGAAAGTCCTCCCAAAACGTCCCTTCAAATTGGTATCCTGTAGTAGAGGAAGCAGGGCTTTGAGACACAATCCAGGGGTTGAACTGAATGCAATGATATTGTTGTTAAAGCTTTTTACATGAGTTGGGAAACTTAGCTCAGAATTCATTACAAGTTCATCTGAATGTGTGATGTAATGATGTGGTCTAATGCATTATATTTAACAATATACTGAATGCTCAGGTAAGAGTTTCCAGGAAAAATGTAAAACTGTGTGGGCAGTTGTCACCCTTGTGTAGCAATAGCCACTGCAGATGGTTGTGTTGATAGCCACACACTGGGTACAGTTTTGCTTCTCGATCCATATGGTACGATTTTTCAGCATACAGGGGCACACTATTCCAACCATCAACACACACAGCAGAGCGCATTTCATCATACTAACAGTGGAGACACAAACAAGAAGGCAAACAGTAAGAGATATACCTTGAACTTTCTAAAAAAAATCTCTAAGAAAAATATTAAATGCAGTCACTTTCACTGCAAGAATGTGAAGGAATTAAAATTAATACTAACCTTTATGTGTAATCTTAGCTCATGAAATGATCAGAAGATGAGTGCAGTCAGATGTGAAGAGTTTAGTTGAAGATTGAACTGTTTCTGTTGTCTCTAAGACCTTTTTTTTTTTTTTAGACAGGACAATATTCTAATCTACGATGCAGATTTTCCGTCTCTGTCTCCTCTCAGTTCCCCAACCATCCTCAGTTCCTCTCCTCCTTGAATATCTGAAAAAATTCAGTATCTTTGCCCTCTTTTATGGAAACCTTAATCCATGCCCCACTAAAATATCCTTCCAAACATGACGTCAGCTAATGGCAATTTTTAGAGCACCTGAGTGTGTGTCAGCGTGTGTGTGAGCATGACACACCAAAGAATACAAGTTCTATTGTTTGGTATACAGAAGTGAGCAGGTGTCACACTGATCTCTCTGCCACTGCGAGAGGAGAGGGAGTGTGTGTTTGAAATTAATTCTACATTTTTAGGGAATCCAAATAAACAAAGCTCCTTACAAGTGAGTCTCCTTTTAAAAAACCTGAGCTCTGTAAGCCCCATCAGTACTGGTGCATGTATACTGCGAGGTTCATATTTCATTGCATGAGTGCTCCTTAATGCTGATTGATGATGAGTTGATTAAATAATTTATTAACCAATAATAATGTGAGTAAAATGATTATCATATCTATTTATCAATATATTGAAAATAATCTATATTAAAATATCAATATATTAAAATTAGACAAAGTCACGTCACCATAGAAAAAACTTGACATTTTAGCATAATTACTGAATATCTGCATTATGTGTGATCATCAATATTAGTCTCATCTGGCTGATGCTGGGTCAGTACTTGTGTTTGTGTCCTACCTGAGTAAAAAGGTTGTAGCCTCTTTATCTAAGCCTTTAATACTCCCATAATTCCCATCTGTTCCAAACAGTAGAGGCCCAGTGCCCTCAGATTTTTTTCCCAACAAAGTTGTCAATTAACATGTTGACTAAACTCATATAAGGACACAGGGTTCTTACATTTATTAGAAAAAGCAGCCTACAACCTAATTATTGTAAAACATATAGAAATAGTAATAATAATTTAAAGTTATTAATACAGTTTTGTTTTGTTCTAATAATATTAGAAATCCAAAAATGTCATGTTGGCTGAACTGAACTGCCTATTTTTTGTATATATATATATATATATTTTATATTTTCAAATAAACATCTTCCAGAATGAAAACCAAAAATGCGAAGAACATGTTGCAAACTGAGTTGGACAACTTAAAAGACATTTACCAAACTAGTAGGCACAGGTGTAAAAAGAGTCTCTCAATACTCTTTTCTAAAAATAATTTTAATCTACGGGGCAATTTAAAAAAATCATTATATTACAAATTAAATCAAGTAAGAAAAAAAACAACAACAAATGATTAGATAATAAAATTATTAAAGCAGTGCCAGAATCTTTCAATGTTATTTGAATTAATCAATTTGAATATTTTATTTAACTGATTAACTAAATCCCTCATTATGTATAATCCTTAACTGCTCTGTACATTAATATATCTGTAATTAACATGGGTTACATTTACACCAACACACATCATTAAGAATGCAACCTTCAGGATCCTTACAAACCTAAATTGAAACACACTCTCTCTCTCTCTCTCTCTCTCTCTCTCTCTCTCTCTCTCTCTCTCTCTCTCGCTCTCTCTCTCTACCCCCATGCCTGTCTCTATCCACATATCTCATGATGGGTCATAAATCTGTATCAAAGCCATCAGATAATTACACCAAACTGGGCCATAAACAGTTCCACAATAATCTCTCCTGACACACATCCAGCTTGTTTGAGACCTGTGGATTACTATTTGTGTGACATGTGATTTAAGGGGGGTGGGAGGAGGGTCGGTGATCATATGATTTCTTTTTCAGATCACATGCATTGGAGAAAACCATTTTGAAAATGACTCCTTGAGGACTGTTTTTAACTTTTGGTGTTAAGTATGGGAAACACCAAAACAATTAAGAGTTTTCTATTATGTCACCATGGCATTCATATTTAATAATTTCCACATAGTTCTTTAGAGAGAAAGAAAATCGGGCTGGGCATATTATTTTCGGCTTAGCTGATCAAATCAAATCGAATTTTATTTATAAAGCACTTTTCATACAAAACTTAGCACAAATTGCTAAACTGATAAACCAATCAATCAAATGAGAGATCATTCAGAAGAAGTTTGTGCTCATTAAAACTGGAGAGAAACCACATTAATTTAGTAAGACCAAAGCATACATCTGTAATGAACCACACATGTCATAAAGAAGATCTAATGGGACATTAGAAAAAAGGCAATAAAAGCACATCGGTCTGGGGGAAGGTAGAAAATCATCTCTTTAAGATTTCTGCATCATATGTCTACAAATAATCTATTAATTCAGCATGACAACAGCTCACTCTTCAAGTGGACAGCCAGTGAAAATATCCTCAAGAAATGCCTGAAACATGATTAATCAAGTCAACCCAAACATAACATCTCTTAAGACTTGACTCCAAACTGCATCTGGGATACATGTTCATGCTTCAATAATCAGAAGAAAACTGAAAACATCTGACATTCACGGGAGGTTTGCCAGGATGGAGCCTTGGCTCTAAAAAAAGAATGAAGCTCAAGAACTCATCTCAGTCTTTACATGGAGCTCCTGTAACAACCAAAAGCCTTCTGGAAACCCTGTCTTCAAAGAGTAATCTGAAATTGAGCCGTCTTTTTAATTTCAAACCCAAAATGTATTTATTTATTTAATTCATCACTACATACCTGCAAAGGAACAATTTTCTCTACTATGAAGAACAGTGGCGTGAGAGTGAAGAACTGTTTGCTTTATAATCTCAGGACCTGAATGACTACGTGATAAAAAAAAATACAAGGAAATTCTTGAACTGAACGTTATTCATTGGTCAAGGAGTTGTGAGTTGCTTAAATTGGCCTTGCAACAAGATAATGATAAATAGCTAATCTTCATGTAAAATTGCAAAGAAATGGTTAAATATGACAAGAGGAGAAGGATCATAGCTCTCAATGCTCTACTACAGCTTTAAGTGATGAATTTGTAGACAGCACCATGCATTCACTGAGATCAACTCTAGATAATGTAGCACCACTA
>JBAMHW010000015.1:13458116-13488940 GCA_037177495.1 Rhadinocentrus ornatus | reverse complement strand
TATATATAATTTTTTTTTGAGTGGTGTATGGTTTCGGTTTTGTTATCGACCCTGAAACCCCTAGACTTAAAAGGGGTCGTAACAAGGTGGCACTGCATCAAGAATTACCGAAAGAAAAGACAAGACAACAAAAAAGAAAACTGGCTCATCCATAGACATAATAAAGAGTAGACACCGCATTGACTGCGGCCACCCATATAAGCCGTGTGGCTGTGTCTTGGATGTCTCCCTGCTGCAATACACCTGCTTCAAATTAAACGGCTCTCTGACAAGCTCTGGACAAGTCTGCTAATGATCCATTAATTTGAATCAGGTGTGCTGCAGCAGGGAGACATCTAAGACCTGCAGGATAGTGGGCCTTAAGTACCAGGGTTGGGGACCTCTGTTCTATACAACACAGGGAAGAAACAACGAAGTGAGTTCAGTGTGAGACGTTGTCAAGTCCAATGCAATACAGAAAGATATGGGAGATCCTTCCTGCCAGCAGCCATCGCCCTCCGGAAGAAGTCATTATCTTCTTCAGATGAATTATTATTGTTTTTTAATTTAAAAGAAAAAAAAAAACAACATTGCAAATTCTCTCTGGGAGAAAAAAAAAAGAAAAGTATTTTTCATTTCATGACTGCAGATATATTTGGGGCTTGCTTTGATGAAACCAGGCTAATCTGCTGCTCTGACCCTCACTATACCCTCTGATTGAATTACCAGCCTGCCATTATTTTCACGGCAAGACGAGGGTAGCTCTCGACAAATGATGTTGGTACAGCATCATTTACCAAGCTGACATGGAGCACATCACATGGAAGTTTCAAGAACCTGCCGGAAAACAAATTGTTGTGTAAAATCATCAAGAGCATTGTCTACCAGACCTCCATCATTGGAAGGTAACGGTGGTCACATACAATGACTAAAATGTTGGCAAATGGAGATGGAAGCTCTTCAGCAACTTCAGCAGAGGACAGCTCGACTGCACAGTTACTAAGCGTCCAAGATTTTTATGGCACATTATAGTGTACTCACAGATGGTTTACATGTGGAATAATAATAATAATAATAATGATCATTACTGCTGGTAAATCTCTCTCTTCTCACAGCAATTTTCAACTTCTGTATCTCTTCATTTTCGGGAAACCATGATAAAAAAGATACTGGAGATGTGGGAGAGTCTGCACATATATTATTACAAAGGAGGTCAAGTTTATTTTCTTCCTTCAAACTTCTTAAAACTTTAATCTTAAGTTCATCAGGATGTTATCCTAGTAGAAGCAGATTGATTGTGAACCAACAAAAACATATTATTGTATGACAGGATAAATATTTAGCTTTAGTTAGTTTGCTTTTAGCAATGTCAGCTTTAATTTACATCTGTTTTATAGAGTGTATGTTTTATAAAGTTTCATAGATTTACTTTTATGACATCATTTTCATATATAGCTCTAAACGTCAGTGAGCCTAACCAGCAGGATTTTGCTGGTGGACAGATCATTACAGGGCAGTAACTATTGTAGCGACTAAATACAACTAATATTTATATTCAGTCTTACTTGTGAAAAGTAATTCCCTGTTTCCTGCTTTCGATGATCCACCGATTTTTAAGAAGAAAACTTGCACAGATCTCTTGCATCTGTCATCTGTACTAGCTGCTGTTTAGCTTGGCTGAGTTGTGACCGGTCCAAGATGGTGGCAACGTTCCTCACACTCCATTAGCTAGTGCAGCGCCTACTCTTTACATGTCTATGGTCTCATCTATTGTAGGGAAACTTCTTTTTCCACCACATGACTGCAAAACCTGGAGCTGCATCAAATCCTATCAGTCTTTGGTTGATCGTATTTATATAAAAGTTTTTACCTAATTCTTACTCGTCTAACCACAAATCATCTCTCCCAGGTATCATTCTACTCATTTATCTTCAGTGCTCTGTATTATAACTGCAATACCACATGTTGTAGTCTGCTTCCGAGACCCTAAGGCTTATTGCAGTTGTGATGTAAGATGTAGATTACCACATTTCTATGAATATAAATACCCCTCCTATTGTATGGCAGACATCTGAACTTTGAAATTACTACAAATATTTACTGTCATGGGAAATATAGTTTTACTGCCACTTTTACTATCTGAAGCAATGTTTTTTATATATATTGTATCTCCTTTCAGACAATGAAAAGAAAGGAACAACACCACCTTCATAATAGGTCTCTCTTGTGCTACTTAAAAAACTCTTTCTCTGAAACATGGACACATTATGATAGTAATGTTGGGCAGTGGATTGTTAAATTCCTGAAAGCTGTGAGGAGGGGGCTCAAAGGATTATACCTGTTTCTCCAGTACATCCTATAGATACTCAATTTAACTGGAACGTGGGGAATTTGAAGGCAAAATCGAAACCTTGAAGTCTTTTTAATCTCTCTTAAAGTATTACTGAGTTTCTTTTGCAGTGAAGGAATCTTAATTTGCATATGTGAACAGAGAATATTTTCTTTTATTTTAAAGAGTAACTTAGTTCTGGCTAATGACTGTAATGCATATCAGAGAGCACTTATTTCCATTTATCTTGGTGGGAGAGACAACAGCCCACTCCAAGAATACACCCCGACAAAATTAGGCGCTGTACAATTTTACAGCTTTTTAAGATAAAATTAATGCATTTAATATTGTTTACATCCGTAGCTATTATCCAGATATTAAAAAATGTTTCACCTTAATATGGCCCACTTCTGCAGTTTGGTTTGGCTCATATTATCTTTGACTTACAACATTGACTCCATGTGAGTTTGGCAACCAAAACTCAGGAATCTGCTGTAATATTAGTCCAGGGCAGCTACTCATGTTTGGACCACATCTAAGCTGGCAATTAAAATCAGGACCATCTAGTTTACACAAAACTTGCCAGTGCCGTAACTGAGCCATAAGTACCAAAAGTAGCCCAGATTAGGCCCACACATGTCTGCTATCTGGGTTCTGGGCTGAAGATTAAACCTCACAATTCTGGGAATGAAAGGGGCATGCAGTGAAAACTCAATTTCCTTTTAGCACCAACAGCTTATCATTTGAAAAGTCAGGACTAATTTCTTTGCTACTAATGTGAAACAAGAATAAATTCCTACATAAGCTCACCACTAATAGGCTCCACAGGTATACTGAATGCTATAAGGGTAAGCAGTATACCCACACACTGTTTAAAAATAGAGAGGGCCCTGACAGTCCTACACCAAGCTTCAGAGCAGAGACCTTGAAATGGTCTCCAGCCTTATGACTCTTATCCAAAACTTCAATCACTGCTCCCTTCTCCTCCTCCTCTCTGCTCCTCTTCCCTTTTCTTCTTCTCTTTGTCTCTCCAGGGATGGGATTTTGCTTCTATAAGCCTTCTATCACATTCAGAATTTCACATAAGCACTTTTTTTCCTCCCAGCACAAATACACACTTTTAGATTCTTGGGGAAGTGTTCTCACTGTACTACTATCACAGTCTTCACGTCTGTCGTCTCCAATGCTTTGTCTTTTTCCATCATTCATTCTTTTTGTAATCATCTCAATCTTCTTTTCTCCTCTAAATGTTTCTCTTTGCCTTGCAAAAGTATTCACTCCTCCTTCCTCATCACTGAATCCCTCTCATTTACTTTCATCCTAAACTATACTTTTTCGCTCTCCACTCTCTCAATTTTAGCACTCATCTCCTACGGTTACATTGCTGCTTTATAATGATTCTGGGAAAGCATTTGAAATGGATCTTTAAAAGGTTTAATTCCCTGTAATCAATACACTTTCTGTTTGGCCTTTGTGCTTATTTCTGCCTTCATTTATTTTTAATGTAGCCTGGAGGATAAAACGAATACTCCATTTAGTTGTGGAGTTAGTTCAGCAACATCGCTAAACATCACTTGTAATATTTTTACATGCTCTCATTATTGAGGATTAAATAAGCCTCTCAGCACTGCCATACCACAGAAGTTGGTAGAATGCAAGATTGGCTGAACAGAAAAACAGCCCCCAGCTTGTTTACCATTCAACATGCAATTTGCTTGTTTAGTGCAACTTTTAATGCACGTGCAAGTACATTATTGATGTTAAATGAGTAATGAATCATTGAAGATCTGTACTGCAATGAATTATTTGTATGGAGTGCATCAGCCTTTTTAATAACCTTTGTGTTTGTCCCTTTTATTTAGACGCTAGAGTTTTACTAAGGTGTTTTTCATAATGAAAAAAAAAAAATAGTCATTATTGTTAGTTAAAGCTTAGATTGCCTGTGTGTTTAATAATGTATCTGAGGCTCAATAGATTACAGTCACTCCTCAAAATTCCCCAAATGCGCTTAAAAGCATTTTACTCAGTAAACAGGCGTCTCTGATCATAGTAACTTGCTCCCCATTGCACTTCATTTTCTTCACTTATGCAGTGTCTCCCCTTATGTGTAATGCCAATCAGACAAGTCATACATTAAACAATGATGCAGATGGAAATATTTGAGATAAACTCCCATTACAGGATGCGGTTGATATTTTAAAGATGCTACCCCTCAGCCCAGAGTGCACAGATTGCAACAGCCTTGGGCTAAAAATAGAGTCAAAACTCACTGTGTATCTATTGAATATGTGGGACTTAATAAAGACAATAAAACTCAATAAGCCATTTATTGTCTACTTGAGGGCAGTCTGGGATTCTTGGATGAGCTGTATGTACAAGGGCCATGTATGTACGATTAAATGCATGCAATACATATCCAGCACATGCCCAGCAGTCATGCTTCATCTGTTGCTTTTTCTGCCTCTTTTTTCTTTTGTCAACTCCCCTTTATTTTCATCCCTTTTTCTGACTTTCTGCTTGTCCTCATCACTCTAACTTAAGCCCTTTTCAGAAATGAGAAACACATTGTTGTGCAAAATGACTCTCATTTATTTTCATACCTACTAAGGCTTACCTGCCTGATCTCACAGAAATAAAAAAAAAATATATGAATCCCATTAGTTTTGATAGGAAAGTGTGTCCAAACTTTTGAATGTTACTGTATAATAAATTAAAAAATTATGTGCCTGAACCATGAAAAGCAGCAAGTTTCTACTTTATTGACCAGGAGGGAGAGAGACTAGGAGAGGATGAAAATTCCTGCCTCAAGCATGGCTAAGACTGGGGACATGCACTTTATTTTTTAAAAAAAAGAAAAGACTATGATCCAGTTTCTGGTTATAAACATATTTTTTTCGTTAACCTAACCAAGCTGGATTTGTTTTGCCTAAACCTATGCAAATATCTATTGAAATCTATAGTAAAAAAGTCATTGTCAAACCTGGATTAAATAGGAAACAAACTTAACTAGCTCCAAACAAACACTGAATAGGACAACAAAAATACAGTTTCATAAGACAACATACCAAGTAGATTTGAGGCCTTTCAGTAATGATCACCATTTCATGTAGCTTGAAAAGTTTTTTGTTTTTTTCTCTCTCTCTGCTGAATTAGTGATTTTGCTTGTTTTTAACACAGGATTAAATAAATCAAGTCACAGCTCACGCGTTTTTTTCTTCTTTCTTCGATCGATGAAGAAGTGATGGTTCACAACGTGCTGTCTTCCACTTTCCCTGAATTTTTTATTGACCAAAGTTTTTCACAGTACAATCAATAAGAATCTCTGTACACTCAGTGAACTCGAGCACTCACTCATTTAGCAACATTGACTTTGAGCTGTGACCCATATCTGGCACCTCAGTCGTGGGTATGTAACATACAAGCTGAGCAAAGGGAGAAATAGTACTTTTGTAAGTGAAGGAATGGAAGAAAAAAAAAGGAGGAAGAAGGGGCATTTTGTTTTGTTGCCTATTAGCTGAACACCCATGTTAGAGAAACCATGCAAAAGAAGCAAGAAATTGGGAAGCTTGTCATTGTGTTTTACTTTATTATACTTTGTGTGTGAGTGCGTATACGTCCGTGTGTGTGCATACAAACCGAGGTGTGGATTGGGGCTCTCAATTGAAGTCTGGCTTTTCTGGAGAGGCACTCTGTGTGGTGTGTCTAAAGGCCACGTTTATCCACAAAAGGAATGAATTAATGAAGTTGTGATCAATGGAGATCAGCACATTCACATGTGCATGAACGCAGACACACACTAACACACGCAAATGGACACTGGGAAAAAAAAGTCTAATTTATTCTCGTGAGAATAAAGATTAGTCCAGTGGCTAAACACATGTATATGTGTATTTGTGTGCGAGTGTGTGTGTAGGTGGCTTGTGGGTAGGTGCATTAGTGGGTCTTGTATGTGTTGACGGAGAGTGCGAACAGAGGCGTGTGTGTGAAAGCTTTCTCCACATAAGTATCTCTCAAACATCCAAAAGTGGATTAAGTGTAACCAAAAGTGCCCCGAAACACACACACACAGAAATTAAGTTGGCTGGTAAAAGTATCATCGGCTCATGGCCCCTGAGGGGAGCTGCACTTCAAGTCATTGATACCTTACGGAGAACATTGTGGAGTGTTTTTTCCTCTCCCTCAACCACGAACATAATAAACCTTCACACACACAAGAAGGCACAGCCATTAGCGTCCTGTTTTCTTCCTCTGAGTATTTCAGCATCTTTTAAATGATCCCAAACTTCTGAAACATTAGCAATGTAGCCTCTTTCTTGTCCTGCTGTTGGATCTCTCACGTCTGCCAAAAGCATTTGTGTTGCATTCTGTGAGGTGAGTGTGTGGTGAAGCTGAGAATGGCTATTAAATCTGGTGGTTTTGTAGTTGACAGGTGCTCCTTGTGTCTGTGGTTTTTCTGCACCGCAGACCTTATATGTGAATTCTACTTCTCCCAAGCTGTTTGCATATGTGAAACCAAAAATACAGTTATTAGTTGCTGCTCTTTATGTTTGACTTGTGTTTCCTGTGTAAAATCATTATGAAGAGCTATAAAGTCATAAAAGATACTGCTCAGACAAAAAAAAATGCAGATATAACACAATGAAGAGGAAGTAGGCAGTTTGAATAAATGTCTGCAGAGTTGCATAGCAACAACCAAGAAAACATTTAAACATGTGTCAAACACTTTTATTATTACATCATAACTCCTCCTCCAAACTGTCAAACAAATAGTTCCCACACTCCAAACAGCATGATGCTTTGTTATGTTCATTTTGAGCTAAATTTACACTTTTTTGTGGCTTTTTTTTTTTTTAAATTTTGCATTGTTGGCTTAATGCAGAGACAGGAATAATAAGTGATGACAGATAAAAAGTAGGAGACTGCTAGGTGGTCTCAACTTATTGTTTCTGTATACAGTAGCATATATGATTCAGTAGACAGCCTCTGTGTTTGTGAAAGGTTTACAAAATACCATCCCACATCAGTATTTAAAAAGAGTAGAGCTCTCTTCCTCACTGTAATACAAAGCAGTTAGTTTCATGGCTAAATATCATATTAATGGGCGAAGAATACCAAAATTAAGACAGTTTCTTTTAGTGTCTGACCAAAAAAAACCAGCTTACAGCAGGATGTTATGATGCCTCTGTAATCAGTGATAGAGTTTTTAAATAAAGTGTTCCTCCACCAGAGGTGCTGAACCAAGAATTACAGAAGGAAAAGACAAGACATACAACAAAGAAGAAAACTCGTTCATCTATGGTTAATGCAGGACAACTTCGACTTCTACCACAAAACAGCTAAATATGGAGCTGCGTCAGACCCTAGGGTTGGGTTGGTCATATTTCTATCAGAGCTCTTACAGAGTTCTTCCACACCTGACAGTGAGCCCCACACACGCTTGTGATTTTGTTGTGTTTACCACAATTTCATTAAGTGAACCCACAATGCACTTTGCATTATAGTCTGAAGCGTTTGTAGGCGGACAGAGTCCGCTTCTTTAGTCTGATTCAGAATTTGCTTGCATATTCACAATACCCCAAACAAAACACTTTCCAAGCAAGCAGACTACGACTCAAATCTAAAAGGCTGGTGTGAATAGGCCCTAATATTTGTTTTACTGGATGTAGAAAAGATGCCGAATATAAACTTTATAACTAATCTCGGATTAATTTAGTTAAATTATATGATACCAACTGGAGCAGATCATTCAATTAGGCTCAAACATGTTCTGTTTTGTTCAGTGTGGTGCCATTCTGTGAATGCAACAGGGCATATGCCTATACCATTAAAAAGTTTTCCGTTTTTGCATTAACAGATATGTCCATGAATGTAGCACGGCATATACTGTGGAAGTACAGCATTGTCTGGTTTTGGATTAACAAACGTGTCAGTGTCAGCTGAGGGTAAAATGTCCTGGTAATTTTCTGCCAGGAAATTGTCTGTTTTTCTACAGACATTTTTCTAAGAGTGTGTGGCTTAGGCAGAATCGCTGGTGTTGTGGCATTTTACTTGTCTGCAGGTGCTTCTTAAAATCTGAAGTAGAGCTCTTTGCTGATAACAGGCACTTATAATCACCCAGGCACAATACGCATTTCATCGTGGCTTCTCTTGTGTTTTTCACCAACTAATTTAAAATATTATGAGATTTTGGAAAGCATAAATGCAACCCTCTCTGCCGTTTTGCTAGATGAATGAGTTGTGCATGTGCAGTTATGTGTTCAGGACTGATAATATGGTTAAATGACAACAATAATGGAATGATTATGTAAGAAAGTAACCAGTAATGGATAACTTAAATAGCAAAGCTAAAGTACAACATACAAGTTACCACCCAAAAAAGTAATGTAAGTACTTTATTGTATTAATTTGTAATATATTAACTGCAGCAAAGGAGATAAAAATTTAGCATGGTAAAGATATGCATTTACTCAACTGGGATTACATAAAGTTTATGTGGGAAATGAAGCACAATTCCCTGGGAGCGCACATGTGCTCACAGTCCCCCAGTGATAGTTCATGTGTGCAATACAACAAAATAACCATATTTCCATCTTTGAAATATCCTAACATTCACACTTACAACTAATATTCATGCACTTCTTATACAATACAGTGTAAGACATAAATATGGGTGTCTTGTAAACTTTTAATGTCACAATCCCAACAAAAATAACAATTCAGTGTTACAAAACTGTAAATTAAGGCCTCAAACATCTTTGTCAGATAGTCTGAAGGGAAAAACACTGACAGTTACTTCTATGTTACATCTTTGGATGCTTTTTTTATCATTTATTTAGTTTCCTTAATAATGCATTTGCTTTCAAAACAACTTAAAGAGGTAGTAATTTGAAATAATGTTTTATGGGAACATTAACATTAGTGTTTTGATTTTATTTTTTCCAGGTGTGAGCATTTAGCTCAAAGTCCTGGTGTCTGTGTATAGCTGCATAGAGCTTAAGGCATATGTTATCTTTTTATACACTAACAAACCTGAGGCCACAAAGAAACAGTTATCAAGGCTTCTGAACTTGTAAAAGTTTATTTCTGAAGTAATCTATCCTTTAAAAATGAGTCTGTGTTTCTCAGAATGGCATGGGATGACATAGCGACATTTTCAAATGGGGTCTATGAATATGCTAATCTGGTCTCAGCCACATTCCCTGTCTTCTACAATTCTTCTATACTATGCAATATCTACTTCTAATATTGGCTAATTTAGCTGAAAATGTTTAAACCAGGAAAAAAGAATTCTTGAGAAAAAGAGGCAAACTGCATGAGGTTGCATTTGGTACAAAACAAACAAACAAAAGCTGAGAGAAATGCCAAATTGTACAGCCAGAGTTTCCTGGGTGAATGTTTAAACATCAGATAGATCATTTATTTAGTGGCAAAACCCAGCTGTTTTGTGGTCAAAACTGCAAAGCAGCAGCCCAAATGAAGAAAGATTGCAATGTCCTCTCCGGCATTTTTTGAAGGGACATTAGGCAAAGCAAGACAAGTTTATTTGTATAGCACATATTCATGTACAAGACCATTCAAAGTGCTTTACATAAAACAAAAGTATTACAGGGGGTGCAGGAAGCAATAACCAAAACATTAAAATGTCTCCAAATAATTTAATCAACTTCTTCTGTAGGTTCACAGCTTTCAGTGAGACACGAAAGCTCAAGGAATCTGATTATGAGCTACCACAGCCTGAAATGAACCAAACATGCCAGGTTTTCTCATCTTAATGCTGCATGAAGAACTGTCTCCACCTCCACCTAGCTTCTCCATCTAGCTTGTGTTATCTCTTTTTTTTTTTTTTTAACATGTGAACACATATAACTTAAAAGTGCTTCTGCAGACTCAGTATGTTTTGGTCACTGGGTTTTCTTTTCGTAGGCTAGTATTTAAAATTAATTAAAAAAAAAATAATTAAGTGTTAAAATTGAAATAGCAAAATGTTGACAATGGCTTGATTTTGGTTTTGAATAAATGAATGAATGAATGCTTTACTCAATCTAATAAAACAAAAATTCACAAAAAAACACCAACAAAATTTAAAAGCAATAAAATTCACAAGCAATAAAAAGATTTTTTTTTTTTTAACTAGTTCAAAATTGGCGTAAAGTGAAAGTGCATGGAAAAAAATGTACTCTGCACAGCAGTGCCATAATCAGTTGTTACTGTTAGTTGTAATGTATTGTGTGTGTGCAGACGAGAGAGAGGGAGTTCAGTATTCTGACTGCTGCCGGGTAGAAACTGTTTGAGTCTGACAGTGTGTGTTGTAAGTGACTTGTACCGTTTACCAGAGGGCAGTAGAGTGGACTAGTTGTCAAATTGGTGGGAGATGTCTTTCACAATAAAAGAAGCTCTGCTGCAAGTTTGCAAACTATAAAGTTTGTTCTGCAAACTTAACAGTTTAACTTGTTTATTGTCTTGTACATAATAAGTGCTTTACAAACAAACCTGCCCTGCCATGACTAAACTTGATTTTATTGGAAGGAGACTTAATTATTCATTTTTAAAGTTACACTGTAAGACAAAATAGCTGATCAGCATAAGAAAGTATTTTGATTCACTTTAAACCTTATTTATAAATGTGCATAATCCGGATTTTTATTAGAAATAATAGCTTTCGGGGCATTTAAATGGGTTTCAACCTCCAGCTTAAATTTCCTTATTGTTATCATGTTTCTCTCTTTTAATCAAATAACCAATGTTTTGCATTTATTTTTGCTCAACAGTGTAGAAAAGGTCACACAGTAAGACAGGCAGAGAATACATTAACAAAACCTCATAGTGCTGTGAATAAAGTAGAAGTAGAACAGATTGATCCTTTTATGCTATAAATGAGTAAATGAACTTCCACATTTTATTCAATAGATTTGTTGAATGCATGATTTTTATTTTATTTAGATTTTTTTTTTTTTGCATGTTTGCAGAAATAAGCCTTGACACACCTCCCTATTACACTCACTTGGTGTCATTAGGAGTTCTGAGTTATGTGTTTTGGAGGTTTTTTTATTTTTAGTTCCAGTGTAGAGGAAGAGCTTGCCTCATGTCTGCCTGGCAACAAAAACACAAAAAAAGACTTTTTTTGTACATTAGAGTGTGTAAACAGCTCATCCAGAGTTTCAGATTGTACTCAGAAAGTTACTCATACAAACATACACACACACTAAGGAAACACTAACTGTCAGTATCCATAGTTCAGTCAGTGTGTGCATGCAGTGAATGTGTGTATGCCTGCAGGTCCTGCCTCAGGCTATTCTGACGTCAGAAAAAGCAAGCCTGACAGCCAGATACAGCTTCACTCTATGGAAGCTATTGGCAAGCACTCTCTGTCACACACACAAAAACACTTTTGTCAAAATATACTATGGGGCTGTTCTCCCTGAGGATGCACTTACTGTGCAAGACCTGCTCATATCCACCCTCTAATGAGGGGACAAGAAGCAGAGGACAGACAGAGGAGTAAAAAGGTGAGGAAGAAGTATTGCTTACTAGATTTTGAGAAAAATAAAATCCTACTATTCATAGTGAGGTGCTATATGTTTGTGTGTGAGAAAGGAGAGTGCCTGAACATGTGTAACAAAATTAATTTTGAAAATTTTGTATGTGTCTACATTTGGAAATGGGTTTCTGTCTCCTTGTCTCTCTGGGCAGATGAGATGAATTTTTATTAGATCATTTCCTTTTTAAGCCTGTTTCTGGCCATGTGTATGCCTTGCAGTCACACACACACACAAATGTACTAACACTAAATTTCTACACATCTACATACAAATGAGCACACACACAGAGGCCTTAGATGAGAGCCACTCTGTGAGCAATGAGGGAATTAGTGTTTATAACAAGCTTGAAGAAGACCCCATACTGGGAACTCTGCAGAGGAAACACATTTAATCGATCAAATAGCTGCACACATTCTCATAAACACACACACATAAACCATTAACAGTATGTCCAGCTATGTTTGACTCTCATTACACTTAATATATGCATTTAGCATGAGTATCCATTCACTCTTGTATCTTTATGAAAATAGTGTTGCACAAACTTGTTTTGTTTTTTTATCAAGCGCTGTAATTGTGATAATTGGTCCTTCATCTCTTTTTTCTTCTCATCTCTCCTATTTCCTCCCTCCTGCGTAGTCTGCCATATCCCCATGTCACTTTTATTTGTCCCACTTTCATGCTGCAGCATCCTGATAAGGCTTGGGACCAACCTAAGGCTGCCCCGTGCTCCACTCAGTATGGAGTATGCACTCGTCTACTATAAGGCAATGAGCACATTGAAAATCAGTGATTTTATTTTCTTCTGTTTAATGCCATTACATTTTTATGTGGGGATATGTTTTGTTAGCCAAAATGATATTGATGACCATATAAAAGTGCTTGCAGCTTTGTCTGGAATATTCATGGTGTTATTATTTCCTAATTACACTCAGTGCAATTTTGCATAATGTTATGAATCTAATCTAATTTCCTCAGAAGGATTTAAAGCCCAAGGTTCTCCTTACCCTGAAAAAAAATAACAAAAGAAAACATAACCAAAACAGTTGTAGACAGTTTGTTGCTATGTGTTAAGTCAAATAAATCATGGGAGTTCTTTATTGATCAATAAAAGCCAGCCTGTTGTGTGCTGTGTTATACACGGATGAGGAGGCACTTGTTGGCACGCAAGAAATACACGTGAGTATCAAGGTGAAGGCAACTTAATCTTATTAAAAGTATGAAAGTGGATAATTATGGCGGGCCTAATTACCTATTTGAGTGCTTTTGGGACATAATTTCCTTCTGTAAAATAGCATGTACTTAAAATGCATGTACTTGTTTAGCTGATACACATACATGCACATACACAAACATGCAATCATACCCCCACTCCCTGCATTCCCGTTAGCATAACATTTTTAAAATATTGTAGGGTTGCCTTATTAATAGTGACCCCTCATGATCGTCTTCTACAGCCAATAAGAATAAGAAAACCTTTATTAGACATCATTGGGGAAATTAATTAGAGTTTTCTGAGAATAAACATAAACCTCTCGAAATAAGTAGTTAGTAGAGGTAAGAACAAAGCCACAAGGTGACAAATATGCAGGGGCAAGCAGAGGTGAAAGAGTAAGAAAAAATGACAAAGAGAGGCAGAGAAAGACTAGATGCTTGTGTGTGAAATGATGCCTGGATGTGGAATAACACGTGTGTCCGTGTGGTAACACCGGCAGAGTGACATTTCAAACACTAATGAGGGGCAAATATATATTTTGCCTGCTTCTCTGCCATGTAAGGACAGATGAAGTGAAGTGCACTGAGCTGTGTTCGGATGCAGCTATGGTTGTTAGTGCTGACATCTTGGCTGACATGTGTCATCTCTTGTTCACATTGGCAGGCATAACTTTCCACTCATTTCCTGAGGTAAACATTGACATCCTTGTTAATTAATTTTAGAAACACACAATCACACACATCATACCATGGACCTAGCAAATCCACTCTAACATCTCCTAATAACTACAGACATCACAATTTGTATAACACAATGCTGGTAAAGGCTGCCGAGCATCTGTCTTGACAGTGACAAGGACACAGTGATGCAACTGAACACTTACCAGGCAACACAAAAAGACTCTGCAGAAGCAGTTTCTTGTGACAGTTGGTGAAATATTTGCATATTTCTAAAATTATCGTACATCAAAAGCCAAAGCCCTCTGTAACTGTTCATGTATGTTATTCTGTACGCATTCACTCATGAGCTGAAAGATGTAGATGTGCACACATATGACAGAAATTTTTCTTTTCTGTTCTCCAAGGCTTGTACTGAGCTTAATATGTTAAGAAAGCTGAAGAGTTCAGCCAGTAACCTTGATGCCTAGAATCTCTGAAACACTTCCCTTCTGAGTTGATACAAAGATACTCCATTTAATTCATTTTTGAGCCTTGCTGCAGCTTGTACATAACACTTGCGAACACAGACACCCACAGATGCAGAGACAAACACTAGCTATTTCATTTCAGATGCTGAAGATAAAGTGTGATGTTGCAGAGAGCTCGGTGCAACTTTATATCTGATTTTGTGTGTGTTGACCTATTTGTTTTTTATTAAAAATGTGCATAATCTGCACTTTTCTAGAACAGTTTGTCTGCCTTTGCAGCCTGGTCTCATTTAGTCTGTTTAGCTGAGCGGCAGAACTTGTTAGCCAGTAGCTGTGATAAGCTTTTATAGTGTCTGTATGAACACAAGCCATGATTTTGTCCTTTTAAAACTACAGTGGGTGGAATGAGTCTAAATGAATTCTTCAGCTCGACTATTGTCTGTGTAGTTCCACCACCAACCTCTCCAGACTCTAAATGTTTCTTTACTTGTCTGTTAAAAGTGATGACTATTTCCTGAACATATTCCTTTATGCAGTCATTTTTATGTCCTGTACCACAACAAAAGCTGTAAAAAACTGGTTTGTAGACACATAAGATCAAGTTTGTGTGACTGTTTTACAATTTGGCTGAGACTGGGTTGGTCTGTCAACATGATTGTACAGAATCTATAATTGTGAGTTTAACTCAGCTTTGTAGAGTAGTGCACATCATTCAAAGAAATCCCTATTAGATTATAACATTTTGGGGTCTTACTTATAGCCTCAACAACCATCTGGGTTACTAAGACTTTATGTAGGTGCCCTTATTCAAAATGTTTGTTGTCCTTTTAGTTGGCATGTTCAGGATGTCACTTGCTGTGCAGACAAGTTCCATAATTTGAGTAATTGGTCAGTTTGGTTGGATCAAGATTCTCCATCATCCCTCCTCAAGGCTTAGGGACCGTCAGTGATTATTGCTCTGCTTTTCAACAGATCTGCTTGCAGAACAAAGCATTAATCCCTATTGGTTTCTGCTTTCCCAGAGAATATTTTCTCATATTTCTAGCTTGTAGTCCTCTCTGGCTCACCTTAGCAAATTCTAACATATTGTTTTTCATCAGGTTTTGTTGGTCAATCTTCAAGCCCCTCCCCAAACCCCTATGTTTCCTCTTTTATTTTAAGATCTCCATATTTGCCAACGGAAATGCTATGAGAAAAATGAACAGTGCTGAGGTGAAAAGGTGGTTGGAGAAAACCCTTTAAATTAGAACAGAACAAACACAAAACTGCCGAGGTATTGAGAATACCTATCAAATTCACAGCTTCGTAACTCTGTGAATTTTTGCACAAGAGTGTGCATGTATGCACATGTGGTTGCATGAGTGTGTGTGCTAACACACTTTGTTTGATAATGGGTTATGATTCATTGATTTTCATGATATCAAAAGACATCCCTGAAGTCTGAAAATATGAGAAAACACACTAACAACACAACACTAATTCAAAGCATTCATCCAGAACTACCAAATTAATGCAGGTTGCACCACTGGGGTTCAGAGCTATTGATCAAGTTTGTTGTAGGGAGACAGAAACAGCTGATCATTTACATGTTCAAGTAATCAACATATTCACTACTGACCATTAGGCTTTTTTAAATTGCCTTATGTGACACAACACTTTTTGGAATCAGACAAAAAAACACCTTTATGTTTAAACTTTTATCCAAAAGTTGCATCAAAATATGGTTAAAAAAAGATGGATAGAATCTTGTTCACTGATGCTCATTAAAAAAATATCAATGAAGAAATCTTGTTTTTCAGACCACGCTGACAAGATTCACTATTACTATTTCAAAATTACAAAGTTGTTTCTCCTTTTTTTCACCAGATAACACCTCAATGAAGTAGGAAATCTCTTTTCCAAGAGTGACCTGACTCATTAAGACTAGTACAAGTAGAAATCAGAATTTATGTCATTGGGTTTATTTGTGCAACTGCTAAGAGTACACTAAGACAGTTGGCTGGGAAAAGATTAATATAACTGGAGATGTAGCTGGTTCATTTCTCCAGATTATGGGCATCAGAAAGGTATCCAAAGATACTTACTTGATGGCATCCCTTCTCCCACAACCAGGGCAATGTAAAGCAGAGTTTGGAAGCAATAAGCAAGACAACTAGCAGAGTGCACATATTGTGAAAACTAAGCTTCCAACAGGGATGAAGGCTGGAAAAAGTTATGTAGTTAAAGCATTTCTGTTTCTATCATTTCACACTTCTTACCTCATCTTCCATCTTTTCCACTCCTTCCCTCTCGTCACCTTTTCCATCAGTTCCTCCGAAACATCCTACCATATATCCTCCTACTCTTTATCAACTTCAAGGCTCACTGACTCAGTATTCTGCAGGTATTGTGTTTTATGGCATCTGAGTCAGGAACATAATCTATTGGCACAAGGAGAGGAGAAGATAATATATTTGTAAAGGAAAGGACAAAAACCAACTGATTGCTTCTCTTCACACCTAAAAACTTCTAGTTTTCTACTGGAATTTTAAGGGGGGATTTATATAATTATTTAGAGTAAACAGCAGAAGTAATTCATCCACAAAACAGTGTGATGGGGATCCAACCTCTGGACAACCTTGGACAAAAGAAAAACATATGGCTTGAATTGCAGTTGGGTTGACCTATCACAATCTATCACAGTTATCTGCCTGTCCTGGGTACTTTTTGGACAACCTAGCTTTCATTAAATAGTTCTCAGAAACACCTCAGCCCTTTGTTGCGCCATTGCACAAAAACTGTGTCCGACTCTGCAGGAGGGGGCAGGTGATTCCTCAGTAAAGGATAGAAGAAGGTGCATGGAAGCCGAAGCAGAGCCTGAATTGATTCCAGGACCGGAGGGTGTGCTTCACAATCGGCTGTCCGTGAAGCCAGAGGGGTTCAATGATAAGGGCAACGCAATCAGGGCCAGGGATAAAGCTTAACAAGAGGAAGCCTCCAATTTGCACATATATAAGTCGCATTTATTTTGGAATTTATTTCACAAAATCCGAGACCAACAACAAACATTTAATCTGGAATGGCAAGTTATTAAACTACACAATAGCACATGAAACAATCAATCAATCAATAAAATTTGCTATAACTGCACAGGGCCGACCGATGGGCCAGGCTTTGGTTTAAGCGTGTGGTGGGCCCTGTCCAGCCACGGCTCAGCTTGTAATTGAAATATCTTCTTTAAGAACGATGCCACCACTGCAGTTGTGGACAGGTTTCCATCCTCAGGAATGTCCTCTCAGATTTGACAGGTCTCCTCCCTACATGGCTCTCAATTCAGGTCACCTCCTCACTTGTGCTAACACGCTGAGCTAGCCACAGCTGCATCTGAGTTGAGGATCCCCCTTTTTTTGGTTTAGGAGGCCTTTCCAACTGACCAAAAGGCTTGTAACAAACTTTTTCTGACTACTGGGCCAAAGTAGGACAGGTGGAGGTTAAAAATATGCTTTAAAACTGACAAAAAAAAAGAAAGAAAAACAAAGCAGAATTTGTAAGGGCTTAAAGCTAAAAGGGCAAAAACACCTTATTTTAAAATACAGTGATTCAGCCTGCAGGTTCCTCTCTACACTCTCTTTTCTAGGACCTTAGCTTGGGCAGTGGCCATTGCTCAGTGATCCAGTACAGAAGTTTTTTGTGTCATCCAGCTTATGAAATATTAAAATCTTTCCCCTTGTTTAAGGATTAACAAATTAGAGAAATTTCAAATATGGTTGGACGGTAGAATTAATCAAAACGTGTTCAAACATTGGTTTTTCTGTTGGTAACACAACATTTTACTAAACACATTTCTCTCTTCCTGGTTGGGTTGAGACAAAAAATAATATTACTTTGGTAGAATTGTAAAATGATTGTAGTTAGGACTGAAATATATTGTTTTAACAATGTATCCATCACCTTCAATGAGTCTATTAAACTCTAGCCATAGCGTCATTTCCTCACTGGCTTTAAAATGTAGAATCACTTGTTTAGAGTTAGCCAATTACTATGACTAAGGGCTAAAATACATTGTTTTTACAGCGTAGCCATCATGATTAAGTATTCCATTTTTACACTTCATATGTTCTTTAAATGTCCTAAATGGACATATGGACATATTTTGGGGTAGAGGTCTTTTTTTTTTTTTTTTACTGTCATTTATTACCAAGTCTATACAGTCACCATTTTATTACCCTTCATATCCCAGTACTGCTTTAGATAAGGTAGATTAAAACTATGATTTATCCAAATTAGTTATTGGAAAACATTTTTTGCTTTTTGCCTTTATACAGAAACGGTTGTACTGTAATGAATATATCCTCAAAGTGAGAGATTTTGTTTGCCAGCAAAGAATGTATTTTAGAGCAGGCATGGGCTAAAGATTGTGTTCATCTAAAAAGTTATAGGCCAACATATTTGATGGCCCCTTATTGCAAAATGATCTTTGGAACATCAACTGGATACACTTTGTTCCTTCAAGTATCGATGTGCTCCTCATAATGCCTCATCGTGCCAGTTTCACCTTCCCTGTCCAGGGGCCTTGTTATGGGAAATGGTGTTGCAGTAATGTAATCTACTGGCTTCAGTAAATTCCCCTGCCATCTCACTCAGGCATTACATTCATGAAGGAACGCACATATGGACCCACATGTACACACATGTACACTCCCTTCTGCTCAAACTCACATCCACACATGTGACATATCCTAAACAACTTTTGCACTTGCTCAGATAGGCAAATGCATATGCATGTACACACACACACATGGTGTATCCCTGCACTCTGGATTAGGGGTACAGATTAGAGATTAGGGCCAGTGGTTGGATTATACAGTATTTTCCAGCCCCTCCTCCACTGTGGGCCAAAAGCACCACTGGCCCTATCATCTACAATGGTGATTCTTCACTCACACACAAATAAACACCCGCATACACAGTCAGGATATTACATCAATAATATTCATTTTTTTTCATCCAGAGTCAGCACCTGAAAAATGTCATTAAATCTGAGGATTTTTATTGTCTTTCTTTTTTCATCTTTGTTTTATACTCTCCACTCAGTTTATTTCTGTCTATTGCTGTTTCAATCACTCGTACACACAACATTGCCACAAAGCCATCCTCACGGGATATAACCTCCCTTTAGATTTACTCTCTAGTGCAAAGCTTCCTTTAAAATGTCCCATTTGCTGCTATCACATAATTTTCCAGCCTGGTCAATTGCATGGTCTTCTCTTTAAGTGTAGGTATCTAAGAGACACGACTGAAATATTAACAGGAAAGTGTAGAGCCAGGTATTTAGAGGAGTAGCATCTTTAGGATGGATAAGTGAAGCTTCCAAGGAATCTGTCTCCTACTGTAGATGGAGTGTTTAAAAGATGTGGGTGAGGATTGCCTGAGGACTGTTATGAGACGGTATATTGATTGCTGATTCACTATCTTGATTCTCGATTTTCTACCTGGGCGTTTGGGACCTCCTGTAGGGTCACATGCTATTTCAGGGTGGACGTGGTAAGAGGACTGTGTCTGTGAAGTGCATGCCTGAAAATATGAGGAAAACCAGAAAAAAATAAGACACCTATTCCAAAAATTATATTCTGTTTACTGTGCTGTACAGCAGTATTACACTGAGTATCTGCTGGGTTAGCAGTGACTATTAAGTGTAAGGAGAAGTTATTCTGAGTGATGTTTGCAGAAACTGTAAAAGGTCATTTGGTACTGAAAATTAATGAAAACTAACACACATACACATTTTTGCACAAATGTAGATTGCAAATAAACAGGACATTTTCTTTTCATTAAAACCCAGTGCTGTGTTACAGGGGACACTTGTGATTTCTAAAGGAGCCAGCTGCTTCGGGGATACAGGGACACTGCCCTTTATAAACAAAGTTTAACTTGAACTTGACAGACGTTGCACAGAATCTACAGGCTTTAGCAGAAAAAGGAGAAGCTTAGCAGGAAGCTTAGTATCTGTTGACAAGGCTGGCACGCAACCAGGCTTTCAGAGGCGTTAGTATCTAGATTTGTTGAAGAATTGCCTTGGCTGTATATCGAACATAAAGTACAATATGAAGGCAAAGTACTGACACTCACATGGTCTCTAACTTTGACCACTGAGGGTTTTCAAAGTAAATTTATCCTTTATTTTAGCACACTTGTCCACATTTCTTCATGATCACTTTATTTTTATTTTCATTTATTTTCAATTGCAGCTTATTTTTCCTCATGTAGCGCAATTTTTAAAATGTTTTTCTCTTTGTTGGTAGGTGAATGCCGTCATGCCATTTGGGTGCCTTGCCCTACGAGACGGGCGGACTTACGATAGCATATCTGATGTCACAGGCAAATATGAGTTTGGTCAAGTCCTTCGAGCGTGAGTAGCAAACCTATATGTATGGATTTCTGTCACCTTTCCCTCTCTATTCCCTTCCCAGTCTTCCCATTATTTTTCAGCTCACTTAATGACTTTTAGATTATTCTGGACAGATTCATTGTAGATGGGGTTTGGCGCACAATACTTTGGAATGCAAAAAGCAAATAGACACTGGTGTATGACAGAAGCCTGTTCTTCAATTCAAACCAACCAGAGAATAAAAAAAAATGTTTTGTGACATGATTTCCAGAGCCCTGTCAAAATCACTGCTGCTTAAGCTGGCTGAAAACTGACCATTTTCATCTCCCACACACTCCTTCTTAAAACGGTGCAGATATCCATATATACACACTAACCATACACACAAATACCACTCAGCGTAAGAGGCCATATGGCAACATCAGCATCTGGCCTCAGAGATTTCTGCTCATCTTTTACATAACACACACACGCACACACACACACACACACACACACATAGCATACAGAAAAAGCCTATTAAGTCAGAGATAAGCGGCAGCATTTGTTTTTGTTTTTAATTCTTTTTAAATAAAATTCATTTTTAAAAAGTAAAAGTTGTAAAGCCACGTTGAAGTTAAAAAACAAATACACTCTTGTTTCTTTTTTCATTCTGAATGCATCTATTCATGGAACAAAACAAGCACGGAACAAAGAAAGATAGGAAAAAAAACACATTCTTTTATTTCTTATTACTGGATTGTATACAACGATACGTTCTAATAATTGATCCTTGATTTTTGAAAAACTTCAAATTAATTTCCCATCACAACACTCCTTTAAATGTTTTTTTATGACACACTGTATCCCAAAGGCTGAAAACCCGACAACGCTCAGCTGATGGCAGCAATAGATCCACTGCAGACCTGTTATTTACAGCCTATTTATTCAACCAGACAACTCACCTCCCAATTAAATTCTTTCACTGTATTTCACCAGCACAGCTTGCGTACTTTTGAACATTATTCTCCATCTCTCTTGGGCCATTATTGTCAGATGTGCTTTTAAAAAAGAAATCTTAAGACATTTTTATGCTTCACTTAAACACACAGCATATTTCATTATTCCTCTTACATTTATCTTTTCTTCCTCTTTCAATCTGTCTTTCTGTCTATTTTTCCTTACTGCGTAGGAAGGAGTTCTGCGAGCTGTGCCTGGCAAAGGACAGACAAACAGACAAGGTGTTTGTCTGCAAGAAATTCCTTAAGAAGGACGGCAGGAAAGTCCGCAAGGCTGCCAAGAATGAAATCATGATACTGAAATTGTAGGCAATTAGTGTGTGAGCAGGTGGATGAATGGTTTACCTGTTCAGAATGTTTATGTATTTGACATTTCAACTGTAAACCTGTATTAGACAGTCACATTGGCTACATGGCTTATGCTTCACTCTTTTTGGCTTTTTTGGCTGTTCCAGGGTCAATCACCCAAACATCCTTCAGTTAATAGATGCATTTGAGACCAGGAAGGAATACTTCATCATCCAGGAACTGTAAGTATGTCTCATGGCTTTTTCACCATTTTCTGCACAAGTATTATTGATGGATAGTGCAGATCTGTATGTTCATTTTGTGTATTCATGTGTCTGTCTCACACACACATACACACATTTCTGAGGTGAAAGCTGAGTCTTTGCTCTTATTACTGTGTGCTCTGGTTCTCCCCTCAGAAACAAAGGAAGGTGTTAGATTTGATATGATATTTGCTCTCAGTAGCACTCAGCATTACACAGTGGCTCCACGGAGAGATTGAGATTCACCAGAACTCAAACAATGCACATCATTTGTGACGTGCACAGTGTAACATTTGGAACGTTTATTTAAAGTTGTAATTTTGATTAAAGTAGAGTGGACAAAGTTTTTCTCGTACTGATATACAAGAAAGGAAACTGTATTCAAAGTAACTGCAGTCAGCGGTGTGTGCATCAGGCTGCCCATGTGTAGCTTACACTTTGGCCTACAAAATAGCTGTCCTTCTGAGAGCAATATGGGATAATCATTCCCATCAGTTATCACTGAAGTGAACCAAGTCTTTTAGAGTAAAGTTTCTAATTGCTCAGCAGTACTAGCTGTAGGCCAGTAAAAGTAAAGCACTTTTATTTATGGCCAAAAATAGCTGTAAGTGATTTGCAGTGCTGGAAACAATCATTTATATTCATCAGTACATGTAGTGGTGTGTGCACTGATAGGAGTCTGTGATTGCATGCAGTGCCACAGGGGGAGATGTGTTTGACTGGATTCTGGACCAAGGGAATTACACAGAAAGAGACGCTTCCAATGTTATCAGACAAGTCCTTGAAGCTGTGGCGTACTTACACTCCCTCAACATTGTTCACAGGAACCTGAAGGTACAGTCGCACTGACTTTCTACCTCACTCTTCGTTATGGTATATTTAGTTGTTCATTTATTTTCAATCCAATGGGGACTGCAACCCAGCTGGGACTACAGTCTCCACACAGACACACATTGGCATTCAAATTGTTTTTTGGGTAAAGGCTTTGAATTTTGTTAACATTAGCATTTGTATTATGATTTTGGTGCATGTAAGTGTATGTACCTGAACAACAATCATTTTTTAATAGACAGGCTGCTTACCAATAGAAATAAAGGAAAAGTTTTGTGAGTGAAACTTTTCAACATATCCCAGAAAGCAACATTCAGTCAACAGAATCTCTGTGGGGCCACATAAAAACATTGCTCTTCCATCTCAATTATTGACTAAACATTAGATGATAACATTTCTACCATGGGACTAAACATTGACTTTATGGCTTAGAACAATCTCTTGTGACAGCCCCTTCAGTAGACAGATTTAGACCTGTAGCCCTCGTTATCAACCCATTAAGATGGAGCTACATCATCTCTCTGGCTTCAGACTCCCTCTAGTGGTAAAAACTGGAATTTTACTTCAGTATTCATTAAACTCAGTTTGCCAAATTAACTTATCCAACTTAACTATCGTGACTTATTCAGATAAGTCTGGACACAGAAATCTATTCCTAAAGAGAAGCTAAGATGTGTCATCAGGTTTTTTTCTCGCCCTTTTTGTCATACATGGGTTGCATAATATTTAATGCTGCTGTAATTATGGATCCAGTGATACATTTACTTTCTTGGTATGCAAAAACCTGATAGTCCCACTGTCAGCTTGTGCATGACTTATCATACTAATTTAAACATGCTTAACAAGTAAAATCAGAAATCCCTTTGCCTATCAAGATAAAAAAAAAATCTTCAAGGGGAAAATAACAAATATAGAGTTAAACATGAAACTCATGAACATCTAAGTACATTTATAGTGATGAGAAAAGTACTATTTCCTTTAGCTTTTTTGACACAAAGCATTTTTTTTTAACTCTGCTGCCTAAACATCAGCAAACTAACTATTTCAATCCATCGTCCAACAAATTTTTCTCTTAGCAAATGGTGGCTTAACTTCAACCAGGTGTTTTGCATATATGTTCACTACTTTTCTAGTTAGCTTGTTGTAAATATTTATCATTTCTTAATTCAAAACTCTTTAAGCTACAAGATGTTTTATGGACTAAATCCCTTTAAAGTGGTAGAAAATGTGAAAAATAGACACTAACATCAGTGAACTTACTTTACCTGTCATCTATGTGATGGTCTGTTATGGTCAAGTAATTATGTGAGCTATTTTTCCATATCATTTTTGAAGGATTTTATATCTTTTCAAATGTAGATATGCAAATCATATCTAAACTCCATCAATGACTTTTCAGTCTGAAGAGCAGAACTTAAATTTAACTTGTGCCTTATTCTTCTCATTTTGTGTAGCTGGAAAACCTGATGTACTACACAGAAAACAACCATAACAAAGTAGTTCTGCGAGATTTCTACCTGTCTAGATTTGAGAATGGACCCATCACAGAGCCATGTGGAACACCAGAATATCTGGGTAGGTTGTGGACTATTAATTTGTGTCTTAGGTTTTCTTCCCTTGTTCTCCTCTTTCATTCTCATGCATCCATCCACTATTTTTCTGTTGTGAATATAGCCAATGACACACACTTTCCCCTTTTGAGTTAACTTAATTGGGCTGCTGACAGCATCTTTGTCTGGTATATGTATGCACAAGATGGATATCAAATAGGAAAAAGGATTTGATGCAAGCCATTGTTTTTGCTATCTAAGCAGTTATTTTTCTATGAATTGTCTTATATGAATACAGTTATTCTAAACTTATCTAAAGTTGATCATATAATAGATTTGTTTTATTTGGCACATAATTGGACTGTAATTAATTGGATTTAACTGTACTATAACGTTAAATGTGTCTTGAGATGACTATCGTAAATTGGCACTATACAAATAAAGCTAAATTTAACTGAATATCAGAGATAAACTATTAAAGTGAAACATAAAACTAGAACAACATACATATAGGGATGAAAGCATTCAATTCCTGCCTTCCTCCTTCTGCATATCTTTCATTTCCCTTTAACTTCTGTGTACTGTCTCACTCCTCTGTCTTTTGGGGGTTTATGCAAGAGCAAGCTGAAGTGCAGGTCTGTGCTTTGGCCTGGTTCTCTGCAGTTAAAGGCCAGAGTCGTTTTTCATAATGCTGAACTGGGTAATTAAACCAATAAATAAGAAAAGGGAATAGAGATGCTGATGGAAAAAGAAATGAGAATAGGAAAGTTGAAAAACGGGCCAGTTTGGGGAGAGAGGCTGTCTGAGCAGCTTAGAATTAGGAATGTGCTGGTATGAAGGTTTATAAATGAAAACCAATCAGCTTTATAGTCAAACTCACTCAGTCTTTTTTGCTGTCAGCTCCTGAAGTGGTGGCTCGTCACCGTTATGGTCGTCCTGTAGACTGCTGGGCTGTGGGTGTGATAATGTTCATACTGTGAGTCACCATCACTAATTTCAAAATATATTTTTGAGCTAACAAGATAATATATTTAAAAAAAAATACATTTAATGCTCAAAAGACTTTTCCAAAAGTTATCTGCATGGTTTCAAAATAATTACACTTCTTCAGTTTTGTTTGTTGTTGGGGTTTGTTTGTTTTGTTTTCCAGCTTATCTGGTAATCCTCCATTTTATGATGAAACAGAGGAGGAGAATACTGACTTGCATAATCGCATCATCTTCTGTCGGATTGTTGCTGGGGACTTTGAGTTTGATACTCCATACTGGGACGATATCTCACCTGCAGGTGATTTTCTCCACCACACGATGGCACTAAACCCCTACATCAGTTTTCTAATAGACTTGTCCATGAGCACCCCGAGTTTAAAGGAGCAATTTTTGTTAGAGATTTGGAGTCACTCTAGGTAAAATGGTCATCTTCGATCTGACATATTGTGTTGAAATTGAGAATTGATTCTCATATATATCTCAGTTACTTATAGAGACTATTTTTCAATTTTTTTTCAAAGATGTCATACACCCTTTATAGATGTTTGTTGCTCTCTATCTTTTAGCTAAGGAGCTTGTCTGTCGTCTAATGGAAGTGGACCAAATGCTGAGAATCACAGCACAAGATGCACTTTGGCATGAATGGTAACTATATGTGCATATTCACAAAAGTGAATATTTTTGCATACAGCTCTGGGGCTTCCATTTACTGTTATGCTGTCTGTCATCTGTGTCAGGATTGCAGGGAATGGTGCATCAGAAAAGAACTTAAAGGACGGTGTTTGTGCCCAGTTTGAGAAGAACTTTGCAAAGGCCAAATGGCGGGTATGAATTCACTCCACTTCTTTTCTTCCAGTTTAAGTGAAGTTGTTAATAAGACAGCAGAATCAGCAGCAGATAAAATCAAGAAGATACAAAATAACTATTAAGGTGTAATGTCCTTTTAGCTGATTACACAACTCTAGAGAGGTATCTTCTAAATTAGTAAGTGGTGAAATTCATAAGGAGATCCAGAGCAATGAATGCTGAAGACTAAGAAAGAAGAAGATGGGAGTGCCAATCTAATAGCATAACAGTTACAAACCTCTTCTCTCTTTCTCCATGTGGTTCCCAGGAACTGAAGGTATTGTTTTTCATTATGAGTGAACATGGAAGGAGGGAGCATGGGAGGAAATTCACATTTAGTCTGGCATGATTCAATAATGCAACATCTTTCAAAAGGAACATCCTCTTGATTAAGTAGGTTGTTCTTACAGGTAAATTTGTTTATAACAGTTAGCCAGGCCCTGCGATGGACTGGTGACCTGTCCAGGGTGTACCCTACCTTCACCTGAAACACTGCTGGGATAGGCTCCAGCTCACCCCGCGACCCCTAATGGGAACAAGCGGTACAGAAAATGACTGACTGACAGTTAGCCAGTTCAGAACACTTCAACATAAGTCAGCCTTGAGATGTATTGCTCATGCTTTGGCTGTTGAGGCTCTTCCCAAGCTCTATTCCTGCCCACTGTCACTCTGCCTGTCTCAGAAAAGATCCATCCACTCTGACCCACTTTTCTTTAATGGATAAAACCCAGATGTTCAAAGTGGCCTACCCTGCACCTTTCCAACTCCTCATCTGCACTTGTCTATGTAACTAGGTTGGCAAAAATAAATAAATAAAACAAGAAGAAGAAGCTAATGTTTAGCAAAGGAAATGACGTTTGATACTTTTGTAGTATTTGTATTAGTGTAGATAAGGAGACATAGGAATGGAAAGGACACAAGGGATATAGGCCACTGTTGACTGCTGAATTGCAGTGATTTGAACTGTAAGGCCCTCTGGCATTCCTCTTACACGAATCCTGGTTCATCGCCCCATACTGCTGTACCATTCAAGTCTTACATACAAAGGATGTTTTGTTAAGCCATATTGTATTTTGTAGCTTTTTAACAACAGTGAATTCGAAGGAATTCAGCTCTCTGGTTTACAAACAACTGCTAAGCTCACTCATGAACCCAATCTCCTTCAGTGTTTGACAATTACAAAGAATCAGATAAGTGTATAATTCAGAAGACATTTACACATATCTGTTTATCTTTTCCAGTCAACAAGCAGTGAGGAAGTTTCTTGGGGAGAGTGAGACTTAAGATTGATTTAAACCAGGGTAAAATATGACATAACCTGCTGGAAGTAAACAGTCGGCACTAAATATTTCTTCACCTTAAACAAAATCCCATCTCAGTGCTTATATGATTATGCTAAATCATTGTGCCTCAACAGGATATTTGTCAAACAATTGTCTTTAAAATATGTTGGGGGTTTTTCCCCACAAAGATTTTGTTTTTATTTTAGGGCGGGCATTGTTACTATTGCTGTTTATATGAGGATACTGCAAATCTGTTTCTCTTGTGCACTGCAATTCTTACCTATTTTTCTATTGCTTCTTTTTTGCAGAAAGCAATCCGTGTTACCACCTTCATGCAACGGCTGAAGAACTCAGAGGCACTGATTGACAGTTCAGCAGAGGTTCAAAGCAGTGAAGAAGTAGGAGATGGTGAAGGGGGTGTTTCCCAGGGGACAAGTGATGAGGGAGAGAAAGAGATGAGTGATGGAGGGGTAACATCAAGTAGCGTGTCTTTAGAGGTTACTGTTGAAAATACGCCAGCGGGTATGAACCAGGAAAAGGTAGGAGAAAATCAGGAGGAGGTAAAGATGTCCATAGGTCCATCTGTAGGAATTTCCCCATCAGATATTCAAGACCCTCTAGGCCAAATAAATTCAATTCCCAAACTTGCACAGGAAGCGCTTAATAAGGCTGGTGCAAAGAAAAGTGCAGGGGATGGAACCAGAAAAATTGCTGCAAATTTGGGGCAAAATAAAGTTGTTCCAGAAGCCAAACAGACCCCAGCTGTTACCCCTAAGTCCTCAAAGCTGTTGGAAAGTTCAGGCACTAATCTTGAGAAAAAACAAACATCTACTTCCCCTGATCCTAGCAGCAAACGTAAAATGGCTGCAACGCTTCATGGCCCTCCACCTACAGCTTCTGTTATTGCTTCAGCCTCACCAGAAAAGAGACCAGCTACCCAAAGCCTACAAAGGGATGAAAATGATAGAAGCTGGTGTCAGACACAAGTGCCTGAAGCAGTGGCAGAAAGGTCAGCTGTAGCACCAGTTACTCCAGTAATGGGGTCAGGGTCTGGGGTGGATGTAGGACTAGGAGTCAGGTTAAGGGGTGATGCCAGTCCTTTAGGTAGAAGGGAAAGGGATGCCAGGAGAACAGACAGATACAGTGCTGAGTTTAGCATGGGTGCTGTGCCAGTCCAGAGTTGTTATTCGCCAGGCAGCTCTGCTAGTTTGGGTCGTCATGCCACACCATACAGCCCAGAAGCTGTAACTCTAGGGATTGGAATGGCAGGGTGTTATGGGAGCCCATACAGTTCCCTGTATACGAGCGGAGGAGGAGTAGGGATGTATGGGACTGGTCTACACCATGCAGGAGGGGGGAGCAGTGCCACAAGTGACTGGCAAATGGACAGTGTGATCGAGCAGATAGAAAAGCAAATGGCTGCAGTGCTTGAGAAGATCGAGGGAGATATGCCCTCGCTGCTTGAGCAAATAAGTGACTGTCCTGTTGAACCACCACGTGTCAGAAGCACACATGGTTCTCCGGCTACCTCTCGCACACGCTCCACTCAATGCTCTTCAACCTCAACCACTCCTCCACCACTTCCCACTTCTCCAAGACCTGCACTGCCATCTCTCCCGCACCTTGCCATCCCTCCTCCTTCCTATCCCCCACCCTCTCCACCCACACAAGCTTCACCACAGGCTGCTGGAGAGCAGGGAGACAAGGATGGACAGAGGGATGCTGCTCACTCCAGCCAGTCACCCAGAGCTGGAATGGGCAGGGGGCTATGAGATAAGTTATGAGACAAATGCAAAGCACCTGGAAGACTGGAAATATAGTTTACACTAGAGGATTTAATGATTCTGTCTTATTCAGATTTATCACATTCTTGTTACCCAGAAGAAATGTAACCATACTGTGTTGTGTGGTTTAGTTGTGCTTTAATACCAAAAAACTACCCCTATGGCATTCATATTTACCCCTACATGGGGTTATAGGGGGAGTAAAGTAAAAAATCTCTCTCTGTGATAGCTGTAAAGATCAAGATCTCTAAAGCTGGTTTATTGCTCAGATCCAGATTTGTGCCTGCATGTCTACAACAACTAAATGATACTGGAATATTCAAGCACTCAGCACAGTGAATTATACTGGAAAATCCAAGCATTAAGCACAGATTACAAATTATCAGTCTACACATGAAATAACAGTGTGATACAAAAAGTAAGAGATAAGTGCTACGGAAGAGTTAGTTTGCATCATTCTCTATAAAATGTAAATAAGCCTACATGGCGAATCAGGAAATATATATATATATATATATATATAATTTTTTTTTTTCCTGATGCTTAGATTCCCCCCCCACACACACACACACCCCCGGGTGTAAACTTCCCCATGTCCAGAATCATACTTTTCAAAGCAGCCCCTCCCATCTCTATATTTCCAATTGTTTTTATTTATGTAGCTTTTCATCTGTTGTATGCTTAGAGTCACACAGTTGTACATAAATATGTCAAGTTGATCACAACAGTTGGTTCCAGCAAGCTGTTAGAAACTGAGACTTGTTACATTACATGGTGTCCTTAAACTTGAACTGTCACTTAAAGTCTTGTGAGCTTCTACACAGCTGTTGGGGGCCTGAAGAAAATTATTTTGAAGCATTTTGTATAAAGGCTTTGCAATATCACTCAAACATAAAATTTCTCTTCTGTTTCTAAAGTTCTTAAATTTAGACCGCAAACTTTATTTAATTTGACGCTGGTTTTGTTAACACACTTGCTTTGGTAATGTTAATAAACAGTCCTGTCTTTTTTGCACATATCATATTAAAAAAATGTCTCTTTGAATTTAGTTCTGCTCTTTGGGTGTATGTTATACCAAATTCTGTGCTATACTCCCAAATTAAAGCACCATTATTCTGCTCCTATGTAAACTGTGCTCTGTTTGCAAGTATTTAAATAAAGTAATAAGTTTAAAACAGGCATTGAGTTTGTCATTGATAAAAGAATGACTATGATAATAAAAGTAAATATAAATAGATATTTCTAAGCATTTGAATCACTTTGAAATATTTTTTGTTATTTAAAAATTAATGTGTGTGGTTATGTAAGGATATACATATGTTACGCTCCGGTGTGAACTAGGAATCCAAGCGCAGACACTACGGGTGGCATACAAGACAGACTTTATTATTTTCCAGAATCGCTTGGAAGGTGCG
>JBAMHW010000015.1:13428774-13455173 GCA_037177495.1 Rhadinocentrus ornatus | reverse complement strand
ATGACTACAGACGTTTACCCTTCCTTTTAACATAAAACCGGTTAAATGAGAACAGTGTGGGTCTTGTGTCCACACCTGCAAATCCGTGTCTATTGCTCTTTACCGCAGTGAACTTTTAGTGATTCAGCTGTTTTTGTTTAAACGATGCTGGCAGTCTTTAAATGCCGAATAACAAACAATAGAAGTACATAAACAAACCACCACTGTCACTAAGCATGAAAAGAACTCATAATACTGCTATTCACGCCTCTTCCCAGGCTCAGTTCGTTTTTCAAGCAGATTTGTGTTTGGCCTGCAGCCAGCCCAGCTGCTCTCCAAGCCCACCCCACACACACACACAACTTGGATATTTGTAATGGAACCATAGTAATGGATTATAAACATTTATTGCTGCTTATTAATTTAGCATATATAGTCTAATGAAATTAACTTTGAAATCCAAACTTAGTCTTCGGACTGCTGTTGTTTTGCTTTATTTTTATTTTTTTGATGACAGTACAGTATTTCTTATTATCAACTGCAAGCAAAAAACAAAATTGATTCCATAATTAACTAAAATTAACTATTTTTTCTCGTATTTTTAAAGAATTTTTAACATTGTTTTTTGTAAATTCCCAGATGTCCAGCTCGCCGCTGTCCAAGAAGCGCCGCTTGTCAGGAACAGAGACGAAGACGGGATCCCACTGCTCCTCCTCTAACTCTGTCAGAACTGATCTGTCCCACACACCTGCCAACGTAAATGCAAACAAACACACACACAGAATGTATACAGTGAATAAAACTTGTAACAGAAACTGAATGTACATCCTGCTTTCTCCCTCTCCACAGGGCATGGCTAAGAATGGCAATGATGCTGAGATTGATGAAGGCCTGTACTCCAGACAACTGTAAGTTTTGCTGGACAAAGTACATAATTCTATTCTGTGCTTATTATGTTGGTTGTCGGATAGTGTATTGTGGCACTAATGGTTCTTTCTCTCGTACGGTAGTTATGTGTTGGGCCATGAAGCAATGAAGCGTATGCAGAACTCTAATGTTCTCATTTCCGGCATGAGAGGTCTTGGAGTGGAGATTGCCAAGAACGTCATTCTGGGTGGTGTTAGAAGTGTCACAGTGCATGACAAAGGACTTGCAGAATGGAGAGACCTCTCTTCTCAGGTGTGTATGGAAACACCTTTTTAATCTTGATACACGTAATCTCATTGTCAAATAGTCTTGTTCTAGAGAACATTTTGAATCAAACTGTATTATTTAAAAAAAAATTTCTCTCTCAGAATATCCTTTTAAAAATAAATTTAAAATATACCAGTAAGATCAAACCACTGCTTCAGATCCTGTTGTAGAATTTTCAAATTTGAAGGTTTATAGAAGGAAAATCCCTTTTATGCAGAACTTTATACATGCACTCACGTACATTTTTTCTTTAGAACTTTTTATTATTATTATTTAGTTAGTCACTGAATCATTCATTAAAATATTTGGTATTTATTAAGTTCCAAATCGTGGTGTATAGCAATATCTTTTGAGTCACACATGTGCTACATTGTTGCTATCCAAAAAGAGTACTGCAGCTACCCCCGCCCTTGCTATTTACAGGATGACCCAGATGTATCAGTAGATGGACTATTCTTGGGTAATAATCATAGTATGACAAAGCCTGTGATATGACATCATTGCAGCAGGGGAGGTGGCTTTGGTCAGTCAGCTGGATCTTAATTCTGATGCATCTATTTTAGGCCAGAGTGTGAGAGTAGACTACAGTTGTTAATTCAAGAAGCCCGACAGAGATCAGTATGGTTAAGATCTATATTTCAGCAATTAGCACGTCCCAAGTACTTTATTATTTAATATGGATTAAATGGCTTCTGTATATATTCCCTTTTTTAATAGGAAGTGCCCTTTAATCAACAATTGAATCTTCATCTTTGTCCGTTATTGGCTAAATAGGAAAACCAATCACCAACCCCCTGATTGCTGTAGTAAAAGATCTGGCCATTTTTAAAAAGACCTTTTTTCAAGAACTCCTGTAACTTGAATACTGTTGTTTTGTTATTCAGTTCTCTGTCATTCTAAATATCAGTTCAGTCACATACATGAAATTGTATTGAGTTATTTGTAGATCATAATGCATAAATTGAACATACATTGTTTATAAGCTATCAAATTTCTTAATGATAAAAATGGGTTATTGGGAGTTTGTGGGGGTAGGTGGGCCATTTTGTGCTCTAAAAAATACTACCGATTTTATTTTAGTATGTCATAGAATATGCGATTAAAAAAACGACAAATCTGTTTTATCAAGTTGAAATTTATCCAACTTAGACCTTGTACCAACTTATTTGTTTGTCCATTGGATAGTTAACCACTGTAGAACCACACCATTATCAGTGTATGATCGATTCTCCTGCCCCTGACTTAAGAAGCTTGTCTTCTTTTTCCCCGTCGTCCGCTACACAAGGAAAGATTTGTTGTGAAACCAGTTTCTTAGCTTTAGAGTTGGGATGTGTGTGTGTGTGTGTGTGTGTGTTTTACTTGAAAGCAACTGACTGCTTTTAATGTTCTGGCTCTGTACCAAAGTTGGAATGTTCTTAATGGGTAAGCTTAGAATTTATATGCACCCCTTTCCACCGAGTGAATCTGTATAAAGTGCTTCATTTTCACCCTGTACTTGCATGTTTTAAATTATTCACAACTTGTAGCTGATCTTTAGACTGCCTAAATAACCCACCTGTAATGCAATTAATTATCTTTTTAAAGAAATTATTCACTGGAGAACATAAATGTACATTAAGTGAAAATATGGCTTTTGCAAAGAGAAGAAAGGTGAAGAATGTTTAAATGAGTTAGTGGTGAACATTTTTGGATTGGGAGAGCTAATCATGTTAGTGGGGAGAGATAAAAGAGAAACAAAAACCTTGACTCCCTTTTTCGAATGGGAACAATTGACACCTTGTTTATTGACTAAGGCAGCATTACCAATCTTTAATTTTCCTCTTCTCTACCGATTGTGACAGTTACCACATGTTTGAGTCAGTAACTCTCATCTCACGATGTGTATTTCTGTGTGGTAGTTTTACCTTCGGGAGGAGGACCTGGGGAAGAACAGGGCAGAGGTGAGTCAGCCCCGCTTGGCTGAACTAAACAACTATGTTCCAGTGACTGCCTATACTGGAGCACTCATCGATGACTACCTGACTAAATTCCAGGTATGTCTCATGGTTGCTAATTCTTCAATCACTTATTTATTTTAAAAAGTGGCTAATTTAATGTCACTCTTGAATTCTAGGTGGTAGTACTGACTAACTCAACTCTAGATGAGCAAAAGCATGTAGGGGAGTTCTGCCACAGCAAAGGAATCAAGCTGGTTATTGCAGACACGCGTGGTCTGTTTGGGTAAGATATAGCTTTTGTTTAAAGTTCAGTTTGAGTGTACTTGTTTCCCAGAGTCTGAAATTTTTGTTCATCACATGTTTCTTTTTGTAGTCAACTTTTCTGTGACTTTGGAGAAGAAATGATAGTATATGACACCAATGGAGAGCAGCCACTTAGTGCCATGATTTCCATGATCACCAAGGTTAGTGTTTTCACCTGAAATGTTAGTTCAGCTTTTGAGGAAGCGCAAACCTTAGCTGACAATTGGTTCATTTGTTAAGGACAATCCAGGGGTTGTGACATGTCTTGATGAGGCTCGTCATGGCTTTGAGAGCGGAGACCATGTCACCTTCACAGAGATTCAGGGGATGACAGAGCTCAATGGCTGTCAGCCAGTGGAAATTAAAGTTCTGGGTAAGGCCATTTTCTTATTAAAGGACTTTGTGGTTTGGCAGCTTTTGACTTATGTTAAAATGTTGCCTCCTTTGTTCAGGTCCATACACCTTCAGCATCTGTGAGACAACTGGCTTTACAGACTATGTGAGAGGAGGAATAGTCTCTCAGGTTAAAATGCCCAAGAAGATCAGTTTTGTAAGCAACTCATTTTCCATAACAAATAATGTAATTGTGGCATAGCAATACATTTATTTGTGATACACGTCTTTTTCTATATTGTTGCCACAGATGAACAAAATGTCTTTTACAACCCTGAAGACATTGCTTTTTTTTTTCTTTTTTTTTTTGCTGTTATCACAAGTAGAAATTTTTTTGTTCCACATAATTTCACAACCTTGCATGTCTTTATTGTACAGAAATCCTTCACCTCTTCCATGACTGAGCCTGAGTTCATGATGACAGATTTTGCTAAGTTTGAACGTCCAGGGCAGCTGCATGTGGGCTTCCAGGCTATCCATGCCTTCCAGAAGAAACATAACCGCCTCCCTGCCCCTTGGAACCAGGTATATCATTAATGGCAGTTAGTTTGATAAAGTGTTCTTTCTTACACAAAAAAATATGTAGCACACAAAACACATCTGCATGCAGTAAATGTTTTTATGATTTTTGTTTTGTGTTGTATTTAAAATGCTGAGCTTTGTGTCTTCCAGGCTGATGGCGATGAGATTCTGGCTTTGGCCAAGGAGGTGAACTCTGCCCAGTCAGGTTCTGCTAAAGTGGAACAGCTGGATGAAGCTCTCATCAAAAAGATGTCCTATGTTGCTTTTGGTGATCTTTCCCCAGTCAATGCTTTGATTGGTGGTGTGGCTGCACAAGAAGTGATGAAGGTCAGTGGAAAGCCATGCAGTTGTCTAATCTTAAAATGTCTTCATAGCTTTCTGTTTGATTTTTGAAGAAATCTTTTTTGGAAATTGATATTCAAGTTGAGGATATGGATTAGTACTCATGCTTGAGCATGCACACTCATATCATTTTCATGTGTTATAGCATTTCTGTTGACAAATTACTTTCAAATTAAAAAAATATATATATATGTTGTGTTTTTTTTAGGCATGCACGGGAAAATTTATGCCAATAATGCAGTGGCTGTATTTTGATGCCCTGGAGTGTCTGTCTGAAGATGGAGCCATTCTCACAGAAGAAGAGTGCACCCCTGTAGGTGTTCAGACTAGATCAAATATTCTTGTTATGAGGAAATATTCACATTCTGTTGGTCTTGAACTTGTTTTCTCCATCTTTGTTCTTCTCCTAGAGGAACTGCCGATATGATGGGCAGATTGCAGTGTTTGGCACCAAGCTGCAGGATTTACTTGCCAAGCAGCGCTACTTCCTGGTGAGTTGGCAAATGGAAAATTTTCCAACAGCCCTTCTGGCATCCTGTTGCTCAGAAAGGTCTAAAGAACTTGTCTAGTTATATATATGGTCACATTTCTTTTTAGTTAATTTATTATGCTTCAAAGTATTTTTATTTTTTTATATCTAATGCAGGAATTGTGATAAAACTAGTGTGGTTTTTTTTTTTTTTTTTCAACTTTCCCTATTGCTTATTGTTTTAAGGTGGCTTTTAATGTGGAGCATAAAGCACAACCTTCATAGCTTTATTAACTAAAAGATCTGTGTTCCTTTCAGGTCGGAGCTGGTGCTATTGGCTGTGAACTGTTGAAAAACTTTGCTATGATTGGACTGGCTGGCGGGGAGGGTGAGGTCATTGTGACTGACATGGACACCATAGAGAAATCCAACCTCAACAGACAGTTTCTCTTCAGACCCTCAGATGTTACGGTGAGTGTCATCAGCTTTGCTCAGCAGATACAAATGTAGGAAGCCAACAGGTTGGCCATTTATTGTTTGTTGATGTTTGTTTCTGAGCAGTGCTGTACAGGTTAGGCCTGGACGATATGGCCAAAAGTTGTATTACAATTTATTTCTTAATTTCAGTTGATACAATATAATTCCAATATCGATATAAACAAAATAAAACCTACAACAGATGCCTGTAAAACTAAAAATAATTTTGCCAAGTCTATGAAACTCCTACTCAGAAACTCAGTATAACATTTTAGAAATAAAAACCGTACAATTAATGTTCACCTTTTATTTGTATTTAGCAAGGCTAAATTAGCCTTCAAAGTAATTTAAAATCACCATCAAAGGTCAAATGAAACTTTTACCATTTTCAATAATAATATTTAACTTTAAACTACACCTTAGGCTTATTATGTTCTTACAGATTTAAACAAAGGTGCTTCAACTAGGCTTAAAAAGAAAAGTGCTCAGAATTGCTACAAAAAAAAAGAGTGAGCAACGACTTCTGACTCAGCATATTCTATGAGTCAAAATTTTCTTAGTTTTTTTTAGTTTAATTTTATTAGATGTAATTTGTTTTTTAATTAGGAGTCTGAAGTCCCCAAAAGTTTCCAATAATACCAGAAAAAGTTGCTGGATCTGTTGCTAGTCATTAAAAAAAAAAAAAAAAAAAGAAAAGTTGCTTGACGGGAGTGAAAACGAACAGGACAAAGTCGCTAAGTAGACGACACTGAGCCAAACCACTTCCGTAGCCTTGAGTTAGTCTTTCCTCTCTTATCAACAACTTCGTCTGCTTTCTCTTCGCTCGTAGAAGCTTGTTCATTCACGTTTGCATTACAGACATAGTCACTCGTTGTGTAGCTAAAACCAGCAGCGTTGGAGCTTAGCCTAGCCTAGCCTAGCCTGGTCTTCTACCTCGCGCTGAGCGCAGCCAACTGCTGCTGGGGTTTTTTGTTTTTTACTGCTGCTGGGCTTGGTCAGGCTCCGTGTCTGTGGTGTACGTCATCACTTACATAGTCAATATGTTGCAGCTCTTTCTGGTCAGTGAAACACTGTAATCTTATACTGTAATTATATCAAAATATTGGAAATTTGTTCAAAACTCATACTACTGTTATTGAATAAAAGTATATTGTGATATATATTAATATTGATTTTTTGTCCAGCCCTAGTAAAGGTATGTTTATTGTAATGTCTACTTAATATAGTCAGAGGTGAACTCAAAAGAGAACTTTTGTGTATTCTACATTTTTTGTTTTTTAGGTGAACAGAGTTTTTCTGATAATCTTAAATGCCGGAGCTCTTTAAGCACTGATTTTAGTATTGAGACATTAGTAGCTTGAAGTTAGATCCCATAGCTGACAAGCTCACACTGGTCCATATTGTTTTAATGCCCTTACACAATACTACAATCATTATAAAGGACTAGCTGTTCACAGAAATTGAGGGGTTTTATGTGAACTTCCAACAGAAGGTATTTCACAACTTTACAGACGTTCATGTAAAAATGTAAATTGTAATAATTTTTTTTTAAATGCATGTGTTGTAACAGAAAATGAAAAGTGACACGGCCGCTGCTGCAGTAAAGCAGATGAACCCCTCCATCAGGATCACAGGTCATCAGAACAGAGTGGGCCCTGAAACAGAGAGGGTCTATGATGATGACTTTTTTGAAAGTCTTGATGGAGTTGCCAATGCACTGGACAATGTTGATGCACGTAAGTCAGTCAAGTAAAATGAAAATGTTTATTAGGCAAGCTTATGTTTTATGAAATTTTCTTTACTAGACTTTGTGAATACAGATCTGGTGCCTATTTTGTATTCCTAATTTTTAGGTATGTATATGGATCGGCGTTGTGTATACTACCGTAAACCCTTACTGGAGTCGGGTACATTGGGTACCAAGGGCAATGTCCAGGTTGTCATCCCCTTCCTCACAGAGTCATACAGCTCCAGTCAGGACCCACCTGAGAAGTCCATCCCCATCTGTACACTCAAGAACTTTCCAAATGCAATTGAACACACACTGCAGGTCAGTTAAAGCGCGTGCTGTAAGACACATGGTACAGTACACATCAACAATCCATTGACTGTTCTGTAGTAATTGAAGTACTGTGAATCATTTGCACCGTTGCCATTTTTTGTCTAGCTATTGGTGCTTGAATCTGCCTCGGAGCAAAGTACGTTGTTAATTTGGCATACAAATGTTGATACAAAAAAACATAACCAGACAAAAACTTCTTTTAACACCATTAATTAGGTCATATCATTATTGTCTAAGTTCTAACAATTACAAATGACTTGCACATTTTTATTTAAAAGATAGCTTTAACAGCAACCTGTAATATAATTGAATGAACATAATTACCTGGGTTAACCCAAACACATCTCATGGGTTTGGTTTTAATGGTATACATGGAATTCATAAATGTGTAATGGTAAGGATTTCTGTCTTTTGTATAAATATTTATTTTATGCAAGGTTATCAAATATGGCTGTGTATTATTTAAACAACCCCTATATGTAAATCTAGAGTATATTTTGTAGTGGGTGGTTATCTTAAGGCATATAGCATCATTTTGATTTCATACAGATGGCTGTGATGTGATTTCTGGCTCTGAATCTGGGGAAACACTATTATGGTATTTCAGAAATGGATCTAGATGTCAGATCAGATTATTACAGTAATCTTGATTACTCCCAGATAATTGATTTTATTAAGTAAATGCACTGTTTTATAAAAAAAAAAAAAAGATCTGAGAATGTCTATAATATTTAAGAAAAATAGTTGGTTTTACACAGTTAGCTGTAAATGAGTTTATACGGAATTTAAGAAAAATCTAATCGAAATAGGCTGTTACGAATCGAAACGATTCAGAAAATTAGTGATGATACCCAGGCCTAAACATAACATGGTGCTGCCTCAAATCCTAGCAGTCGTGGATTGAACACATTTCTATAAGAACATTTGCGTTCCTACATGTCTGACCATGAGTCAGACGTCCCGCTCAGCTATCGTCTGTTATGCGCCAACAAGACTGTCTGGGCACTGCAATTCTGCAATTTCGAGTTTTTCCCCACCACTATTTTACAACATATGCCATGTCTTTGGAATAGTCTGATGCCTTTTTATTAATTCATTCAATGGGATCACATTTCCATCCTGTTATAAACCACTATTTGTTTGAGAAATAAAGAGAAACTGTGTTGCTGTATATTTTTCCTCTACACTTCGCTCCCACAAAATCTAGAACCATTTCACTGTTATTTAATAATCTGCTATAAATATCTTCCTCTGTTCAGTGGGCCCGTGATGAGTTTGAGGGACTATTCAAACAGCCTCCAGAGAATGGCATGCAGTACCTCACGTAAGTTGCTCGTCCTGTCTTTTAAAAAGAGCCATGTGGCATCACTCCATTAACATTCATTTGACGTGGTGTTTTTTGTTTTGTTTTTTGTTTTTAATCACAAACAAAATGTTTTGTCAACATTGTCATTCCAGAGATCCGAAGTTTATGGAGCGTACACTGAAGCTTCCAGGAGCTCAGCCTTTGGAAGTCCTGGAAGCAGTTTACAAGTGTCTTGTCACAGACTGCCCTCACAGCTGGGCTGACTGCGTAGCTTGGGCTCGCAACCACTGGCAGTGCCAGTACAACAACAACATTCGTCAGCTTTTGCACAACTTCCCCCCAGACCAGGTAAACACTTCACTCAATCAGTTGACATGGACAAGTTGCTTTCTAGATTAAACACCAATGCTGTTCAGATTTTTTAAATTTATTTTTGTTCATATGGAATTATCCCATGCTTTTAGAATTGAATGGGGTGCTCCTAGATTGTATAGTGGAAGGACTTAACCACAGTGATTATCATTTGCTGGTTTGAGGAATCAAATTTTCGTGCCTTCAGTTCAGAGTTTTGGCTGTTGCCATGTCAGCCTTGCTATTTGAAATCTGTAGTTCTGCCAGAAACTGTATAACCATGATAGATGTGTCCTCTGGTCTCAGGAACTAAGCCAGTGTGGTCATTAAAACGGCAGGCAGTGAATGCCACTGCTGCCAAAAGAAGTCCTTTTGTTTAGCATGTGTTAACATACATGTAGTCATTTAGTAAGAACTTTTATCCAAAGCAACTAACAAACAATATTTAACCAGTAAGAAATTCTTAACTCGATTCAGTTCAGCTTTGTTTAGTACCAATTCACGTCAGTCATCCCAAGGCATTTTACAGACAATCAGTTCAAGCCAATTCATATTGGTTCAGTTTATGATAACTGTTCATAAAATCAAATTCATAAATAACATCTAGGGAAACCAACAGATTGCATCAAATCTTGTCTTCAATTCAATCCCCCATCCTGAGCATCCATGGGGCGGCATGCAACAGGGAGCATTAAGTATCTGTTGAAACAGTGTACACTATTAATGAGTTGCTTTTATATCTTTGACGTGCATGTAGTCGACTGTAAAGCAGCAGGCAGTTTTGTGTATTTTAACAATTATTTCTTAAAAAATAATTGTTTTTCAACATTTACAAGTTGATAATGAACCAGCATGTGCCACTTTGCAATAAATTGATTAGTGAATCGGCTCACCCCGGGAAAGCCCTCTTAAATTGACGTGTTTTAAATTTGAGTTTCTGTCTCTCGCACACAAAAACCAGAAGCTGGTTCCACAAAAGAGGGGCTTGAAAATTAAAAAAACTCTACCTTCCATTCTGGTCTTTGGATTCCTGGGTACCACAAGGAGTCCAATATTCTGGGAACAGAGATGTTGATAGGGTGCAATAAGATTTTTTTTTTTTTTTTTTTTTATATACAGAATAGGGCTGAACTGTTAAGGGTTTTGTAAGTGATGAAAAGAATTTTATAATAAATTCTAAATTTACCAGGGAGCTTGTGAAGAGAAGCTAAAACTGGAGTGATAACGTGACAATCTGTTACCATATGTGTGTGCATGGTGGTTTTTTTGGGAGATTCTGTGCTTGCCATGTAACTGCTGGTGTTTGATTGAGCTTCATGGAGTATCCGATTACCAACAGTGTACATGAAATACCAATTTGTACAACTGCTGGATTAAAGATGGAAGATCCTGCAATTCCATTTTATGTATTTGAATAGAAGTGAGATGTCTTGGGTGTCTACTTGTGCAAGTGTGAATAGCTCCATTTTCCCTTCAAATTTGCATATAGATAATGTATTTAACCATTTGGTAGAGATTACACCCACCTTCAACTCTAAAGTTTTATGTAGTGGGGCATAATGGAAAATATTGGGTTCTTACCAAGTCTTTTAGTAAGGCAACTTTATTTGTTTGGCACTTTTCATGTACAAGACAATAAAAAGTGCTTTACATAAAACATTAAAAGCATTACAGTTGCAGGAAGCAATAACAAACATTACATAATTTCACAGCTTTAACAGCAAACTTAAATAAAACAAAGAAAAAAAAGCTAAAATAAAATCAATAAAGATTCAAGAAATAAGTGTTTTGATAAAAGGCCACAAATAAAGTTTTTAACCATGAACAACATGACTTGACGTATTGCATTATTTCTTTTAACATAAGCTTTGAATATATCAGGTATGTATAAAAAGACCACAGAACTATCAAGAAAAGTCGACATTTCTCTACGATGAGAGACTAACATATTATAGTTTCTTAAGGTTCTTAATAAATGACATTTGACATTGTTCATCTAAAGATTTGCACAGTTTAAGACTTTAAAAAAAAAAAAAAAATGTATTGCCAGATTAACCCAAACCTTTAAATTGTACATTTAATGGCATTGAATTACATGACTGATGGTTTCTCTAATATGTTGGAAATGTGCACATGTACGATTACCCAGGAATCTAAAGAGTATAAACTATGATGCCCAAGTACATATCCAAAATCTCCTCTTCCTTTCATCTTCGTCTATCAGACAGACAATGACTTCATCATACATAGTTAAAATGTATTTTTAATAAATCCTACATTCAATCCTCAATACTCGTTTATAAATCTGATTTCTGTTTGACATGTATGAACTCATGATTGGTCTTTCAGCTTACCAGCTCAGGTGCCCCCTTCTGGTCTGGACCAAAGAGGTGTCCTCACCCCTTAGAATTCAGTACTAACAATGTAAGTATCCTTTTGTTTTTTCTCTATCTCTTCTTTTTTCTTTTTAAATTGTAAGTGAATCTAATTGGAAAAACTATCTGCCTAAATCAGTCTATTTAATCTCGCACTATTAATGGATTTTCATTCATAGGATCTGCACATGGATTATATAATGGCAGCCGCCAACCTCTTTGCTCAGATGTACGGTATGCAAGGCAGCAGCGATCGTACAACTGTGGTTAAGATCTTGCAGGACGTTAAGGTGCCACTTTTTACCCCTCGCTCAGGGGTTAAAATCCACGTCTCTGATCAAGAACTGCAAAATAGCAATTCCTCTGTTGGTAAGCTACACAAATCTGTGTATATTCCAGAACAGCATTTAAAAAGTCATTTATATTTTTCATCTTGGTTTATTTCCATTAAAAAGTTTATTATGCAGTGGTTTTCTTTTTTGCTATTTTACATTGTGTATTATGAGTGTGGACATCTTGGGAGTAATCTAAACATGGATATTTTAAAATGCAGATGACACCAAACTGGAAGAGCTCAAGACCCAGCTGCCTTCCCCAGAATGTTCCCAGTTCAAACTCAACCCCATTGACTTTGAAAAGGTACTTTCTCTTGTTTGGATTAGAAAAGGTTTCCTGTACACGGATCCTATGCCAGAATAACTTGTATTTTCACCCCTTACATAATCCCAGCCTACATTGATAGTGAACTGGTTAATACTGATTGTGGGGCATTTAACAGGATGATGACGCCAACTTCCACATGGACTTCATTGTGGCAGCCTCCAACCTGAGAGCAGAGAACTACGACATTCCACCTGCAGACAGACACAAGGTGGGTAGCAGGTTTTGTTCATCTAGCAATGTTTTTTGATAGGCTGCAGAATTCCACATCCCTCAGATTCAAACTCACCTGCTAGTCTTTTCTTTTTTTTCCTCCCACCTTGCTTGCGCTGGCATTTGTTGTCATCCAATGTAGAGCAAACTGATTGCTGGCAAGATCATTCCTGCCATCGCCACTACGACAGCCGCTGTGGTTGGCCTGGTGTGCTTGGAGCTTTTCAAGATTGTCCAGGGACACAAGAAACTGGATTCCTACAAAAATGGCTTCATGAACTTGGCCCTGCCTTTCTTTGCCTTCTCTGAGCCCATTGCTGCTCCAAAACACAAGGTAAGCACAAGTCCATTGCTTTGTTTTGAGCTATTCATTTAACATAAAGTGTATTGTCATTGTAGGATAATGATTAAATTCCTGCATGTTTTGAAGCTCCAGTGATGATCCAGCCATGCTAATACTGATGCATCAGATGGATGCACTGTCTGTCTGGGTGTAAATGAGTTCAACTCACTTTCTCATACTGGTGATCAGTGTGTGCTGAGGAGAAAACAAATAGCAACAAAGTATTGTCATGTATGTAGGATATCTGTGTAGTCATCATTGATGACTGGCATCATTTCTTTCTCATCTTTTTTGCAGTACTATGAAATTGATTGGACGCTTTGGGATCGCTTTGAAGTTACAGGTCTGCAGTCCAGTGGGGAAGAGATGACACTCCGACAGTTCCTGGATTACTTTAAAGTGCGTTGAGTTCATCCATTTTCATTGCCATCATCTCTAACTGCATGCTGGAAATCAATCTTTTTTTGTTTCCCCCCTGCTATTTCTCAGAATGAGCATAAGTTGGAGATCACCATGCTTTCTCAGGGAGTGTCCATGCTCTATTCGTTTTTCATGCCTGCTGCCAAACTCAAAGAGAGACTGGACCTACCGTGAGTACTTGTTTCAGCTACATATGGCTACATCTCTTGCTTGTGGCACATTTCAGTTGTGTGTTTTTTATTTGTTTCAAGCCTTTTTCCTCTTGTGTTTTCTACAGAATGACTGAAATTGTGACTAAGGTGTCCAAAAAGAAGCTTGGCAAACACGTGAAAGCCCTGGTGTTTGAGCTATGCTGTAACGACTTAACAGATGAAGATGTGGAAGTGCCCTATGTCAGATACACCATCCGCTGAGCTCCACACTGAGTCCACCCACAGGAGGGCAGGAGTTGCAGGGGGGAAGCAAGGGGACGGGGTTGTTCTTAGTGGGAAGATGTGTTGGGACTTGGGGGTGGGTATCTTGATCCAGGTTGGCTCTATTGGATCAATTGTTTTCTTTTTTTAGGCCTGTGGTTTGGTAAACCTGTGCCTGACTGTACATAGCCCCAGTAGGCCAACTAAAGGATACCTTAATGTTAGTTAAGGATTCAGTTGGTGTTTCACTGTGGGAACAGGATGTTGTTGGGGGAAGGGAGCATGTACAGTGTACATCCTGATGTTTCTCATTAGTAAAGCCTCTACACTTAAGTAAGCCTTGGTTGTCTCTCTGTACTCTGAAGTCCCGGCGTACAATGCTGTCCTTAGAGTCTAATCTTCAACAGTAAACTGGGGAGTGTCTTTTTAACCTATATCAACAACCCCCCCAACTCTACCTGCTCTCTTCTCTCCTCCAGTCCTTGTTTCATTGTCCCACATTACTGTTTTTTTCCTTTTTGTTTTCTCCAGAGTTGCACCTCATTAATTAAAACAAGGCCAGTCCTGATAAAACCTTAGTCAAACACCTTTCCTGACTGGAAATCCAAATGTATTACTGGCAGAATGCCTTTCCCAGTCTAAGGCACCCCTATACCCTCATTACAGCACTCTGTGGCTTCTGAGGGGCTCTTGCACATGACATCAGTTATCTCTTCATATTTCATGTGTTTTGTTATATTCTATTTTATTTTGGGGGGAGGGGTTTGGACAGAGCTTTGGCACACATCTAATAGATCATAAACTGTCTTTCTACTTTAATTCCAAATGACAACAGTTTTAAAGCAAGGCATTGAGATGTATCTTGAAGTGGGAGCACTTACTGTGATAGTGAATAAACATGTAAAAATATATTTTGTGGGTTCTTTATTTTATTCTTTTAAGCAAGTTTCTGACAAAACAAAGTGTACCTGACTTGAATAAGCCACTTCTGGTTCAACACTGGCACATTTGACAGCATCAGAAATTCATGTTTTTCCTGTCTGGTCTGCTGTTGGCTGATCAGAAGTTTCATTATAAAGCGGCGTATCCGGGAAACAGTCTGAATCAGCTAAATGCAAGGTGTGAAGTTAAATGGAAAAACTCATCAGATTTTTTTTCTAATATGAAGAATATGTAAGACTGTTAGAACCTGCTTTAATTTTTAAAGTTTAAGAGTTATAATTGAAATGACACTTTAATGAACTGTTTCATATCTAGTCTCACTTCCCTGTCACTGCTGACATGAGCAATAGAGCACTTTTTTTTTTTTTTTTTTGTTGCTTATAGTTGGTTTTAATTTAAAAGTCTACCAGTTTATGGTTACAATGACAAAATTTGAATTGTGAGCACTCCTCCCTGAGAAGAGCGGATGCGTGAGTTATGTACAACCCTAGAGGATGTGGTCTACTGCAAGATGAGGAAGGAGAGCACTGAACTTTAAATTTGCTTAATACGGTTTGCCTTCTGTGCTGACAGAAGAGACTGGTATAAATTTGGATTATTTCACCTTCTCTAAGTTTGCGAATGAATCATGAGTTTTTGAAGATGCATTGAAGAGTGAAAAGATGGAAGTGGAGGAGACTGGCGAAGCAAGGACTTCCTGGTATGATACCTTTTTGCAATGAATTTGTTTCTATGTTGTTTCTACATACATGTTTGAGATGTAGCTTGGATCAACATCAGGTGTGATTTTACCACATGGCAGGAATCTAGTTTGAAGTTGGTGCACATCATAATGATAGAATTCAGATACTTGGACATTGCCATTCTGCACAAAAAATATGTGATTTGCACAGCCCAAGACAGAAAAGTCATTTTAGTACAACCACAATTTATTCTTCTTTAATCTTAAAAACCATAAAAGTTTAAATTTGTACATGAACGTTTGTGCTTTTAGGTCGGGAGAGACTCCGTTAGTCCTCTGTGACCATGCTGGGGTAAGCTACCCAATTTACCAATGTTTAAATATTCTTATTTTCAAAAACTTAAAAATCCAAGAAACTCACTTTCACATCCATTTATGTTTTTAGAAGAAGAGAAAACAAGACCCAGCCCCTGAACCTGTGGTCAGAATCATGGAGGTTAGTAATAATCTGAGATAGTCATGTCTGAGGATTTCTCAGTAACTAGCGGAAGTTAGTCAACTTTACCTTTGTGACCACAATGCTGAGTGCAGATCTGACAAAACATTTTGTTCAGCTGTGCAACCATTAAAACTTTCTTTTGTTTCACAAACTTGGAAATCTTTACATCGCATCTTGCTTCTTTTGATATTTCTCAGCATTTCAGATATCCCTGTTTTTGTCCTAAATCTTATGCATTTTTTCCTTTTTTACTGATAGTGTACCAGCCCTTTTCACTTGTGCCACATCAGGATACAGCACATGTGGTTTTTGGGGTTTTAAAAAAACAAAAACAACAGCCACCCATCTTGTGTCTAACTACTGAGTTTTAACCTTCTTCCTCATTGAAAGACTCACACAGGAAATGAGAGATCTGCACCATGCAACATCTTACCTCTCTTGACATCTCTCTTTTTCCATTTTCCTGCACTTCATCATGTCAAATTTACTTTTAACTTTTTCTGTTCATCAGGATTACGAGGAAGAGGAGGAAAATGAAATGAAGTCTGACCACATAGAGGATTCAGAGGTGAGTTGTTCCTCTTCCAAATGCCACATGCATGTTTAGTAGTTTAAAGGCTCTGAGAGGCTTGTGGAGGATTGTGTGTAAACCTTCCTATACTGGATTCTTACATTTAAGAGCTGCTTTTTGTTTCAGGAACCCAGTAATAAAAGAGTAAAACCTGTGGGGAAGTCTAATAGCCTAACAGGTGTCATAACCCCAGTGAAGAAACCCACTCTGATGCGCATTGGGCAGTCTATTTCGGTAACTATGCACAAAAACCATCACATTCCTGTTGCACAAAACGACCAGATAATAACTTTTCCATGCAGATTAACAACACCTTTCTTTTCACAGCGTTCTATTAGCTTTCGCACAGATGCTCGACCCTTACCCCCAGCTCCCCTGCGTTCCCGCACAAAACCCTCTTCGTTTCCACGTCGACGCAACAGCCAGTGCTGGAGTGACACTGTGGAGAACCATGACCTTACTGCAAAGGAAATTAAACGGCAAGAGGTGTGTGGCACAGTTGGCTTTAACTTGGCTGCAATAACCAAGCTTTCTGCTACTATAGTTGGCCTTTTTATTGTGTGTAATGGTCAAAGTGCGGGGCTGTGGTTGCAATGTGGGTGTCATGACTAGCACCAACTCTTCATTTCTCTAAAGCTGCTCTTCATGAGTATTGTGAAAGAGGATGTGAGTTGGCACAGCAAGCTCAGCTTCCTTTATTGAACAATCAGCTGTGAGAGCTCATGTTGTCTGTCCAAGCAGTTTACATCTTATGCGAGTGTGGGAACTGTGTTGTCAGTGACATGCTTGAGTTTCTGTTTGCATTTGCTAAACTGCTTGAACTCTTTTGTAGGTAATCTATGAGCTGACTCAGGGAGAGAGACAACTTATAGATGACCTCAGTTTGGTCAAGAAGGTACTTGTTTACCAAATGGCTCAACCTGAAAAGAATATTTTGAACATACTTTAACATGTGACCATTTCAGTTGATTTTTCTCACTTCAGTATACTCTCTCTCCCGTGGTGTGTTTATGCTGCTAGGTGTACTATGAACCAATGCTTAAGTTGGACATAATGACAGAGAGTGAGCTTGGACAGATCTTTGGTACTCTGGACTCACTCATTCCCCTCCATGAAAGTAAATCCTCTCTATTCTTTGCATATTCTTACCTATGTCTTGGTTTCTATACACAAGTACATCTCCTTATTTCCTGTATTTTCACTAACTAAAGTGGAACAATTAGATACCCTCATGTTGAATTTCAACTGAATCATACATTGTTAAATTTCAGCAAAAGTCTCTTCCAAGTAAACAGAAAGTTATTAACTATTTAGTAATGCATGTAAGAAATGGTAAATAGCACATTGGTAGGGTTTAAATGATCATATTTTAAAATGAAATTTAAATAAATGTGCGATTTAAGGTTACAAATACAAGCTGATGTCATTCTTTATTTTAGATGAGGAAAGTTGGATGAGCTCAGTTGATATTTTTGTCTTGTCTTTTTGTGTGTTTGAACTGTAATAATACTGACATAAAACTAGTAAAAGTTTGACTATCTTCTATTTACTTCATTCCAGATCTACTGGGTCGCCTTGAACGGCTGAGGGGATCAGAGAAGACAGTTGGGGAGGTGGGGCCTACTCTGATGAACTGGGTGAATGTCTCCATGGAAACCTTTACTCATGCTGACACTTAGCTCACGTTTATTCTGTGCACATGCCAGCTTTTTTTCTTGTTGCCTGCTTCATGTTTCCTATATTTCAATTCACAGTTCCCTTGTCTGGAGGCCTATGTCACATATTGCTGTAACCAGGTGGGGGCCAAAGCCTTGCTGGACCTGAAAAAGCATGAGAAAAGAGTGGAACACTTTCTGCGCCTGTGCCAGGAGTCTTCCTTCAGCAGGAAATTGGACTTGTGGAACTTTCTCGATCTCCCTCGAAGCCGTCTGGTCAAATACCCTCTGTTGTTGAAAGAGATACAGAAATGCACGCCTCCGGACCACCCGGATGAGGACACATTGCCTGATGCTGTAAGTTGGTGTTGTGTATTAATGACAGTGAGCACATCTAAAGTATTTACACATGTTCACAAGCTCAAGATGACAGATAGCTGAATCCAAAAGATAACTTCATGAGTTTTTTAACTTTGGACGTGTACACTATGAGGTGTCCATACACTCTTCCTTATTATCATCAAACCTGTGAGGTTCAGAATTCACTCATTGTAATGCTCAAACAAACACTGGTTGTTTTCCTAAAAAGACTGTGTCAAATTTGGGGAAAATAAAAAACATATTAAAAGCACTAAAATGTTCTAAACATGCATCATCAGTTTGGTTTAGAATAATATATATATTTTTTACAACACATAAATTTCAAGAAGTAATTCTGTGATGAGTCATTGAAAGCTTGAAAATAGAAATTTGGAAGAGTCTGTTATTACATGACATCAAGAAAAACAAGGAGTGAGAAATGGCAAATGTATTACAGCTTTGGAGTTAAATTGCCTGCAGCCGCCTTCCTCTGAACATGCAACACTATATTTTATCCTGTAAAAGGGTATGTCATACATATATAATCCTTTATCTTGTTTAGACTACAGTCCAGACTTCTTTTTTTTTTAGTTCCATATATCAAACGGGGCATGAGACATTTTCTCATTGACTAAAATGGCCATTGAAAACTTGTGTTATATTCAATGGTTTGCTCTCCTCAGTTGGAGCTGATCCAGAGCATTGTGGCTGAGGTGAACAAGAAAACAGGGGAGGCAGAATGCCAGTTCTACAGGCGGGGTCTCGTCTACCTCGAAGACAGTCAGAGACTATCAGAGATTCAGCAGTCCCGCTTCCTCTACTGCCATGGAGAGCTCAAGAACAATAAGGGACAGGTAACTTTCTGCCATATTTCTTCTAATGTTCCATTGACTGACTTTAGCGGTACATCCTGATGATACATTTTAATTGTTAATTATTATTATTAAACATATTAATATATGTTGCTATATGTGTTTCTATGTTGTCTGTATCTGTATCAGCGGCTGCATGTGTTCCTGTTTGAGTTGGCTTTGGTGCTGACCAGACCGGGGGAGGACAGAGATGGTGGTCAGATGTTTAATGTGTACCGACAGCCACTGCCCAACGCCTTGATAAATCTGGAGGAGATCCCAGATGGTGAAGCTGGTGGAGGGGGTACCTTCAGAGGAGCTTTCACTGGGGGAAATGATAAAGGTACCTTAATTACCTTACCTTACCTCAATTAATTTCTTTTCTATTTAATAGTAAAATACAGTGATGATATCCTGCAACTCACAGGTTTAACTCTAGAAATATTCAAATTTTGTTTATTTTTATTGTTTATATAATTACACAGATTTTCTTTATTTTTGTTATTTCATCATAAAGCGAAACTGTTCCACTTATAAATTGTAGAGTCTTATACAATAACATATAACAACCCTACACTGTGAGTCATGCCACTACCAGATTCATCGAAGTAAAACCTACAATTTTATTTTAACTCGTATTCCTTCCCCTTTGTCTCTGCTTCTTGTAGTGAAGAATTGTTTCCGTGTGAGCAGCAGAGGGCGCTCCAAAGCCAACCCTTACAGCCTGCAGGCCAACGATTCATTCAGCAAGCAGCAGTGGATCACCTGCCTGCGTCAAGCAATTGTGCAGTCGCGAGACAGGACGGCTCAGACCAGCCAGTCGCAACTCTCTCTTCACCTTGATCCCGCCCTGTGTCACATAGCTGAGCTCAGCCTCAGCTCGGACACAGACATGGCAGACCATACTAGTCGCTGACTGTTAGACTGATCACCAGGTGGCTTGTGGAGTTTCTGTGGACAGGAGTGGAGAAAATAAATAGGGGTGTGAAATATTTAGGAAATATGATTGATTGTTTTTTTTACAAGGTTTATTATCTTATTTAGCTTTTTGTGACTGTGCTAATGAGGACTGTGCAAACTGGAACCAGTATTACAGAATGTCACTTTGCAATGTAAACTGTTTTTGTTGTGTTTTAATAAACTGACACTTGAAAGATTGTTGAGACACTCATGAGAAAGTGCACAATGACACGTCTATGTATAGCCAACGAGATCTACAGAGAAAAGATTAGAGACGATTATCCTCCCTCCCTTTCTGTTTTTCACTCTCTCGGTCTTTCTCTCTCTGACACCGGTGACAGGACAAGGGAGAGAGGTAGACTTTCAGTTCTAGCCCACAGTGAAACAGTAGACGTCCCCTTATGCATTTTTAACAGCTCAGCAGATGATGGGAACATTTTGGTTGGGACAGTTTGTCCACAGATAGAGTGAACAAGTGATCAGGTGAGTCCAAATTGCTCTGTATATTTAAAAATATATGCGTTACTTGGACCTTACTTTGTAGGACGTTACCTTTTACCTGCATAAAACAGTAGTGAGTAGGCCTTGATTGGTTGTTAAACTTGCATGCAATGTCTTGTTGGTTACTGAATAGGTATATATGTTCAACCTTGATTTCAATCAACATTAGATCGGGATCTCCAAAAATATATATCTTCATTTTGTAGTAGCATATGTTAACGTTTTGGTTCATCATTGTCTCTGTTTCTTTATTAGAGCTGGACTTGCAGAGATTTTGCATGCAAAAATTTGAGACTAGCAAAGTTGGAGCCGATTAAATCTTGGCAACAAAACAATTTGTTATAAGTGCTCAATTAAAAAATTTCCTTTTGTTTTCCTTACAGCTGTGAATGTCATTCAACTTCATTCCCCTGGAAAGGCAGGGAACTACTAGACTGTACATCAATACTTGAAAAGAGGGACTATTTCTTTTGATCATACAATTCACATACTTCACTACCACAGCATCCTGCTCATCTTTCAGTCTGCATGTGAATGAAATTACGGAATACAGCTCACCCAGTCTCAAGACTAATTTTTTGGGGCAAAGGTCCTTTTCTTTTTGGGATCTTTTTTGACGGCCTCAGACAAAAGTTCGCTAGTATATTAGGATGCCCGGTTCCAGTGGTGTCAATGTAGAGACCTCTTGTGAGGCTTTGTGTCGAACCCTGGTGTCTCAGAAAGGACTTCAAAGAGAGACAGCTGACATCTCCCAGTCTGTACTCTACACATCACTGATGGGCCTGCTCTTGGTTGCTGACAATGAGGTTTGGACAAAACAATACACAATAAACCTTTAGTGTAAATAATGTCATGCTAATAAGGCAAATGTAAACACAAACAAAGAAATGAAATTAGGGTGCAACATGCACCGCCACACACGTGTTTACGCACCTGTCAGTACTCCTTGTGGTCTCTAATAGGATGAATGCTTGAGACTGACCTCGTTTTAGCCTCTCTTGTTATGCTGATGAGATAAGAAGGCTAAATCTGTCCTACCAAAGTTACACACTTGCTAACATGGTGGGGTTAAGGCAGACAGACAGTCACATGTAGCATCAGTACAGCCAGGGGTCAAATAGTAGGACACATGGCAGACAAATTAGCATACAGTAACAGTACTGCACTTGCAGATGCAATCAATGTGTAGTTCTGATCCAGTGTTTCGTTTTATTTGTAGAAAGAGCCACTCGCCTTAGGAAGTGGAAGGGTTGGCCTTCGAAACATAGGAAATACTGTAAGTGTTAAACGATGGCTGATGAAGCCTTTAGAAACCTTAGTAGCAAAATGACCTAAATCATGTTAACACAAAGGTGCTAATTTTTTTCCCTCTACCTTGTTTTCGTGTTAGTGTTTCCTCAATGCAGTGGTACAATGTTTGTCTCATACATGTGGCCTGCGGAATTATTGTCTCAGAAAGTCTTACAAGCATGAAAAGTTCTCCAAAGAAGATGCTAAGCTCATGGAAGGTATGTTTCTCCTTTTTGGCTGCTCTCTCTTCCCATGTTTGGTTTTCACCTCTTCTTATTGTTGCCTTTCTCTCCAATGCCAGCTTTCTCCAGGGTGCTGTCAGGCCTTTGGGATGTAAATGAAGGAGACACAGTTGTAAATCCTCGCCAGTTTTACAGTATATTCAAAGAAGCAGTGCCTTACTTCAGTGGTTACAGGTGAGAATGTGGATTTCACTTTTCCTTGAGGTTAATAACGGCTATCTCTAAAATGTTTGCACATGTAGCATTATTTTGATGCAAACACATGAAGGCAGGCATGTTTTAAGACACCAGTACAAAACAAGATATAAGACATACAGAACAAGAATAGTTGTAGAAACATTTTTATAATTGCGTATCAACACGAAGCTGGATTGTGACAGAAAGACTTCTGTCTTTGTGTTGAACCCAGTCAACAGGATGCTCAGGAATTCCTCAGGTTTCTACTGGACAAGCTGCATACTGAAATAAATCGCAGACCTTACATCAGAAGAACAGAGAGGGAGCCCGAGCAAAAATATGCCAGATTTAGGTGTGTATAAGGAAAGAAAAATCTGTCCTTGAAACTTTGATGTGCCTTTTGTGATCACATTTTTCTGTTTTCCCCCCTAATTTCTGTTCTCCTGTAGGCTTTCAGAAGAGGCAGCTGTCATGTGGAAGAAGCACTTGGAGAGAGATGACAGCCTAATAGTAGGTAGGTAAGGTCAATCCAGCAATACTTGTTCGATTGGTCTCATCAACAGAATAAGTTCACAGAAGGCAACAGGTAATTATTCTTGTTCCTCTTTTAACAGACCTGTTCTCGGGTCAGCTGCGGAGCTCTCTGCATTGCTCAGTTTGTTCACACTACTCCAACACATTCGATGTGTTCTGTGATCTGTCGCTGCCAATCCCCAAGAGGAGCTCCGGAGGGGAGGTGACGCTGCGGGAGTGCTTGGACCTCTTTTCTCAAGAGGAAAAACTGGACAAGGAGAATTCGCCAGTGAGTTAACAAAGATTTAAAAACTACAGACTGATGAGTGTGTCTGTCTGTATGAATATGAAACATGAAATAATTCCCAAAAAGTTTTGATTCGTCTTTAGTTCTTTAGTTTCCTTTTTTGAGAAAACAAGACAATATTTAATATTTTAAAATATTAAAAAATAATGTGAGAATATGAGCTTTGCGTTTCCACATTTTTCAGATGTGTGAGAGGTGTAACAGGCATACAGAGTGCACAAAGAGGCTGTCCATCCAGAGGTTTCCCCAGGTTATAGTGATCCGTATCCTTGGCAACAACTCTGACTGTATTCATTATACAAAAATACATTTTTATCATACTATATTTTATACATATTAAAATGATATATTATTATCTTAAAGAAATATACATATAGTGATTCTTTGGACAGAAACTTGTCATATGCAGAAACTTAACTGTCTCCATCAGATCTGAATCGTTTTACAACATCACGGTGGTCTATCAGTAAAAGCACAGTGTATGTGTCTTTCCCACTCACTAATCTGGACCTTGGACCCTACGGACCTGTCGACTGCGGTAACACAAAATTTCTTTTAGTTTATCCATGTACATGTCTGGTTTAAATATGTAGAAGTTACTCCTTTGACAGACATGCTTGAGTTAACTGTTCATGGTCGAGCTTGTTTTCAGCAGGAGCAGGGTGAAAAACTTTCCATTTCATGTCTCTTTTTCTAGAAGTGGTTAGAAGAGACAGCTGTGATAACAATATGCAGATTTTGGTCGCAGGTTTACAGTTATGTTTTGTGTGAAATAGGCTGCCGTTAAAATTACTGAATGAAGAATACAGTTTTAAAATTGGAACTTTCTTCATGAGAATTTAATCAGATATAAGACACACTTTTAGTTTAGAAATAATGTAAAAAAATAAATAACTGAGTAATAAAACAAATGTTAACATATATCATACTTTTAATTTCATAATTATTAAATTCAATTTCTAGTAGTATAGTACATTGTTATTTTTAAATTAAATTTGTAATAATTTTGAATTAGCATTTTTTATTTAAAAAATGTTTAACATCATATAATTGTAATAATAAAATACATTTAAATTTAATTTAAGATTTTTCACATCCAAATAGGTGGAACTGTAGAACGAATGTATTTTTCTATGTGAAAGTGGAAGTTGATAAACCCACAACATGTGGTAAAAGAAACTCTAATTGCAAGTAAAACAGGCTGCAGAAACAAAACAATCATTAATTAACAGCTTAATAAAAAAAAGTTAAATAAATATTTTTTTTAAAAAAAGGGAGGAGGCACTGTTAAACTTACTCTCACTTATTTTCTACACCACTTAGTTCGATTCAGGTTTACGAGGGACCAGAGCCTATCTGAGCAATTAGCGGGCAAGAGACAGGGTACACCCTGGACAGGTCACCAGTCCATCACAGGGCTGTTAAACTCAATAATACAAAAAGATTTCAGCGTCTGCACATTTTATAAAAGCCGTCCCAGTTCTGCATCAAGCATTCTTTGGACAGACAATTCACAAGTATTGTCTGCACACGTTAATCCTAATGCAGATAAATAATGACCTGAAAGCTTACTGCAAGAGCCATCAAGAGTTTTAAAAGTTAAAAAGATAAATATAAAGTGACCACATTATGATTTAGACTTGACTGAGCAATATTTTATTTGTCCATGGCATAATTAAGGACAGACAAGAAAACAAATAATAAACATCTGTGGTTAAAGCATCACAAAGGAGAAAACTTATTATTGATTATTATCTTAATGTTGAAAATTAAGATAGTATTTGCTATATAATTTTGCTGATTTGTCCAAATACACTGCGATGGACTGGTGACCTGTCCAGGGTGTACCCTGCCTCTCACCTGCTGGGATAGGCTCCAGCTTACCCCGCGGCCCGTAATAGGAATAAGCGGTACAGATAATGACTGACTGACTGTCCAAATACATGTGGGACCCTTAAAAAGAAAAGTACATATTAAAAAGTCTCCATTCAATTTGGATGTGATACCTTAAATTTAATTTGTATTAAAGTCTGTATTATAAGTTTTACCCTTATAATTGCAATTTGATTAAGTTTTGTTAAAGAGATAAAATAGTCCAACTTATGATTGTCTCAAAGTATTCCAGGGCTTAAAATCTGTTTGAATGTTTGTTTCCACAGGCTCAGTTCTTTATGATTTATATGCAATATGTAACCATGCTGGGACAGTGAATATGGGCCATTACACAGCCTGCTGTTTAGACGACAAGCGTTGGTGCTTCTACAATGATTCCAGGTGAGGCTTACCCTACATGCATAACATTTAGATTTAATCCACGATGTTCTGCCAACTGTATGTTTTAGGTATTATGCCAGTTCTGCATTAAAATAGTTTTTGTATAAACATGTAGTTCCTTCTCATAATTCTCTTCCATTTTCCCAACCTATAGTGTGACCCCAGTTGCAGAGAACCAGCTTCAGACCAATCAAGCCTATGTACTGTTCTACCAGCGCAGCAACAGCACCGCCACCGTCAGAAAATAGACCTGCGACTGGCTGAGCCAGGCAGCCAATCAAAGCAACCTTACCTTCTGTGTCCATAGAAACATATAGAAGCAGCCGTGTTGAAACCCTGACATCTACAGTAGAAACTTCTTAAACTCAATGGGCACAATGTATGAGGAGGAGAAAGAAAGAGAAGGGCTTAAATCTCAGTAAGAAAAATTGAAACAGCTCAGGCAGACTGTTGCACTAAGGGCCGGTTTCAGAGACAGGGTTTAGAATAAACCAGGACTTTGAGAAACCCTGTCTCGTTTCAGAGACAGACAGACAGACTTGTCCTTACGAGACAGGTGGCACATTTAAGTCACTTCCTTAATCTCGGTTTAAGGATGTTTTAGTTAGCCTGAGACTACGGAGTCCTGGATTAAGCTGAGTAAACCCAGAATGTCAAATATAGAAGGTACTATAATGTCAATCTAAAAATAAAACAATAGCAAAGGTTAAAAAAAAAAGTCATTCAATAAAATTTTATGAAAATATGTTATTCTTACACGTTGTGCCAAGGTACACAATTATATATATATATATATATATACATATATATATATAT